>JAJLLZ010000017.1:0-521961 GCA_021188095.1 Diaporthe vexans
TCCTTTAATAATATATAATAACTTACTTATACACCTATATTTAATAAAATCCGGGTACCTACGGGATAGTGTCGCAGCTCCTATAGGCTAGGTTAATAGATTCCATAAGCCTATCCACACTTAAAACCTATAAATTTATAATAGACTAATAGTTATAATAAGGTATATATTAGGGGAGCTCGCTCTTAAGCTAACCTAATAGTATATAAGATAAATATAATAAATATAAGATTGGTTACACGTGTAGTAGCAGGTGGAATGACTTAGGGATAAGTAGTTGACGCTTAGACTACCCTTTGTCCGATTGACGAGTCGTCGCACGGTTCGTGGTCACGTGCCATGGTTGCTTCGGCCCGCACGCTTTGACCTCGGGGAATATGTCTCACCACTGTGACGCCAAGTCGCCGTCAACTTCTCCAACCTCGCCGAACCGGGCGGAGCATCCTAAAGATCACCAGTTCGCCATTCAGCCACAGCGTGCGCATCGGTCCCGGCGTGCCATGCCGGAAGTTATCCACACTACCTCCGGTCTAGTGGTTCAAGTCACACGTGTTCCGAAAGGACTCCATACGCCATGTCGGTGTCGGACGGCGCCTCACTGCCTCGCCCGCAACACGACCCCGGCAGCAACGTCCACGACAATAAGCAAGACAACGTCGCTGATTCCAATTCTCTTTCGGGCAGACGTGCTGCTCCCGTGGCATGCTTGGAGTGCCGTGACAGACATCTCAAGTGCGACGGTGCCAAACCTGTCTGCGGCCGATGCAGCGCGAGTAATGTCGTCTGCCACTTCACCCCGTCCCGTCGAGGGCGCAAGCGGGCAGTCAGGCAAGTGAGAGCGGGTGCACAGAGCGTAGCGAGCCTGCTCAATGATGGGCCATTGGATCCGGTCAATATAACGGTGCCAGACCTCGACTCTGTGCCCTACCAGGCCCATTCTATATCGTCCAACCCGGCAAACGCCATCGACAGTGACTCAACATACGTTGACACGCATCGCCGAGTCCTACCAGATGGGTCTGTCGCTGCTGCGGTTCCAGCATCACCAGAGTCTTTGCAGACCTTGTCGGATGATGACCGATTGGTCAATCTGTACTATGTCAATTTTCACATCGCACATCCTATCCTCCTGCCCCGCAGGATGTTTGGGGACCAGAAATACACCCCTTGCCTGAGAGCGGTAGTGGAAGCAATAGGGAGCCATTTTTCGTCGGCTGTCCCTAAGGATTACCGCGTCACCTTGTGGTCTAGAGCAGCGGAACATATCGCAACTGCGGGACCAGACTCAGTAGACCTGGTTCAAGCATGCCTCCTCACGGCAATTGCCCACTTCGCACAAGACGATGCCCAGACCGGAGCCAGATCCTTGAGCCAAGCCATCGCGACTGCGGTCCGGCTGGGCATGAACAAGCGAGAATTTGCCGTCGCGCATGGCAGAGGCAGCGCAATACTGCAAGAGAGTCTGCGCAGGACTTGGCACGAGCTATTCGTCACCGAAAGCTACGCGGCGGCACTCCAGAGAAAGATGACCCTCGAGACCATGTCTATACAGGCGGACGTTCTCCTCCCCGGTGAAGAGGACGCCTATGAGCAAGCGATCATCCCCATTTCCCCACCATCGTGGGCCGACTTCGACAACCAGATCTTCGCCGACACAGACACCACCTTCTCCTCTTTCTCTTACAGAATCAAGGCTGCCCAGATCCTCGGCCAAGTCATGTCCATAACCGGGCCTCAGGGTGTTCACCGGGACGAGGTGCAGATGGTGGACAATGCCCTGGCCTCGTGGTCGCTACATCTCCCCCCGTCAAAAGCCGAGACAGAGACGATCAACACGTACGGCGGATTCGACATCGTCATGTTCCAAGCCCATGTCATGATCAGCTATGCAACGATGCTGCTCCATTTCCCCAGAGGAAGCCTCCGCTCTCCAAAATTCACCGCCCCCAACATCCCCGACGGCCAGGGCATGAAGTCCTTTTGCCCGTGCAACCGCGAGAACGTCCATTCGGTCAAGGCCGTGGAGGCCTCAAGGCATCTAACGATGCTTGCCGCTCTGAGATCATCGACTTCGATCCACACCCCGTTCTACGTCTACCCGCTGGCCCTCGGCGCCCTGGTCCAGCTTGCAGTCTGCACGACACACCTCCGCGGCTCGGATACCTGTCTGAAACAGCACCGCGCCCGCGTGATACTGATCCTAGGGCTGCTCAAGTCGTTAAGCCAGCACTGGCCAACGGCTGATACCGTACACCGCGCGCTCAGGCGGACGGCCGCTGCGGTGTTGAGCCCTTCGGGTGATGGTGAGGGTCGCATGGGGAGCGCACCCGCAAACTGCGAGGAGAACGAGGCTGATGCTCTGGCGGCGGCTGCGAGCGTCTGGCTGGATGGGATCGACTTTTTCGACCTGCAGGAGGTTGCTGGCCTTGACCCGAACGCTCTTTGCCTATGAGTCAGTGTCAGGATATAGGTATGTTTTCGGCCTCTGAGGTTGGTCTGACGCCAAAAATGACCTCGGCGGGCATTTTTCGAGGTGGACTGAGTTATCGGTACTGTTGAATGCTCGACGACCCACCCTTTTGTGTGTGTCGACAGAGTAGAAGATGAACCCTAATGGGCTCACCACGCCCGCGGAGTGAGCATGGAATGAATGCTATGGGGTTGCCAGGTGGGCGTTTCTTTCTCTCATATCGGTAAATGTACCTGAATTAAGATGAAGGGCACTGTTAGGATGGGTAATTTGGGAGCTCCTGGCTTTAGAATGACGGACTTAACGCTGGAAATGAGACCGTGGAAAATGTCTCTAAGCATGCCGCACTACATATCATCAAAATCATCACATCTATCATCGCTATGCGACATGAATTCTCTCGAAAACAAACAGACCATGCATTGAATTATATGAGAAGTCATTTGACTGTCGTGGTAATGCTCGTGGGTTCGGGCTGCTCTAGTCGGAGGCCCCTTGCCAAGCCTTAGATACCTAGGTAACCATATCCTCCTCTGATAGATCCGGAACCGCGGCACGCTAATAAGTACTGCGGGGACATCGTGGAGAGAGACAAAGGCGAAACACGTCTACACAAAAAGTAGGTCCCCACGTCGCATTGACCCCTGTGATGATTTCTAGTACCACCTCCACTGAATGACCATGCAGGAGCCCTCCCCAACCATACCTCATCTATTCGGTCTTAATGAAATGGGAGACCACAGTCAAGCACGTGACAGCAAACACATGCATTCATGATGGCTGTCAAATTGGTCGAGGATCCGGCCACTAAAAGGGCACCTAGGCAAGTTCAGTACTTGAGGAGCTAAGTCGTTTGTCATCGTGACTATTGTCATCCTATTATCGGCCATCTCAGCCACGCCTAAGACCATGAGTGAAGCGCAGGATCCGAGCACGCTTTTACTCATTGGTTAGAAATGACACCAGTTTGAGCGTGAGACTTGCACAGTTGACTGAGACCTGCATGCTAGCAGTTCCCCATTTTATCAGGACTGTTGGCTGCAAGCGCTTTGGTCATATTACGGTTAAATTGCACCGTGTGATGGCCTGCAGGCTTGGCAGGCACCGGGCCCAAATTGCATGGACTGGCGCGCCCTCTCCCGCGGTTGTCAAGTGCTGCCAGGAAGCAGCCCAGGCTTGATCGGGTCAAGTGCCCAGCAGGATCTGGTGAGCCAGACGGTCAAGCCTCGAGAGAAGGAGCCGCAAAGCTGTCAGCTCGTATAGAGTAAGCCGCTGCGGTGGGTCTAGTGCGAAATTGCTCGCCGCAGAGAAAGCCATCGTGCTGTCCTGACGGGTTCTTTATCCCGGGTCTTGAGGCTGTCGTCGCCGTCGTCACACAAAATGCCTCAAATTGTTTGCTCACAAGGCGTCAGCACGTACCACAGAACCGAACCCATCGTCCGTGCAATCAGGGTGTAGGGCTGAGGCTGATCTGGGGAATCAAAGGCCGTTGTCAGGAACAAGACCGAGCCTAAATCTAAAGCTGAGTGGACCCCTGGAGATTACCCCTTATCGAGCTGCCAATCCATGGTAGCGTTGCATGCAGGCCCTCTTGGCGATTCCCAAACGAGATGGCAGGTGTCAAGGCAGCGAGATGAGAGCAACAAGCAATTTCCCTGTCCTCGGGGATTAAAAACAGCACAAGTCCCCTGAATTGGCATGTCGAGAGATCTTGCTCCCTCTCCTCTTTTTTGACTCAACCCCAGGGCTCACTCACCCAAGTCACTCTTTGCAGAGAAACAGACCGACCAGGCCTGATATATCGAGGCCCAAACACACTCTTTTTAATTGAACGAAAAATCCCCAAAATAATTCGATAATCTGTCCGTCGTCGTGATGCATTTCCTGTCGCTGCTCGCTCTCGCTGCGCCCCTGGCGTCGGCTATTCAGTTCACCAACCCGGCCGTCAACTCGACCCTGACCCGCGGTTCCACCTTTGATCTGCAGTGGTCCACCGTCGACACCGACCCCGAGGCCTTCAGCGTCTACCTGGTCAACTTTGTCAACTGGCCCCCGTACTACGCCCCCGTCTCCTTCGGCGTCGACTCGACCACCGGCGAGACCTCGGTGAAGGTCCCTTGTGATGTGAACCCCTCATACGGCTACCAATTGTAAGTTTGATATTACGCGCCCTCGCCTGGCCTCGCCTGGCCTCGCCTGGCTCTCGCAAAGGCTTCTCGATGACAAGATCGCTAACCCTTTCGTCCAGCAACGCCATCAACGGCACCAACGTCTACGTCATCTACGCCCAGACGCCCAAGTTCAGCATCGCCGGGGCCGCCTGCACCGACGAGCCGGCGGTGACCGCGGGGCCGACCTGCGCCGCCGCAACGGCGACCGTCACGGCGACCGTTACGGTGCGTGGCAACTCTACTCTCCTCGTGTCGCCCACGCCCACGCCCACCGGCAGCACCACCCCACCTCTTGGAAATGAGCTCGTCGCCAAGTCCAAGTACGAGGGGGAGTGCCCCGAGGTCATCGGCTGGGTCGGCGGCTATGACAGCCCCGTGAAGCTGACAGAGGTACCCCGCGCAGGATCGTCCCTCGGGATCTCCGCTGAGGCACAGGTAGGCGGCGTCGACGGCGGCCTCGGCCTCGGCCTGGCCGCCGCCACCAACGGCAAGGTCAAGAGCAAGTGTGCCTCCAAGAAGAGGAGGGTCAGGAGGCACGCTTAAGTGCAACGCCTGCTGCAGGCCTTGTCTAAGCTTTGAAGGTCGTGGAGGTGGCGCGCTGATGCTAGGATGATGAGGGCCTGGGACGACAGGGGAAATAGGTGGGAGACTGGGTTGTCGTCGCATTAATCGGCGTCGTTCGACTCGGAGAACAAGGGGAAGGAAGAGTCGAGACGGACCTGGAGAGCACTCAGCGGCCCGTCTTTGTTAGCAGCTGGCGTTGACTCGGAGAATTATATACCCCCCGTCTTGACCGATTTGACTCTGCTCCCGTATTTCTGAGCCGGATGCGTTGTATTGAGCCCACATAGCAGCTTGACATCGTTAATTGGCCGAGTTTCTAAGGATGTCATGCTAAATTTCAGGGTGGTATCGATAAGTCGTGTGGTATAATCTGGTAAGTGCATATTTGACTGGAGTATATCTATGCCTGTCGATACTCAAGTCCCGACTCGCCTAAACTGCTTTACCCACAGCTGCCATTCCGCCGTCTCATGGTATCGTGTAAAGTTAGATGAAGGGACCCCAACCGAACTAGCAACACGGGAGTATCTTGCGACCATAGCCGCATGGCCCGCATGCTAGGAGTAGTAGACACTGACTGTGACCAGGCCGGTGCCCTTTCATGCAGCTGCTTTGAGAACCGCCTGGACACTCGTGCCCTCCCTCGGACTGTTTACCTGAGAGGCTCATGACCGTATTGAAGATCGAGTTGCCATTTGGCCGGTTGTGGGCTCTGAAGCTACAGTCGGCTTCTCGGGTATTTCTGAACATCCAGTAGAGCCTGAGTTCCAGTCAGCTGCGGCTTCATCAACCACAGTTGCTTTGTGCGAATGTAGCGAAGCGCGCCGACTTACCAACTCAAATTGCATGTGCAGATTTGAAAATTTCGGCCCCTGTCTCTTTCGTCCACAAACTCGATGATTTCTTATTATCCACCTGGGATTCGGATATGGATCCTGGTAGGCTATCTGCCATCGGCCTGCCCTTAGATACTCTTAGTTAGGGTCCTAATCTGTCAGTGTGAATTGGAAAGCTGCAGCAGGTCCTCTCCGAGGAATGACGCGGTTGCGGCAGCTCAAAGGGCCTCAAGAGTACCATGTTTGCTAGTTCTCGGCAGACCGAGTTTGTTTAGCATCGACCAGTCCATCTCGAGCCGCACATTCATAACAAGAGATTCGCCGACTATGGAGTGATGGGCATGGGACGGGGACCATCAGATGACTACTACGAGATATACAGTCTCACATAAGCCTCAGAGATGGCCATACCCTCCTGTGACGATTTGTACGTAAATTCTCGTCGGTTTTGTGGGTATGTCCCTTTTTGTAGCATAAGATCCATGGCGACGTAGAGCCCATACAAAGATTGGATCTAAGTTGACCTCATGTTTGGAGTCTGTCTGGTCACTTGGCTGGCAGCTATCCCGTCGTCTACACGAGGGATCAATTGGTGATGATCGTTGTCCTGCTATTCCCCCATTGCACAGCTACCAGACAGCAGCACCACTCTCGAGAGCCTTCGCCTCCTGCCGGAGTAGATCAATTTTGAATGCTCGATAAGCATTCTCAATCCGCTTGCTCCTTTCAGCATCTGCTCTCACCCTTCTAGCCGCCATGGACGTGCCCGTGAGGAAGCCGGTTTCACCTCCAAGGAACAGTCCTCCCATGCCCAGGAAGAAGTAGGCCGCGAAGTCACCCAAAGGTGACGGGGCCAGCCTGGACGCCACATCTGGTACATCCACTGTGCATAGTCTTGTGAGCATGATGGCCTTCACTCTCAGTAATGGCGTGCCTCGTGACAGCTTACATGTCTTGCCGCTCTGGAAGATGACCTGCTTCGGCCGATCAGAAGTCATGAACTGATTGAACCAGTTCCTCCGGATGCCGCGGGCCCGATATGCCAGAAGGCAACCGAGGCCGAGCCCGACAATGGAGCCGAAAGAAGCATAGGAGCTGATTGTTTTTGCTGCGCCCTTGAGGACCTCGCGGTCGTCTGTGGTCAGGTCATGCTGGAAGTGCGACTCTGCCAGCTGAGCCAGCTCGTCGTGTTGGGGGTGTCTGCGGAATGCCGCGAGGGACATGTTGAAGGGGATTGTCGGGTATTTGTTTTGTGCAGTGTTAAGAGACTAAAGTCCATGTTAGCCACATTCCACCCGGCTTAAAAAACTGTCCCGGTTTTTCATGAACATCTAGGGTCGTTTTTTTGTTTTCCGGTTACGTCGGACCTCGCTCACTGAAGCGTCTTCGAGGACCATCGAGTACCTTCCGCCATGTCGTGGTGACATCATGGCCTTGGATGAATGTTTAGGCGGGGGTTAGGGCAGGCGGGATTCGAATCCCGCTCGACGCGAGTGAAGACCCGTGTGGAGAGCCTCTAAGGCGTCATATGAAAAGTACCTAGTCGTGGCACGACCCGGTTTGTAAGCAATTGAGGTTCATACTCCGACCAAAAGATCCCCTCTCTCGGCTTGCTCCTCTCAAAACCTCACCAGACTGATCATTCATTCCGTGGTTGAACCAAATAGTCCAATATGGTGAAAGTCTTCTTGTGAGTTGCCTCAGGCGATGTATGGCTCGTGAGCGACAACAAGATAAGCTGACCGCACCCAATCTCGCAGAACAGGGATCACGGGTTATACCGGTGGGGATATCTTCCACGTCCTCGAGAAGACCCATCCAGATTTCGAGTACTCTCTCTTGGTCCGGAATGAGTCCAAGGCTGTACCCGTTAAGGAGAGGTACCCCAATGCCCGGATCGTGTACGGCACCCTCGACGACTCTAAATTGCTCGAGGAAGAGGCATCAAAGACAGACATTCTCATTCGTATGCAGCGGAAGCTCCTGTTCGCGTCACAATTGGCCGAGTCGGACGGATGCTGATCATGGAGCACAGATACTGCCGACGCATCAGACCATGAAGGAGCAGCCAAGGCATTCGCGGCCGGCCTCGCGGCAGGTCATAGCAAAGAGAAGCCCGGCTATTGGATCCACACGGGCGGCACAGGCATCTTGACCTATCAGGACACCGACGCTGATCGGTGGGGTCAGCCTCTGGCGTACGAGCCGTACAACGACCTCGAGGGCATCGATGCACTTACCGGGCTCCCGGACCACGCGTTCCATCGCAACGTGGACAAGCTCGTGCTCGAAGCCGCTGGTAACCCAGCCATCAAGGCTGCCATCATCTGCCCGCCCACCATCTACGGCAAGGGCAGAGGTGTGGGCAACACCAAGAGCCGACAGGTGTACGTGATGGCCAACATGACGCTCAAGCGTGGAAAGGCGCCCATCATCGGGACGGGGAAGGCATCCATGGACGATGTTCATGTGCACGACTTGACGGACCTGTACATCAAGATGGTAGACGCCGCGCTCAACCCCAAGCCAGAAATTGACCAGCACATTTGGGGCCCCAAGGAAGGTTACCTACTCGCTGAGGGAGGGTACCACGTCTGGGGCGAGGTCGCCCAATGGGTTGCTGAGGCTGCACACGCAAAGGGTTACATCAAGGACACCACACTCGAGGTAAGCTTTTCCCGTGACATCTTCTTGCCCGCCCGTCGGAGAAAGCTTACTGACCCTGAACAGCCGTTGGACGTGGACGAGGCCAAGGGGGTTGCGGGGTTTGAAGCGGCATCCTATGGTTTGAACTCGCGTGGGTACGCGAAGAGGGCTCGCAAGTATCTGGGCTGGAACCCGAGTGC
This sequence comes from Diaporthe vexans, assembly GCA_021188095.1. NCBI lineage: Eukaryota > Fungi > Ascomycota > Sordariomycetes > Diaporthales > Diaporthaceae > Diaporthe > Diaporthe vexans. The sequence continues at coordinate 8,888 of JAJLLZ010000017.1, forward strand.
TCCGAGCCTGAAGGAGGAGATTCCAAATATTGTTGATGTGGAAGCGGAACTGCTGGGACTCAAGCCGTCAAAGCCCTGAGCTTGAGCTTGTTTAGCCTCTCAAACGCCTAGAGACTGCGACGCAGTATTTGTAGGCTAACGAAGATACTTTGACAATGGCGGGATGTGCACGTAACTGGCGGGGAGTGCCCACTTTGGTTACAGACAAGCATTGCATGGCTTTGAGGAGAAGTGACGTCGACGATATGCTTCGTCGATGACTGCGTGGGCTTTTCTGTACCTCAGAGTCTCAAATAGAATTACTAACCCCATTTCCATGGGTATCGCGGTACTGTACCTAGTAGTCGGGATGGATACAACGGGAAATATAAGCCTCGGTTTATCGCCTGACCATACCTACCTAGGTACTATTTATATCCACCACAGGGCTACTACAGGGACCTTGGGGGTTCGGTGCTCGTCATCTGATGTGCCGTCATTAAGAAGCATCGACGAGCTGAAAATCGATGGGCCAGATATGCAAAGTTATTTCAGCTGTTATGACTAATTCGGTCCATACTGCACCAGCTGACCAGACGAACGAAGATCATCCAAGGTTCTGCAATGGTTTCGGCCTCGGGAGGTTGCGTGCCTGTCGGTGTCTGTTCGCAAGAACCCACCGTCTTGACGAGCGAGATCCATCTGCAGAGAAGTGTTATGATACATCAGACAAATAAGGTTTACTCATTTACCACACGAGTGGACCCAAAAGAGGACCTCGCGAGCCATGGTCCCGGATCTGCAGCGGGAGACGCCAGGTTCAGGTACGCGTATCCACCGATAAACCGATGCTTGAATCAGAGAGCAGCCGCATGACTGCACATTGCCCAGTTCGAGGCTGGCAAGCCTCAACCGACCTCGTTCAGCTCGTGCAAATCCATCAAGATAGTGCTGCAGGTCCCCGGGGGCTTACTAGTATGGAACCAGAAACAAATGGCCCGAGTCATGGCCCTCCCAAGATTCTGGATCCCCCCCCCCGCGAACCCGTTCCTGCGCTCCGGGCGCTTGGCTCCTCAGAAGGTTGCATCGGCCGCCCCATGACGTGAGAGGGAAGTTCCCTGTGTGTGGTGCTCGGTCCGCCCGCGCAAGGAACTGCAGTGTTTCCCTCAACTCCACCCGGCCAACCCTCTTCCTAGCGAGATGAGGCCCGGACCAAAAGGTTCGCACTCACGATTCGCGAACGCGCGGGTCCTCACCAATCGGGATGTTTGGCGCCCGGCACGAGGGCGATGGGGGTGGAAGGCTGGCCCCGCAGGCCCCCGGTTTGCTTGCGAAACATGGCGGGCGTAGAACCTGAGAGCGGGTTGTTGAAACAGGGCACCGATATTATGTAGTCTATGTCGTGCTCCACGTGCCTCTGCTTCTTATCTGCAACCTTATGTGGCCCATGTCTGTCTTGGGTCTGTCTCTCTTGATTGATTGCCCCGGCGGGCTGGGGCAGCCACTTAGGGACGTTTGCCGACGAGTCCGGACAGCCTTAACAGCCTGGTCTCCCTTGTTTTATTTCCCCTGTCTGTGTGCGCTGCATGCTGTTCTCTGACAGGAACAACAGCCGAGAACACCACGCAACCTGTTCGCAACGATGGTGGCGCCGTGGGCGAAGTTGCTGGTCCTCCTCACCCTGGTACAATTAGCTTTCGGCCAGGCGTCGGTCCTAGCTGGCGTCCCAAGCTGTGCGGTTCGTAAACTCTCCGTTGTCAACACGCCTGAGAGATCTTCCCTGACTTCTGGTAGCTGTCCTGCCTCTTGGAAACACTGACCAGTCCAGCATCGCCATGTCCCATCACAAATCAGACGTGCATATGTCAGAGCTCCACACTCCAGGCGAACGTCTCCTCATGTGTGCTGGAAAGCTGCACCGTGAAAGAGGCCCTGACGACGCTCAACATCAGTTCGACGACATGCAATGCGCCCGTCCGAGATAACCGCCTCGTGCTGGACAGCATCTCATACGCACTGCTTGCTTTATCATGTGTGGTCGTCGGCATACGCTTCTATGTCAGGACTTTCATGGGCGACACTGGCAGCATTGGCACAGATGACTGGATCATCTTAGCAACGCTCCTTCTCGGAATCCCTTCTACGCTGCTCGCCACCCTGGGAGCGGGTGGATACGGGCTCGGCCGGGACATATGGACTCTGTCATTCGACGACATCACGTTGTTCGCCAAGTACTTTTACGTGCTGCAGGTTCTGTATGTCATTGGACTGCCGATGGTCAAGCTATCACTGCTGTTCTTCTACCTCCGAGTATTTCCAGCGCGACCTGTCCGCAGAGTGTTGTGGGGAACGATAGTACTGATCCTGTTGTACTCTGTCACCTTTTTGTTCATCTCGATATTCGAATGCACGCCCATCTCATTTTTCTGGGAGTCATGGGACGGTGAGCACAAGGGGAAGTGCCTCGACCTCCACGCCATCTCATGGACACAGTATGTTGTTACTTTCCGTTTCCGCCATCTCATCTGGGCCAAGAGCCGGGGACTGAAGACTCTCGGCTCGCTCCTCTGCTCGCTGTCAGACTTGCTAACTGAGCGAAAACTAGGGCCGCAGTCAGCATCGGCCTCGATTTGTGGATGTTGGCCATCCCACTTTCCCAACTCCCCGGGCTGAAGCTGCACTGGAAGAAGAAAGTCAGCGTGGGGCTGATGTTTTTTGTGGGCACATTCGTGACGGTGGTCAGCATATTGCGCCTTCAGTCTCTTATGAAATACGCCAACTCTACAAACGTGACGTGGGATAACACGCCGGTTGCGATCTGGTCGACCATTGAGCTGAACGTTGGGATGATTTGCACGAGTCTGCCAGCCCTCAGGCTGCTGGCCGTTAAGATCTGGCCTGTACTGAACGGGTCGACGATCCGCAGTAGATTCGGCTACAGCGGGAGTCGATACGCGCGAAGCCGATACCCGAAGCGATCCACCGACATCAGCAGCAGCCGGGAAGGTCCCCTGAGGATGAACAGCCTGAAGATTCCCGACATTAAAGTCGACGCCTTCCCACCACCACCGGGCAGGGTGTCCGATATTGGGCCGCGGCCCCCCGCTCCGGAACCCACACATTACGGTCTCTCGCGGAGCAACTCGGAGGTACACTCGGTACACACATTTACGAGTAGGCACAAGATGCACAAATACTCCACGAGCGTCCCGATCCGGAGTGCAAGCATGGCGAGGCGAGACTTCTTCGATGAGATCTCGGGGGCACCACCAGAAAGCCATGGGATGAGCCGCAGGCACAACGATACGTTGATGGTGGAAGACAGCGTCACCGTGAGATCAGGGAGGACTGGCAAAAGCACAATAGGCAGGATTGTGGAGACATATGCCACAATGTCGAGTCCGACGGAGTACAGCATGCCCGTGTTCTATCCAGACTGGCCGCTGAACGAGCCAGATAATGTCCCACTGCCGCGTGGTTGGCCGCCGGAGCAGAGGCAGACACAGACCATGTTTCCCATAGGGGAAGCTACGTCTAGCTCTTCCGATCTTGGGGACAATGAAGCCGGGAGTTGACAGATGAAACCCAAATAATAACATGCATTAATGATCAAGATGAGTTTTGACGGGGTGTCCGCTGAGGGGGTGGGGGCCCTGCAGCATGAATACACCTGGGCATCCTCACTGCTTGATCCCATATGGGGCACACGCCTGTGAAATACCCTTCTACTCAAATGACCCCCGGCCAAGAATTTCCAATCCGACGGCCTCCTTGTGGACAACCTCCTATTCGACAAGCTCCCATGCCATAACACCCAACGAGATAGCCTACTATGGGATGGCCTCGTTATGATAGCCTCCCAGGGGCTCTCACGCGGGAACCGCGTGTAGGACGAAGGCCATCAGGTAAGCCGTGGCCAAAATGCGGTCTGTTTCGATGTTTTTGGCACTTGTGGCGTCGCAGCTTCCTTCTATTTATCAAACCGACAGGTGGCACGCTCCTGGCTTTTGCAGCCCATCGCACTGACGGGAAGCACCTTCCTAGGCACTCTGGGGAGGGTGTAGAGTGTGCCCTCCAACGTTGGTTCTGTTTTGGAGACACAATATTCCACCATCAAACACTTCTCGTATCTCTTGGTCGAAGCAGCATTTTCGGGCTTCGTTATCATCACTCGTCTTGTCTTGATCAATCATTTTAGATCGACCGCAGCCATATGATCTTGGGCCCTCTCATTCGTTCAACATGTCGCAACCACCGGCTGGCGACTCCCCAGCAGATCAGGATATGCCCTCAAGCTTAGGGCTAGGGCTGTTCGAACACGTGCCGACGGAGGTGCGCCTCGATATATACAGGTTCCACTTTTCCGACATGATCGCCACACTGCCAGAGACCTCTCTCACCATTGAGTACCACTTCTGCGACAGGAAGTATGAGGTCACCACAGATCTAAACAGATTTCGGGCACAAAACCATGCCGGGAGATTCCTGAATCTTGTGTGTGTATCGCCCCGGCTTCGTCAGGAGATAGAGCCTGAGCTGTACGATTGTTTCAAATTCATCGTGACCCTCGAGCAGCACTGGAACCCACTGGACCTTTCTGAAGGCGACAGGTACATGCTTTCTCACGCAAGGAGGCTCGAAATTCACCTCTCGAATTATCGAACCTGCGGGTTCCAACCAACTCCTCACCAGGGAGATGAAAAAAGCCTCTACCGCAGGGGAAGACGCGGTTCCTGGGACGGCGCATCTTCTTTGACGTTTCATGCGAACAACTCGAACCAACGACTACAAATTTCGAGACGCCGCTTTGGCTCGTGGTCTGCTCCTAACCAAAAGACGCCCTACATCGACCGTCTGGACTCTCTATTTGATGCGTTTGGTCGTGGCATTAACTTGAATTTAAAGAGCCTTCACATCTTCATCAGCGACATCCATTGCCGGAATGATTATGGAGCCATCGCTCGTCGGCATGATGGTCTAGCATTCGAAACCATGCTGAATCATATTGGGGAAAGGGTCAGATTGAGCCCCAGCGACGAGGCATGTGTTGCCACACTGCACCTCGGTGAAAGGGTCGGTGATCTCTTAAGTCGAGAATTCATAATCAAATTTCTGAACTACATTGAATAGTGAGTGAGTCCTGCCTCGAAATAAGCCATGCGCGAGTTCCTCACATTCCAATACCACAGCCGCGAAACTCACGAAGACGACTTCTCCGATGTGACCGCCACAGAGCCGCGCCGCGACGTATCTCACCAAACCTATTACTTCCTCGTTCGTTCGGCCCTGCTCTACCGTAAACGGCCGTCCTCATTTCGATTTTTTGATCAGATGAAGGACATATTTGGTCCGTATCCGGTCGGCCTTAGCGGTCTCTTTCGACATATCGAGTATCCGATCCCAGAAGACGAATGGTGGACCTTTCGACTCATCCCACGATACCCTAGGGTAATAACAAATGAATGACGCTCGTCACAGTTGGAGTGCAGTAAATTGACATCGCACTGCGTCAGGATTGTGTTGTGGTCCATTGGAGCACCGCTGACGCGTGGGAAAGGATTTTCATCACGACACGCTGACGAGAATCATTTTGTCAGGGCCAAAGTACGATGAAGATTCCAAGTCGCGTCGGTGAAGCTCAGGTCGAAATAGCAAAATGAGGTGCACATTACAGTGGCCTAGCATCCGTTGCAGGCCGATTGTTTGCTCGTGAGCGGTAGAGCACCATTGAGCGGCCCAAACAGTGTTCTTAAAGCTTTTCGTTCCGTACCCTAGGGTAGCTAGCGTACTTCTCCAATTAATACATGTACTCGCAAATGAGCGTCGCTGAAAATTTATGAGCCGGCTCACTGCATTGTCCCAGTCGGAGTATGCTGCGACATATGTTCGCTGCTTAACATGTCAGGAACCTAGCCTGGGTATCCTGAAAACCCGGACATGAATAGAAAATTGAAATTGATATCTTGATATCTTGATATTGTAATCAACAACGCTTATCGCTGAAGTTCTACACTGAACGCCGATGGAAGATCCCCAGAAAAGGAAGAAAGAAAGAATACGTGGCTCCGCACACCTGGGCAGTCACACCTCCTCGTGCCTTTCCACGCGGATCTTGTCGGAGCTCGTGTCCGAGCTAGAGTCTCCCGTCAGCTTCTGTCCCCGGGGCCCGTATATCTCCACTGCAAGGCCATCGAGGATGCGCTGGCGACGCTCCTCGTCCTGCTTGCCAGTCGCGTCATTGAAGAGCCTATCCAGCTGCTCGAGAGACTTGTCCTTGGTCTCCGGGACGAAGAAGAAGGTCCACAGCCCAGCGATGGTGGCCCACGCAGCGAAGAAGATGAAGGTTCCCCAGCCGATGCTCTCGAGCATAGGGGGGACGATGAGGCCGACGATGAAGTTGAACAGCCTTGGAAAGTGTTAGCCGTCTGACACATGATGGGATAGGTACAGGGAATCTGGGTTGGTTGGACATACCAAATGGACATGGCCGACCAGGCGACACCCCGTGCGCGCAGGGACGAGCTGAAGAGTTCGGACGGCATGGCCCATGGGACTGGGCCCCAGCTGATGCCGAAGATGACCATGTACAGGTTGAGGAAAGCAAGGGCACACTTGGCCTCGGCGCCGTGCGCGGCCCAAGAGTCGCCAAAAAGCTTAATCAGAACGCCGACAATAACCATGCAGATGGTAGTCCCGATGGAGCCGAGCACGAGCAGGGGCTTCCTGCCAAGACGGTCGATCAGGAAGAAGCTGATGACAGTACCGGCAAGCTGCGTGACGTTGATGATGCCGGACTGGACGAGCTGCTCCTCGTAGGAGAAGCCCAGGGCAGCGACCATCGAGGGGGCATAGTAGATCAGGGCGTTGATGCCGATCATCTGCTGGAAGAAACACATGAGGACAGAGACCAGGGTGCGGCGCCAGCAGCCGGGCCGCCAGGTGTCGACCCACGCCCAGAGGTCAAGCTTGACCTTGTCCTTGAAAGTCCCCGTCTGCAGCGTGGGGTGGCGCTCCATCTGCACCTCTCCCGTGACCCTGTTCTCGGCCCGCATGCCAAGCCACTCGGCCTGGACAAGATGGTCGTCGGTGCTGCGCCCGCGGAGCCTCGCAAGCGTCGCCAGGGCCTCGTCGTCGCGGCCCTTCATGGCGAGCCACCTTGGGCTGGCGGGCATGGCAAGGGAGCCGACGAGGAGGATGACGCCGGGAACCATCTGCAGGCCAAAGGGGACGCGGAACGACGCGCCACCGGCGAGGTACCGCGTGCCGAAGCAGGTCCAGTACGCGATCACTATGCCGAGGACGACAAAGAGCTCGTTCAGGTCTAGCAGCATGCCGCGCATGTTGGGGGGCGCGATCTCGCTGATATACACGGACATGGTACTGGAAAGGAGACCAATGCCCAGGCCGCCGACGAAGCGACCGGCCACGACGGTGTCGTAGTTCATCGAGCCCGTCTGGATCGCCGCGCCGACGAGGAAGAAGAAGCAACCCACGCGCATGGCCATTCGTCTTGAGAGGTGGTCAGAGATATGCGGTGCCGAGAAGGCGCCCACAAAGGCGCCGAGCTCGAGGAGGGCCGTCACCAGGCCCTTGTAGAACCCTTGCGACGCGGCTCCATCCGCGAGCTCGGGAAATTGTTTTTGGAATTGTTTCATGACGAGGATCACCGACATTAGACCTAGTTATTTCCATGTTGGTTAATGCCGCCGAGTTATACCGGATACGGGCCGGGGTGGGGTCTTTCTATGCAGGAGACATGTCTTTTCCCCCTGTCGACATACCTTGATCTATGCCAAAGCAGAGAGCTCCAATGACAGCGAATGCTGCTACTGCTGTCACATAGGCGTTTGCCCGTACTGCCGAAAAGCTAGCCTTGCCGTACGCGCTCATCATGGCGTGGTCATCTCGGGCGAGTTGTAAGATCGCGTCTTTACGAGGGTTCTCGGCCATGGCCGTACTTGTTCCTTTGGCCATGCTATGCCAACGGTTGGTGTATCAGCGTGTCGGGCGGATGGAGGCTTGATGGTATGTATTGGTTGTGGATGTTCTGAGGTCGAGACGGACTGTGTCTCAGTGTGTAGGCGAATGGAGGATGACAAGAGGCTGAGGACGACTGCTTCTGCTGGCAAAACAATATCCAGACATCGCGGCCGCCGGCTTCATTTTATGTTTCTGTTTCATGGCCTTGTCCCAATTCGAGTCAGGCTACGCGATGACGTCCTGTACTGATAATTCACGTCCGACCTGTCAGCTCGCCAGTAAGTGAGGCGCGGGAATGCCAGAGAGCCAAGGATCGTGACCGCCGAGTGGAGCGATCCGGGGCAGACCCACGCATCACGCGCCAGCTGACGGCACGCACAGCACCGCATTGCGACGGACGTCATTGGGCGTACACAGACCAGGTGGAAATGCTCGCCAGCCTGGCCAGTCGTGGTCAGTGCCTCTGTTGCTATTCTCTCATCTTCGACCGAAATCGACCGGCCGGTTGGCATGTTGGGCGGGATCCACTCCACCGAACCAAGACCCGGCTTGAAACGGGCCTCGACTGTTGCCGTCGACCGGCCATTACTCGGGGCCATGCCCAGGTGGCAGTGCTGCGCCAAAAATAGGCATTCTGCCCGTTCAAGTCTCTGCGTGCGCATATAAGAAGTGGCTCTTCTCCCGCATCCGAGATCGACGTCGAGAAAGTGCTCGGCGAGTTATACTACCTGGGTACGTTCAGGAGCTGGTGCTGAACGCGGAGATTTAACCCAAAGAGAGACCCGTCGAAAAAAGCAGCGTGGCTCCAAGGCCCAATTTTTATCCCCGGGTTTCGATATCGCATTAGGATGGGGGTGGGTCTGGCACAGAGTGGGACCGTGGGATGACGTCTTGAAAGTTCTCGACTCGACAAACTTGGGTGAGGCGGAAGTATTCCCACGCGCGTCAAACCTTCCTTTTTCTCGCGCCGGGGGAAATGTCTGGCGACCATGGGGTACCAGCATGCACAACGCCGAATTGCCTTTGGGAACATGTTCGAACTCCACACTTGGGAAGGATGACCCATCACTTACATGCATTGTAGATGTCGGGGCTTCTCCGCGCTGCTAAAATTCGGGATCTTGAGACACACAGGACGGGATTCAAGTAGCCAATGCCCAATGAGATGGCGATGACCCGTCAAGACCTAGCGTTTGTCTGCAACGCCAACGCACGATCGGCAATAGGCGATGAGTTCCTAACCGGGGAAAGGCGGGGAAGAGACGGCGAGGCTCTCTCAACAAGGCACAAGCAGATCTCGAGACTATCGCGTACCTTGCATCCGAGTGCCGATCATCGAATTGACTGGCTTGGACTAGTCTGCAACGAAGAAGAGGCTTCGACAGCTTCATCCTCATTGTGTGTTTGCAAAACCTGGTGTGGCCCGCTCTTTGCAAAATGCTTCGAAACCTTGGAATCGATACAACGCATACGCACGCAACCCAACCCAGCCAGACCCACAATCATATGGAATAAATAAATATTGATTGCAAGAATTTCGGACTCGTTCGGAGTCTCGGCCTGTTATGCTGCATCATCAATCTCTGGTCAGACACATTCACGACACTCAGATTGAAATGCTTGGGCGCGCAGATACTGCATGGTTCTCTTCCAAAACAGAGACAATACTCAACTGCATGATGGCGAATATCAGCAAGGGGATTAAATGGAGCATTCTGATTGATCTTTTCCGGGAGAGGCTGCACATGGACACCAGTACTTTCGTCGTCCTGCACTCTTGAACTTAATAGGTTCAGTGGCAAAGAGCGTCTGTGTCGGTCAGAACGAGGGAATTACATTCGGCTTTGCCAAGGCGATTACGTTGAGCTGTCAAATGCCGGATCCGAGGAGACAAAGCGGATTTGGTCCGTATCCATTGTGCGCGTGCCCTTGCCCGCTCTCTGCGGCAACACGGAAAGCAAGTCGTGCCCAATGCCCACCATGAGGTCCACTGGCACTGCATTGAAGCCTGTACACGTCAGGAAAAGCTCGGCATGCGTGGTTGCCCACACTCGAGTTTCACCCAGGCGAGACCGACCGATGAGAGACGGCACACTGGTCTCGACCTCGGGAGCCCGTTGCCAAGTCGATGGTATGTAATTGACAGCTATGTCCTAGCGCGTCCGAAAAGTGTGACTAATTCTGTTGAAAACGGGTTTGAAGCCTCTGCTGGTAATCACCCGACCTGTGGTCGCCGCACTTGAGCAGCATCAACTTGAACTGGATTAGCGAGGTTCACACAGCGGCAAGTTGAAAAGTCGAACAGAACCTCAGACTTCTCCATAAGACAAGGCCTACAGTTGCCAATAATATCGACTTGTGGTTTCCCGTCCATTGACATGACTCAAAGTATAAACTCCTTGTTCTATTTCCTCTAAATAGTCCATACCGTTCGTCATTGGGTGTTTTCAGCCCCCCCTGATGCATTTAGCCCCTGAAACCCGCACGCCCGGTCTTACTCGATAGCTCTCACACGAGCTATACACCATTGACTGGTACAGTACAGTAGCAGTCTTCGCAACGTCGGTTCTAGGATCAACTTTCGACTCCCGATCCCTGTAGACCCGGTTGTGCGTGCGCATGGTAATTGCTGATAAAGACATGGGTACAAAGACCCATGTCAGAGTTCAATAGACACCCCAAAATGTAGTTGCTAGGTATTCGATCTAACAAAGAGACTCGCTGGGCGGAAGACCGAACAAAATAGCTCTATTGTTCAGACGGCATGGATAGGAACAACCCCCGAGGATTCACAAAGAGACGGGCAGTTCAATGCCTATTGTTTCTAACCCACGGAAAGCGTATATTATCTTCCAGCTCGTCTACTTGGGTGTGAGACTGACTGAGTTCACAACCTCGACCACCCTTGGAACAGACTGAATAAACACTGACCACAGATTGAGTACTGAGCGGTAGCTGCAACACCAACACACCGTGGGAGAAGATCCAATTCGAAATTCTGATCATGTCTTCTCAATACTTCTGCTCAAACTGTGGAAACGTCGGGGCATTCTACCAAGAGGCCGAGGCTATGAGCGTTCCTTACCCCGAAGTGAGTGACGGAACCGAAAGTCTACCTTACCTACCTGAAAATTACCCGCTAGCGCCGCTCCTGGAGAGTTCTACCCAGACCACGGAGCAGAGGTGGGTCAGACAGCCTGAACCTCCAAGTGAGATCCAGCTTGACCAGCGCCATGTGGGACAGTTCTTCCTTGCCAATAGCACGATCATGTGGCCGCTTCACGTAGCACAGCCTAACCCCCCTTTTCCTATACCTTACCAGACACTGGCTGACCCTTGCCCTCGGGAGCTCGAACAGCACAGCCCTGTCGACAACCCTGCTTCCTTCCAGGAGGCTAGAGTTGTTAAGCCGTCTAAAGGTCCCCGAGGACAGAAGCGACAGAAGCGACCGGCTGAGGTTGACGATGACCTTCCGATTCTCACGAAGCCTTTCAGTGAGGTACTAGAAGACGACGCTATCGCAGAAGCCACCGAGTTTGCGAACAGGTCTGTAGAGCAGCGGTGGTGGGAGGCTCAAGTCGCCGGCAAGGTGAAACGACCAACTAACTCGTTTATACTCTACCGCAGCACTTATCTGGGGGCCCTTCATGGCTACGCCACCACGTATGCTTCCAAACTTCTGGCAAAAAGCTGGGCTATGGAGCCCAACAGTGTGAGGCAGTCTTTCAAGGAGATCGCGGACACGGATAAATCACTCCATGCACAAGCGTTTCCGGCTTACAAGTTCAATCCAAGGAAGAGCCTAAAGAGCAGAAAAATGGAGTCCCGGAGCAAAAGACGCGACTTTTGAACGAGCTGAAGTTGGAAAACCCAAGTGGTATTTTATTATCACACCAATCACGCACGTGCGACTGAGGTGAAAGCAAGTTATTATCGCTAATTTGAAAGGCTCACTTTCTTAAAGCCAAGTCCGCAAAGCGAGGAAAGGGTCAAGACTGTTTCGAGCGATCTGTTATATGCCACATGCTTTGAATTTTTCAGTTTCTTGGCGATTACATAGATTAGAAGAACAGCAATTTGTCAGAGCTGTAGAATTGAGCAACCCGAAGGGCTAAATCAATGAATGGTTTTGTTTATGAAGGTGATGTGTTTTCCATCGGTTACAAGAGATCTTGAGATTGCTTATGACCACAACGAAATGCACCACTCTGATGTGAACTGGGAGGTTCAAAAGGCTCTCAGAAGACTGATTTTCAAGCCATTCTCTTCACGCGGCCGTGGCACAATTATCATCATATCCCAGAGGATCTCAGAGGCCCGGTCTCTCATGACAAATTAGCATTATCGAATCAATACGCAAGACTGCATTTCTAATTACCATACCTTGCCCCTATTGGCAACACTCCCTTCGTACTACTCGAGGCACTTAAATCTGCTAATCTTACATGTACGCATTGTCGCCCCGGCTGTCAATGCTGGCCTATGCGTATTGCTTGTGCCCGGTGTGTGGCTCCTGAGATGTGACATCCCGCATGACCGGTACCTCATCGTTCGAGATTTTCCTTGCACTCTGCGTCGGAGATTTCTTGGACCTCTTCAGGCACTGTGACAGGAACGAAAGGCCCATCCATCCAAGCCAAATGATGGCCGCAAACACGCCATACACAATCATATAGGTACGACTCGACCCGGCAAGCTGCAGCCCAAATCCCCCGTTGATGGTGCCCAGCGTGATAAGCGGAATGCCCCACCAGATGTGCACATACGAAATCAGCGTCCGGCCACCGGTCCTCTTGAAGCGGAGGTGGTGCAGCAGCCCCGTGAGCGGCTGCAGGGCGAGGCCGCAGCAGACGACGAGCCCGATGCGGGCGTGGTAGCTCTCCATGTACTTGTTGCCGTTGGCCATCCAGATGCCCATGGCCATGACGGCGAGGGCGATGCACCAGGTGAATATCTGCCATGCGGCGTGCAACCAGACGGTGATGCGGCGCGGGAAGACGCGGATCAGGACCGCGCCCATGGGGAAGAAGAGGGCGAAGGCGAGACAGCCCAGGATGCCGTGGGCCAGCTGGACTTGAGACTCGAGCCGCTCGGCCCGCTCTGCCTCGAGGAAGTCCTCGCGTGCGTCCCAATAGTCCTCCAGTGCGTCCTCGGCATCATCGCGGCTGGGCTTGGCTAGGGCCAGGGTCGTCAGAGACGCTGGGAGGGCATGTTAGCTTGGAGTTCGGCTCTCATCGAGTTGGGGTCGCTTACCAAGGCAGAGATATGCAACTCGTCGTTGGAAGCTCATGGTTATTGTCACCGCCGCGTGATGTGGGATATTTTGTAGGGATAGGTTGGAAGAAGTCACTTGGTCTGTGGTGTTCGGGACACCAAGATGGGACGAACGGGGGAAAGGCACTTGAATTTATCTATATCTCATCCTGCAGGCCATCGAAATTGTGTTTGTTTTGTGATCGCCAAGTGTCTCGTTTCCCTCTCCGTGGCTTAGGCAAAGTTGCCAATCATCCATATTCTATTGGCCCTTCATGCTGTCATCCCACAGCTAAGAATTCCACGCCACCAAATGGGCTGCATTGGCATTTCTTAAAAAGCAGACTTGCTTTCCCAGCAGATGGTCTGCCAGCGGGTGCTCGTGGGCGCCAAAGAGCATACAATTTAAAGTTTCTACGCTTCCGCGAAGCCAGCTTCGCCCTCCTTGGGCCCGCTTGGCCGGGGCGCGGACGGGGAGGACCAAGGCTGGCGCCAAGGGCACATCCCGGCGTCCGCGTCATCCAGCTTGCGGTTGCATGATGCCGCCCAGCCCGGCCGATTGTGCGCCCTGTCAGTACCTCATCTCGATCACCGGCCGGCGTCCTGAAGCGGGGCCCCGGACATTGCTCGTGGCTTGCCCAACGCCGCGCACGCTTAACAAGTCGGCGACCTTTGTTGCAATTTTGGTCGGTGCGCGCGCCTCTTGTGCTTATTTCTTCTCGCAGCGTGGCAGTGGATTGTCTTGGCAGGAACCACGTGTTGCGCATACGCTAGGTGAAAGCCTATCGACACGACGGTCTTGGTTCATGATACAGAGATGGTTGGGGAATCAGTACAGCATTGTTGATGTAGGATTGTTGTGCCAACCCCCAATTGATAACCTTCACGTCCGCAAATCCTTCACTGCTTCTTCGGCCAGTCATCTCCTTTGCGAGTGATCAGTCTAGATTGGTGGAGCACTCGAAAGCGAGGATTGAATTGCAAGATCAGGCTTACCACAACGCTCATCGAGCCATGATGATAAGCTTTGGGAAAGAGACCTAGCACTGAGTCGCAGATGTTCATGGTCATGTGAGCCCAGCCGCTTTCCCAAACCAAGTTTCCAGCGCTAGGAGTTGTCTCACTGCGAGCCTCACTGCGAGCAGGCGCTTTACGAGGGAAACTCTATATACGCTCTGCTAACCACGGCTTGGTATTCGCTCTCGCTTTACTAAGCTGCTTTCGGGCCTGCGTCTGATTTAGTTCGCCCAGCAATAGCCTCCAAGACTTCCGAGTGTGTCAACACGAATTGCCCTCGTGGTACGAACATACTAGCTCGGGATAGAGCAGTCTGCGCAAATTTACTGGCCTCAAGTGCTCACGCTCTAATTCATCCCGAAGGATCTCTCCGGCCGCAATAAGTATGACCCGCCCCCGGCGTCAACACTGTGTATACATCGTCCTCTTGGTCGAGCCAATCAATGCCTAAGCAAGACACATGATAATTCCGTATCGGCCCTCCCACCCACCGTGCAAATATTGCTCATCTGCTTCACGAGATATCAACACGCGAGACCGCTAGAATGGGTTAAATGCAGAGAGCTTGTTGAAGCGATCCAGTCTCGCCATTGCCAGCCGATCGCTTGTCAATAAGGGATTGGCGAGGATGTCCTTAAACGAGATTTGAGGGCTAGCTACGATAACAATTCTCTTTGGTTGATATTCAACGATTAGGCGCCAGAGGCTCGCCAATCCGGATAAAAGTAGTGCCTATGTTGACCACGACATCTTGGTCACGGGTTGCTAGGGAAGGGCCGACCCGGGTAAAGGAATACATGACAACGGGGGGCCTATGTGGTCGCAATCCTATATCAGAGCGTAATATTCACACACCAACTACTTCTTTATTGCCGCATCCCGCAGATCAGTCTCTACCTTGTGAGTATCTCAATCTGCCTCTAAAATTAGGCTTGCTGTCTTTCGACGGGACTCATGAACTGAGACCTGCAGCAGATGTTCTGTCAGAGGAATGACCTGGTTGCGACGTCGGATAGTCTGCGTCCGAGTTAGTCTATCGATGATTTCAGCAACTTCGTGGGCTCCATTGTGTCAATATCAGGTGTGTGGTTTTACCAAATGCAGGCTGAATCGCGAGGGTATTTGGTGCTATTGGGATCATCGCTTGTGTCCACCGGTGCACTGGTGCACCTTTCTGGAAATCTGCGATGTCTTGTGATTAGCCGGTACAAGACCACCGAGTCCGTCACTGGACAATGTGTGTAGTCAGACTCGTTGCGTTTCGTTATTTTGACGGACGCTGAAACGGTTTTTTTATCGCGCAAAGCTGTCACCCTGTGCATCCTTTAGGCTATAATGTGCAGTCAGGTACGTGTCACCCTGTCCCCAAGGCTGAAACCGAGGTGCATTCTCTCACCACCGCATCTCATCTCGCTAGGATTGTGATTGTTTCTGAGATGTGATGTGTCAACATTATGAATCGACTTCGCTAAAGTGATCGCCGACTACTTTGGAGCACCCACCGTTTGAGTTGGCAAGTGAGGTGCTACTTGTAAGAGGCTATGATAGCTCGAACTTTAGATGCGAGGCCAGTGAACTGATACTCTAACTATCGATCCACCGCCGACTCACGTGACCAACATGTTCTAGACGAGGTGGCTGTCTTCCGCGAAATTGGCCTGCGATCTGATAGATCGTTGCTGGCCTCTCTCAGCTGCCCATTCCGGTTTCACATCGTCGCACCTGGTTGGTTAACTGGGGGCTAAGCATCTGCCACACGTTTCCTGTCACTATCTTGCTCATAACACACGATCTTTTTTTCGGATGTCAGTGAGCCCTACCGGAATGAAACTTGTGACTTGACCTAATCGGGGAAAACACCATCAGATTGACCAAAATGATCTACGAGCCATCCGACTGACCCAATGATCTACCTGCCATCCGACCAGTACTATGCAGTGTTCGTGCCTGACGCTCGTACTACCGACCCCCAAACGTCTTCAAAACACCCATCACAATCATCGTTCTTATCTCTGCCCGGGCCCGCACTTGCACAATGTTAGATGAGTATTTCCGCACCTCTCTCTATCTAGTATACAACACGGAGCCTGCGATCCCCGGTCTTGGTGTGTCGCACCGCCCTGCCGGGCTCGACTTAGCCCGCCGTCAGCAGCGTCTTTGCTGTGTGTTTCTCATCTTTCCCCGGCTGAACAAGTGGGCTGTGCATTGAGAGCAAAGACTTCTAGTTCGGGACGGCAGTGCGGCTGAAACATTTCGAGGTGTGCACCCCGGGCAAGCAAGGATGCGGCCGGGAGTCGGCAGGAAGCCTGATGTGACCAGGAGACGAGGCGGAAAAAAAGAGGCTCTGGAATTCGTCTGCCTCGCGACATGTGTCAGCGTGGATCATTGGGATACCGCAGCAAGGGTAAAAAGAAAAGGTTTATTCTCGGCTCGGATGGGGAATGGATTGAATGGGTTTGCAAGAGAAAGAGCTGGGATGAGACCCAAACCTTGAGGCACGTCACATACAGGCGGGAAAGTAAAATACTTCGACGGGAACCCGGTCGAGGTAGGGTCGAGGCAGCATTCATGACGAGTCCTCCCTACATGGCGGCTACAGATGCTGCGCAAGTCAGGATGACGCGCACACGAAATGAGAAGTACGGAGGATTTACAGAGCGATGACACCCCAAAAGTTCGGCGAAGCTTTCGACACAAGCCGGACGTCAAGCCATCCTGTACTACACTTGCACACACACGATGGCAGGGAGACTACGGGCGGGTAACCGGGGGGCCTCGGAGAGTTGGGAGATGAGCAGCCTGATGGGCAGCCAGGTTTGTGGGCCGTCAGAGGCAGAGCCGAATAGAAAATTCCCCGATGCAGATGAAATTCTCGCTGTCACATTTCTTCTCCTTCGACCGGTCTTTATCAGATGGATATAAATAAAAGGGTAATCGGCATGGCTCAGGATACTACTTCGCCCTCGTGCCCTCATTTCCACAATTGTTTTGCAGGCCATGAAACACGGCACGCATGGCAGCTGCTCCAATTCCGGGCCTTCAGGAGGCGCAGGTTATAGAAGAAGACAAAAAAAAAAAACATAGGACGACGAAGAATTAAGCCGGATCATATTGGCTGTCGTCTGATGTTCTGGACCATCCCAAGCCCCTAAATAGGTAGTCGTTTGCGCGGTCTGTTCCCTTGCGTAGGGAGATCTTCGACTGTGCGCCCTCGGTGGTGGAAGAGCTAGAGTAGTGCCCGCGGTAGCGCCACGTCCGATTTGGGAATGCTGAGCTGCCGCGGTTGAGATGGGACGAAGTGGAGGGAGGTGAGCTTCCCGAGCGGGAGTGGAGGGATAGTGCCTGTGGTGCTGTGGTGGTGGTCAGCGGCTGAGGATTACAAAGTGGTAAAGTGGTGAGGAATGTGCTGTAGAGAAGTTATTGGATGATACCATGTCGTCTCACTTATATTGAGGCGACCAGGGGCACGTCACCCCAGCGGACCCCAGCAGACCCCTGCGCCAACGAACTATGCTCTATCAATCTCAGACCTTAGCCCGGCGACACTAACTTATGACCCAACAGGTTCATGTCGGGGAAAGGCTTACCCCGGCTTCCAGCTGGTGAAAATGTGGAAATGGATGCGGTTTAATTGATGAAGTCTCCGCGGCGCCCAGGACGGAGGGCCGGCAGTGGGTGACCTGACTGCCTGACTTGACCTGGCTTGACTACTGTGGTACTAAAAGCAACTTGGGATGATGACTGACAGCACTTTGAGCGTGCACTTACTAGTAATTACTTTTCAGACGTTGGTTGACAACTGTTCCGCGGCAGCCAATCCAGCCCTGCCCCACCACATCATCCATCATCCCTGCCTCCCTCTCGTGCCTGGCCATTTCTGGTCTGGTGTATGATCTCTTTCCCGGGTCGTCAGGATGTGATGCTGGTGGAGCCCGTCCCCGGCCAGACACAAGTGGTGTAATTCATGCGCAGGCACCTGGAGGCACCTGGAGGCACCTGGTTTAGAGTTGCGGGTATGTGGTTAACCGGCTCTTGGTACGCTCCCAGAACTACATTCCATTCGTGCAATTTCACCCTGTCGCGAGTTGATGCCATGATGCCCGAACATGTTCATGTTTTGTCCACCCTTCATACAGCTCCTGGCATATACACAACGTACGTTCCCCGCCCTGGCGCCGTTGAGCCCTGTGCCTGCCTGTGCCTGTGTGTGTGATGCAAGACGTCGATGCGTGTAAGAGAAAGTTCCCCTTGGCTTGGCTTTTTTTTTTCTTTCTCGTTCTCCATCCACCTCCCGGCATCCGGGACCTCCCTTATGATCGCCCTCCTGCTTGACATTACATCGGCATCGCATCGCATCCCACCCATCACACCACAGATCTAGATCTGCCCACCCCTGTCCGTCATCTTTCCTACTCCTTACTAGTTAGCGTCTGTGTGTCCACACACACACACACACTCACACAAGTTGACACACACAAGCTCACTCACCAGCTCATTCACTTACACATACGAATGCACACACACACACACTTTTGCTCGCATGCCATCCTCGGTCTCGCTGGCCCACCCCGACCAACGGCCGTTCCCACTTAAATTACACGCCGCGTAGCATCGCATACCCACCCGGGCGATTTGCGACTGGCTCCACGGGCGGGCGGCATGGCAATAGGATCTGACCGATATTCCCCACCGGCGTTCCACACACCCTTCCCTCCCCCTTCCCGAAGCTTTTGGTGACTGGCAGGTTGCAACCTGGTTTGCATAGTAAGGGTAGCGTTCTGGGCCCCGCTAGGCATTCACCTCCGTCCCCTTGGGTTCCACAAAACATAGTTCGTCCAGTCTTTTTTAGCTGTGCCTTGCCTTTGCCTTGCCTGGCCTGGCCTGGCCTGCCTGATTGACTGACTGCCTGACTTGGACCTGACTGGGACGACTGACATCTTGACAACCTGTCTGCCGTCCGTGCCGTCCGGGACTTTGCATGCGAATCACACTCACTTCACGTTTTCTCCACCATCTTATTTCGTCCTTCCAAACCCCTTCTGGTACCCTCGCCGGCCGATCATCGTGCTCATCTTGTCCCGAGACGTGATGGTTGATATATGCCATCCGCCCTCCTCCTGCTAGCGCGTACATGGGACAGCAGAAGAAGGAGGGAAGCCAAACCGTTCATTTCTCTTCTGGGAAAGGGGAATAAGACTGCTACCGTACATACGACACCTTTTTCCCTTACTACTACACATACGCAAGCATACGCACTCCACACACAGCATCTCATCTCATTCTCTTTCTGGAAGAAGCGGAGGTTGATCACTCTCATTACCTTGTCGACGAGGGGTGGTATAGCATACCACCCACCCAACCCGTCACTTCGGAAATTTTCACCAAGCAGGCAGGGCTGGCTGGCTGGCAAACCGCAAATTTGACGTTTTTTCTTCGAACGATGGTTCCGTCCACTGCCACTCACCTCTCCTCCATGGAGAGGCGGGCCCTCTCGACAGACCAGAACGTCTTGATGACCCACCTGGTTGTGTGGCTCCTCTCGCTGGTGTCGGGCATCCTCCTGGGCCTGCGGTTGTTCACAAAGTGGCTGAGGGCGCAGCAGCTCTGGTCAGACGACGGGTTCCTGATAGCATCATGGGTTAGTGGAAAACAATATGCCTTCCATCTGTTCTTCCCCCCCCGTTTGCTGCAGCAAAAAGAAAGCAGAAAGACCAAGAAAGCTAACAGCAAACTCAAACTCAAAGGTCGTCATAATCTTCTACTCAGCAATAACCTCGCTCGAGCTGGCCCTAGGAGCAGGCCGTCGGCAAACCGACCCAGCACCGCCAGGCCCATCAGCACTTCTCCTCCTGGACAACGTAGCGCGCAGCCTGGTCCTGACCGCGGCGGCGTGGAGCAAGACCTCGGTGGCGTGCACGCTGCTGCGGCTACAGTCGCCGCGCCTGGTCCGGGCCGCGCTTTACTCGGTGGTCGTATTTGTGAACCTCGTCGTCGCGGGCGCGGCCATCACACACTGGCTGCGGTGCAGGCCCATCGCCGCCGGCTGGGGCAGTGGTGAGGGTTCCTGTTGGAGTATCAGCGTGCAGAACATCGTGGGACTAAGCGCACAGTCGTTCTCTGCGGCTATGGATCTCGCGCTGGTGGTTGTTGTGTGGCAGGTTCTCTGGACGAAGGGGCTCAGCGTTGGTGAGAAGGTTGGCGTTGGGGCTTTGATGGCCTTGGGCGTGCTGTGAGTTTGATTTTCACTTTTTCCTCTGCTGGAGAGGGTTTACCTATGGAACAGACTGAAGAGATAGGATCATAAAAAGATCAGATGACTGACAAAAAGACACAGAGCAAGCGCAACATCCGCCGTGGCAGCAGTCCAGATCTCGCAGCTCACCGACGCAAACTTCCAGTCGGCCAACCTCAACGTGCTCCTCTGGTCCTCGATGGAGCCCAACATCACCATCATCATCGCCTCGATCCCGACCCTCCGGCTGCTGCGGGCCTCGTCGCGTGGCAACAGCACCAGGGGCCACCAGAAGCTCTTCTCGCGCGACGGCCGCGACAAGATCCGCATCGTGCGCACCGACGACAGCAGGGCCAGCCCCATGACCGTCGGCGCCCCCATCTTCAGGCAGCAGACCGGCGCCGCCGTGGGTAGCACCGCCACCATGGCAACAGCAGCACCGCCCAGGCCGCCCCGCCCGACGTCCAACCAGAGCTTCTGGACCGACAGCTCGTCGATCCTCAAGGGCGGCGACAACACCACGAACCCGGGCGGGAGCAGCAGGGGCCTGGCGCACGAGGCGTCCACCGAGGACCTGATCCAGCAGTCGCCCATGTACAGTCCCAACAGCCACGGGCCGTATTCACCGGGGGACAACAACATCAACACCAACAACATGATGAACGGCGGGCTTGGCGTCCCCGACGGGGGCCGCGACACGCTCAAGCCCAGCACCAACGGGAAGAGGCTCACCCCGCTGGAGGAGGAGTCCAGCCTGAGAGGGTCGAGCGTGTCCAACAACATCAACACCTACAACAGCAACTTTGACAGCTACTACAACGGTGGCGGCAACGCAAACAGCAACTACCGGTCCAGCTCAAAGTACAGCACGGGCGCCTTCATCGACACCTACGGGGCGCAGGCCCAGAACGTCGTCGAGGGCATGGAGCTCATCGTGCCGCTGAACCAACAGCAGGGACAGCGTCAGCAGCAGGGACAGCAGCATCAAGGGCAATATTCACCCCAGTACCCACAATACCCACAGCAGTACGGATATTCGCAGAGCCAGGGCCAAAACCAGAATTATGCGCGCCAGCAGTCGCCACAGCACAGGCGGAAGCCCTCCGTGGCTGACGCACCGATGTACATGGTTCCCGTGACGGCGACTGGTGGATATGGGGGCATGCTATGAGTAGCCCGTGAGTTGAAAGGGGGAGTTGTCCCAGGCGGATAAGCCATGCCGGACAGAAAGACCGTGGTCATCGTGACCTGCTTTTCCTTTTTACCATCTGTCAAACATTAAGGGAGCGAGGCGTTAAGAGTCGAAAATTCGGTGCCTTCTACAAAAAGAACATCCTATCCAGACAGCCAGTCAGTCACACTAGACCTCTTCTTTTTGGCGACGACTTAATTGTCATATATCCATGTAATTACCAGCAAGGCAGGCCGGTGCCCGTCGCCTCCCTCGGCGCGGGTCTCCCTGCTCCTCAGCTTTATTTTGACCAGAGACAAGGAATCAAATCGGCGTATTGACATTTCGCGGAATGATCATTCGGTGACCGTGTGCATTATTATGTGTCTTGTCCAGAGTGAGATAGACAAAGAAGCCTCCCTTCCTTATATGTCCAGCCGAACCATGAAAACGCCCCTGTGTGGATGAGATTGTATGTTTTGTTGTGTTTGGTGGTGTCCCCTCTTGTATGTCCGCCCGTCCAGCTTCATTCATTCCATTACCCGTGGACCACCCACCCCATACATGAAACCCCCGAGATTCCATTATGCCCAGGAGACCTGTTCGGTAGTCATCATCATTAGCCCCAGCGCCCCGAGAGGTTTTGAGTGGTTTCGTTTTATGCGTTTCGTCATCAAGAATGTAAAAAGCACCAATGCAGGCATCAAGTCAAATCACCAAAGGACCAGACCACCACGACCACCACCACAGGCCGGTCATCTCCTCCACCATCGTAAAGATTCGTCATCAGAATCGTCATCTACCACCCACGACGCACAAAGGCTGTACCAACCCCACGGTCCCCGTCCGGCACGGTGGTCGTCCTACACCCCGAATATGCGACTGAACCGGCCCCTCTTCTGCGTGCGCACCGACTCCTGGCTCATCATGCTGGGCTGTTCGCTATGGGCACTCACGGTGCGCTGGCTCCTCATCGCCGGCGGCTGTCCCCCCATGGGGCCTCCTGGCCCCCCCTGGTGCATGCCCCCGCGCGGCCCGCCGTCCATCATGTCGTGGCGGCCCAGGCTCGGCATGGACGGCATGGGCGGCACCCCGTTGCCGTTGGTGGAGAAGTCCCCGCGCAGTGCCCTCTCGACGTCGTGGTACTGGCGGCGGTAGTCGTCGTGCTTGGACTTGGCGTCGAGGAACCGGGCCTCGGCCTCGCGCTGCCTGTCCTGCAGCTGTCGCATCTCCTCGTCCAGGGCTGCCATGTCCCCCTGCGCCTCGGCCATCAGGGCCCCGTACTCGGTGACCTTTGCGTCGAGGGGCTGCAGCACGCTCGTTGTGATGCTCGGGGTGGGCAGGCGCTGGATGTGGGCTGCCGGGGAGAGCAGCGGGGACTCTGGGCTGATGGGTCGCCCGCCGATCATCCCACCGCCGCCACCACCACCAGAAGACGGTGCCCTGTTGCTGCCGTTGGTGGGGGGTCGCCCGTCCTTGGTCACCTGCTGCTGCTGTGGCCGGCGCTGCTGGGTCTGCCTGTACCTTGCGGCGTCGATGTCGACCTTGTTCAGCGGGGGGTTCCCGTCGTCGGGGGAGCGGGGCCCGTGCTGCGAGCCGCTGTAGCTTGGGGGTCTGGACCCGCGGGGCGCACCGCCGTTGTTACGGGCGGCCTGGGCCATCTGCTGGGTGGTGACGGGGCCATTGTTGTTGTTACTATTGCCGCTGCTGCTGTTTCGTGCGTTGTCGACCAGCCTGCCCTGGCCCTGCTGCTGCTGGATGGGCACCTGCATGGCCATGTTGGCCATGTTGTCGCGCTTGGGAGAGGAGGGGTGGTGGCCGTTCTGCTGGCGGGATCGAGGGGAGGAGGAGACGTGCTGGGGGTCCGGGTCGGTGTAGTCGTAGTAGTTTGGGTAGGCGATGGGGCCCCTCTCGCGGTCGGGGGAGCTGACGGTGCTGGTGGAGGAGAGGGAGCTGGACTTGTGCAGGACGTAGGGGGCGCGGACGGGGGGCATCAGGTCGCTGGCGGTGCCGTCGATGCCAAAGTCGATCTTGGGAGGGGATGAGCGCTCGAACTGGTCCCTCTGGCGGTCACGCTGGACTCGTGGCTTGGGTGGGGAGCTCATCTCTCACCTCATGGGATGGACGTGTGTGTGTGTGTGTGTGTGTATGTACGTATGTATGTATGTTGTCTAATGACACACAAGACAAGACAAGGCAAGGCAAGGCAACTAAGACAGAAGAAAAGCAGGCAGGCGACAAGCGAGCGAAGGAGGAGGTGCTGGTGGTGTGGTGCAACGAGGTGCAACGAGTCGCGTGGTGGGGATTTGGACGGTGGTGGAGCTACGGGCAGCAGCAGCAGCAGCAGCACATATTGGGTCGTCGGACGTTGATGAGGCGAGCTGGCGGATGGGCTGGGTTGGAGGGAGACTCGGGCCAAAAAAGTCAAAGTCAACGGATAAACGGCGGGTCAGAAAAGACGGTGGTGGGGGAGAGAGAGAGAGAGAGAGAGAAAAAAGCTTGGGAGGTCAAGGTTGCTGGCTCGGGAGGTGGCTGGGAAAGGACGACCAAGCAGCTCCAGAGCTTCCAGGACAGCTCGGGAAGGAAGGTCAGGTCGGTCTTCAACAAGCTGCGGGAGCTCTGTGCCGGCTGGGCAGGGTCACCACAGATACCAGATTATAGTCGTGACATTGCAGATTCCCATGCAGATGCAAGCACACTCGACGACATTGGCGTCTGTCGGTCCAATTGTCCGTCTACCACTGGTACGAGTCCCGTCCCTCTCAGCCTCTCTCTTCAGGTCTGTTCGCCCAAAAGCCAGAACCAAAAAGGAAAACATAAAAAAACTCAATTCGCCCAGCCACTCGCATGCCCCCGCGCAGACCGCCCTACTGCATGCTGGTAGTCGGTTTACGATGTATTCCGTCCTCCCCTAGCTCTCAGTAGAATACGAGTCCGGCGTCGTACCAAAGGAAAAGGTCGTGTAGCATCCCGATACAGCACGTCATCCTGCCTTGATCCCCCCTCGGTACTATACTGTGCTGCACATACTGTAGGTGTACTGTGCATGTGCTCTGCATGTGCACTCCATCAATCTCAAATGTCGACTTCCACCCTGCATTTGCACTCGCATCGCTGCGCAGTCAGCAGTTCACCAAGCCATCTCTTCAAATGATCCTTTCCTGTCGTTTCATTTATTTTTATTTTCTTTACCAGAGTCTAAGTAAAATTCTGGCTAGTAGCCGCCATCATTTATTAGAGCAGCGACGGTACCTGGACGGTGTACCTGTTATGACAGGGATACCGCCGCGGGCACTCCCGATCTGACCAGCCACCAGCCACCAGCCACCCCGCCATCCGACAGGGGTGGGCTTGTCTTATCTCACATATACAGACCTCTTCCCCTAAGCCATCTGGGATAATATGAGACGACCATCCGCCATGAGGACATCGCCTAGAAAAAAGAAGAAAAAATAATTAGAGATTGGCTGTCCTCAGGGACATTATTCCCTCTGACATTGCTCAGACATAGACTGAATTTCAATTATATAGAATGCACAACCATTTGCAACACGGTGCAGTTCGACTAGACTTCATGTGTGTCCATCGAGTAGGCCTAACAACCATGCCTGCATCCCAAATGGCTGTTACAGACAGACCTGTCAAGTGCTGACAGACCTTATTATTATGGACTGATGCACCTTCCACCACCCCTTGATAACACCCTACACCGACTGAACCCTCACGGAAACCTGCAGTAAAATCCCTAACAGGTAGCATAAATTTACTGACGACATCTGGACTGACGGTCAATGTCTTGCTACTGCCGCCTTGGCTGCAGGACCAGCTATGTTCCGACGCCAAGGCGCATCAATCTGTAGTGAAATCGGCCACGATTGGAATCGTACCTAGGTGGGTGCTGGCGTCCATCAGCCAAGTTACTTAGTATCAGCATCACTCAATCGCGTAGCAGGCCAATTGGAGATTTTACCCACACTTCGGAGACTAAAACGTGTCGATTCACACTGGGTTCCTCCGTGCCGACGACTAGAGTGGGGAACATACCATATACCGACGACGCCTTGCGTATGCACCAAGGTGAATTTCTTGCACAGATAGGGGCTATTCCCAGCCCGTCATTGCTACAATATTACTATCGTGAGCATGATTACTTCATAGTAGTTGCCATCGAGTACGTACACTGCAGCACTGATTGGACCAATTTGAACTGCTCTACCTCAACCATCACGGTGTCGTACGGCTTTGGTCTTCTCGCACTCGACTTGTATAAATGAGCATCGAGAATTGCTAGATTAATAATCAGACCTCGGAGCCCCGGCCTGCACAACAGCCCGGCAACTCGTCATACAGACAGGCGAAGGGCGAATGAAGGTATTTAAGTGCACAAGATGTCCACTGTACCTTATCCGCCCACGAATGTGGACTCTTATGATAACTTTCTGCTTGAAGGCTCTCAGAACCCAATATGACTTTGCGAAGAGTGGCTGTGGCGGGTGGAACATCCAGTAAAGCTTCGTTTCCTTACAAGAATTGCCCTACATCGCCGATTGGATTGCTAACATCTAGGCCATAGATGTGGGCCGAGAAGTCATTGACCGGATCGTCGCCCGTGGTCAAGTCGAACTCGTGGTGTTGACAACGAAACCCGTAAGTTGTACTCACCAAATGAGCGTTTCTTCACCGCCAAACTCTGAGCTGATTAAATAGGTCACCGACCTTGAGCTGCCGGAAACCGTCAAAGCCATCACGGTCGACTATAATGATCCGGAGTCACTCGCAAGCGCTCTGAAAGGCGTACACACTGTCCTCTCCTTCATTGCGATAGCAGATGCTCAGCTCTTCGCTTCGGTACAGATCAAGCTGGTTGATGCTTGTGTAAGCCACGGTGTCAAGCGCTTTGCACCGTCTGAGTGGGCCACGTAAGTCGTGAGACATAGAATGGGTCTAGTCTCGGGATAATTCTGATTCGATACACATTCTAGCTGCGAGAAGGGTGAGCCTGGCCATTACCGGGCCAAAGCCAGTGTAAGGGATCACCTGAGGAATATCAACACCCCCACAAAGGTATGATCAGAGCTTTTCATTTGATTGCTGCTAGCACTCTCTTCCATTTTTCGTATTCTTGCTAAGATTATACGTCGCTAGAAAATCGAGTATTGCCTCTTCCAGCCAGGCTTCTTTACCAATTACCTTGCCGTTACTCGCCCAACAACCAAACACTTTCACATGCAGGAGATGTTCATCGAATTCGCCGGCCGGAGAGCTTTACAAACAGAAGACATAGCTGCCGACTTTGTCTTGACCACGGTCGAAGATACGGCAGAGGTGGCTGCTAGGGCCGTGGAGTATGACGGGGAATGGCCAGAAATTGGAGGCATGTGCGGTCAGAAAATGAAAGTGTCAGAGCTGATAAAGCTTGGGGAGGAGTTGCGAGGTGAGTAATCTCTGCTGCGATGCTTCAGATTGGTGGGCTGACACGACGAATCAAGGCCCATTCACCATATCGAAGGTGCGCTATGACGAGTGCAAGGCGGGCACAGCTTCATTTTCGTGGTGTCCCTTGCTGACGCACCACGGGATACCGGTCGATAAGCGTCGTGAGTTCTCTGAAATTGTGACTCGGGGGTACGTGGTATCCCTGGCTGAAGGAGGGTGGTGCGTTTCTGACGAGTGGAACCGAATCTTTCCTGATTACAAGTTCACCTCAGCAGAAGAGTACGTGCGTACAGTCTGGGAAAATTGAGTCCATCCACGCTGAGCGTGAAACCGATTCGAGGATTCCGCACTTCTCTTCGGCGCGGCTCTGTGAAATGGTGGAGCCTGCGGTTATTCGTTGTGATACTCAATGTACAACAATTACCTAATTCTTATTCCAAATTACCGAGTGGATTACCTCTGATGTCCCATTTATACCCTCCCAATGATCGCTACTATGTTATACTGAACTCATGTAACCTCATTTTCGCCAGCATTGGAACTGAAAATGGTGGCCAGGAGACCGAAGACCATTACACGCTTCTCGTTACTCCGACATCGGCATATATAGTCCCACCTGAGCGGTTTCTCCAAATCGTCGTGTCAGTGTCTGACCTGCCTCACTGGTAGCCTTCTCGTGCCGATCACCTCTGAGGCAGCGAGGCTCCCACAGGCTCCAGCTCCTTCATTGTCTCCTCGACCAGTCTGTCCACAAATATTTGCCCCTTCTCTGTGTACCATAACTCTGGGTATCTGATTTCGTTAGCACACCACATGGCAACGTGAGACAGGGAGCAACTAACGGTTTGATGGCCCAGTCGCTGATGAACTTCCCATGGCTCTCGGCCCCTCGAAGTAAAGCCGCGTCGAGGTACAAAGAAGCCCCAACCTCCGGCGATCGCGCCAAGAAGTACTGAATGACACTAAACAACCATTTCAGAATCACATTGCTATCATGGCCGAAAGACGTCCCAGAGGTCATTCCGGGGTTGCTCATGTTGATCAGCACGTCGGACGGGTCCACCAGTTCAGCCAGCTTCCCTAGGAAAACCGTGAGCAGCATCTTCGACCTCGTGTACGCCGGGAATGGCCCATAGCCTTTTGAATCATCCATTTGCTCGAGAATTGCGCCGTCCATCTTCAGCGATGCACTATAAGCCGAGTCAGAGCTCACGATAGTGAGCACTGGGGGCTTGGTCGCCCCAGGGGCTCTCTTCGCCTTGAGGATTGGAAGGAGCAGCAGGGCTAGAAGTATCGTGGACAGGTAGTTGACCTGCAACGTGATCTCGTGACCTGTGGCTTTGACGGTCTGGTACGTCGGCATAATCAACCCTGCGTTAAGTATAACCACGTCGATGCGCGGTAGCGAGGCACATCGTTCCGCAAAGTCGCGCACCGAGTCGTAGGACTCCATGTCGAGGATCCAGACCAAGATCTCTGAGTTTGGAAAATCCTCGCGGAGCTTTGCCGCTGCGGCGTCGCCCTTGGCCTGGGACCGCACGCCCATCACCAGGTGCGAGAGTCCCAGCTCTAACAACTGCCGGGACGCCGCCAAGCCTAGGCCCACGTTGCTGCCCGTCACAATGGCTGTTTGGCTTGTGACGCGAAGGTCTGATGGCAAGGGTGTAGGTTTTGTGCGCTGTCGCTGGATCAATCCTGAAAATGTCGCCTCGAATGAGGCCTGCGCTTTGGGATCGGTTGACATAGCTGCGTACTAGTAGAGGTGTGAAATACTATGAGGATAATGGGTTTGGAGTGTGGTATGTAGAGTCCACGAAAGTAATATTAATACAACATAGATACCCAGAGTTGTGGATCAAACGTGCGAACGGATGACTTTATAAAGGCAGTATGGGCTTTCCCGCTATGTGCATCTGGGATAGGAGCGCGATGAAGGCTTTACATGTGTTCCCTTGTTTTAAATGATGGTGGCTATGGAGGCATGGCTAGCTGGCACCAAGACCTTGAAAGTCCGTCGGAGCTGAAAGGCAGGCAGCTACCTAGGTATCCGACGTGGCGGGTGTGGAACTAAGGATTGGTGGCCTACTGGTATTGCTAAGCCGGGAAGTGATTACGCACCGATAAAGTCTGCCTGAACTGGTAGTTAGGTAGATAGACGGGGAGGTGAGACACTAGGCAGTTATCAGCGGCCTCCTGAATGCACCGCATGCCGTGACAAGTAAGCTAAGGAAGGGCAAACAGCAGTCAGCCAGATCCCTGTTGGTTCGTGGGCGCGGGGGCCCTGAAAAGACCTGGCCTGCAGGATTAAAGGATTCACGATGTCAGCTTGTTGAAAGAGTATCAGCCGGATATCGCAGCTTCATGACACGTGCAGCGCACGGTGGAAAGATTGATACGATTAAGCTCACCTAAGGAAACTTGAGCTTGAAGTTTGTATTAATGGCTTAGACTTGGGATACAGTGAAATTGGTAATTATGTGGGTGATCCTGGCGTTTAAACAGGTTGCAGGGACAGTCCAAACAAACCTTTAAGTTACTATCCAACATGAAAGGCATGCTTCAACAGTGGTTGAGTGAGTGGTAAACATGGACCGAGCAGACCATCTAGATTCTGTTCTCGGTCAACAGTCACTTTTGAGAGCCATGTGAGGGAATGCATTCTGATTTACAGACTCCAGATTGACTTGCAGAAATGATAGCCAACACACAGACCTTCTTCTGCCTTTGATGGATAAAGCTGGTGGCAAGGAAGGATGGCGAATTACATTGCTTGGATTTGAGCCTCCACAACAGGCCACAGCAGCTGCTCCTTACAAGACATGTATCGAGCTCGCATGCAATCAAATCAAGTATCTAGGTAAAATGTTCACCCACTATAGCCCAGCATCATTTGAGCCTCAGTGGGCTCGCGGACAAGAGTGCGGAGACATCTGGACCAATATGTGGAGCCAACGCGGGTCACGAGCATCTCTGCCGTGTTGATAGGAGAATGTGGAACCGCCCCCATGGTGCTCATCTAGGAGGCAGCGTCACCTTGACCCCATTGGACTCACATCACGTCGATCCTCCTGTCGGCAAGCTCTGACCGGCAGTGAGGTACAAAAATCTGCCGATCCCTTGTGCTTACAGGCCCCCCTAATCACCACTTTGACCGCCCTGGCTGCAGAATTTAAACCAACAACAGGACATCTTCTTGTGCGATGCTGGTCGCGTTTACAATTGGGGCCCCACGGACAGGTAATTTTGGTACGCCTATTTAGCATTGCTGACTTGCATATTCTGGAAACATTTGAACTGCACATGCTGTCGGTCGGTGAAGACGATGGAGGAGATTTCCGCCCCCGAGCTCTTTGCGATAACACGGAATCACACATTGTAGGATTGGGCTTGGAAGACCCGCCTCGTCCCCGAGCCTGCCTCTGGGCCCCCGTTTCCTGCTCTGCAAGCTTTGAGCACCCTTCTACGAGCGTCGCATTGCGTGAACCGAACCTCATCTCCAGTCTGGGGATTGAATGGCCGGTCCGCCCTCATCTTCTCCACACTTGGAGATGTTCTTGGCATGTATTTTGATGGTTTGCTGGGTCGTGTTATACCTCAGCATCAGTACTTCCTTCACATTGATGTTGGTCAAGCAACAGAAGTACTCGATAGGCTGACTTGGCACACCTCTGGCATCTGACTGTGCTTATTCATGGACGCCAAATACAGCCTGCCTATGCTACAATATCGATCTAGGCTGGAAAATTCTCACCTTTGTACCACGCGACTCCTGTGTGACAGGACAAAGCACCCAGTTGTGTAACCTTGAACAGCCCTGGAGAGGCGATTGATTCGCTACCTTCCCAACAACATGCAACCCTCAACAACCGTTACAGTTTTAAGGCGTCGGACACCACCCTTATGAAATTTCTGCTTAAATAACTCGAGAAAGTCAGGCCCTGTGGAAAACCAGCCTCATCATCCCGCTTCCTCACGATGTATGCTCCCATGGCATGTAAACTTGAAGGCCCTTCCTATTTTACTGGCTGAGTGTCGCAAGCTCTTCTGCTGCCTTCCTATCAATGATCCCTTGGCCGAAAAGATGTTACCAAGCTGGAGAGCAGCCTAAAACATGAAAACAATAACTGGCGATGCCACGCCAACATCTGCACTGACGCAGACTCCAGGCACGACGCCCAACCTCGACTACCCAGAAACGTCGAAAGGACCAATGAGGATTGCAATTGGCGTTGTGATACCTCTGACCAGTATATGTTTCTTTCTGCGCACTTACGTCAGGATTTGGATCAAGCGACAATGGATCTGTGAAGATTGTAAGCATGTGTTGGCCCAGCGATCAGTATGCAGAAAAGTAGAAGATGGTCGAGGCTAACGAGCAGAATAGGGCTCGCTCTTTTTGCTTGGGTAAGTCATGATCAAATCCTTGCTTCTGCCTAGCGGTGGGCACCACGCCTCCGGACTAACAGCGCAGATCGGGACAATCACTTACTGCGGTACTGGAGCAGCCACAATGGCGCACCATGGCGGAGAGCACGAGTGGGACTTGACTCCGTCTCAGATCAAAGAGGCATATTACGTACGTAGGTAATGCTACTGTCTCTTCCCCCATTCCCTGCACCATCCTGGCTCTCGTGTCCAAGAGAAAGATAGGGAAACACATTCGTCGAGAACATATTCGGACTGACAGAAGACATGGACGACTGAAAGTGGTTGCACGTGGCCCGGATCCACTACGGCGTTTCCATCTGCGTGACCAAGCTCGCCATCCTCTGCCTGTACCGGCGTGTATTCTCCATGTACCCCCGGAGCACCTTCGACGTCACCGTCATCATGATGATCATTCTTCTCGTGCTATACTACGTCGCCACAGTCATTGCCAAGATATGGGAATGCGTCCCACGGTCCCGCGCCTGGGACCAGTCTATTGCCGGCCACTGTATCGACACACTGATGCTGGTCAACGTTGACGGTGTCTTCAACGCAGTGACCGACTTCATTATGGTCATAATGCCGCTGGGGGTAGTCTGGAACCTGAGCATGAAGGTCACGAAAAAGGTTCATGTAGTCTTAGCTTTCACGTTCGGCATGTGGTGAGTGTCTTCCTCTGGGTCAGAGCTTGGTCTTCCCACGCGTTACATTTTTCAACTGACTATATGTCAGCGCCCCTGCGTTCAGCCTGGTTGGCACCGTTGTGAGAATACAAGGCCACAGGAACCCTGATAGAACCTGGGCCCAGCCTCAGGTGATCATGTGGGCGTATGTTGATCGTTCTTCATCCTCTGTCCCCGATTTCTTCTTGTTGGTGACCCCTCCCTCTGGAATGGCAACAACCAAGCGAACGAATTCTCATGAATTGAGGTGATTTATGATTTCTAACGCAAAGCACTCGCGTCACTAGGCTCGCTGAGATAGCGACAGGGATTCTCTGCGTGAGTTTCCCAGAGCTCGGGCTGCTCTTGAGGCGCGGCACGGGCAGACCAAGCGTAGAGGCCAGCACGGGGATCCGGGAGGGACGTTACCGCGAGCAAAACGCCGGGTTCAATGGCATACGCCGCAGTCTGTGGACCGCGGACAAGTGGGGGGTCGGATGCGGGGGGCAATATGAGCACATCGAGCTGGACGAGGTCAGGCTTGTTAATCGTCCTGCGAATGTAATCAAAGTCGAGGGCGGCCAACCGGCGCAGCAGGGCCCTGAGATGCGACCGGGCAATGTTGAGGTCACGAGATAGGTCAGGGTAGATTCAGCTACTATTGTATAATGCAATGCCCAGTGGCGTTGTTCCGCGGATGTCTGGAAGCACACTCGACCCCTCGGTCTGCCAGTGGGTGCTGCCTCACACTGCCAGTGTGTAGTAGCAAGTTGGGGGGTCAAAGAGTTGTATGTAGTGTTAAAGATGACCCATCTAAGTGAGTGATGGGCTGCAGAGGCACTAGATAAACGGTGCCTCAGACTCGTGGACCGTAACTAACTCTGGCACCCCCACGGGGCTGCCACTCAAGTCTTAACATTGAAGCTACCGCGACCGCCACTTCACGTCTATGGGTTCGGGTTCTGGTTCTGGTGGTGATGGTAAAACCCGCTCGTCCTGCCAAGGTAGCCAATCGTCAAGTGGGCCTCCCGTGCAGCTGAGAAGTGAGGGAGTTGAAGGCCCTGTGATTTCCACTTTGAATTTACCTGGACCAAGGCGATTCGCATAGAAGACTCGAATCGGAACGAGCTCGTCTGCGATTGTTGTCGGAAAAGAGTAGACCTTCTGTGCGTTTTTTTCCGCTTCGAATAGTTTTCTAACGACACTGTTGCTGGGATTGAAGTTCCCCGAGACAGTCGAATCTCCAAGCCAGATATACAGGTTGTCATCAACCTCGCCATCGAGGGATTCGGCGGTTCTGATATTGAACGTGTATGTACCCGCGATGGGAAATTTGATGTAACCCCGATGCATGACGACAAGGCATGTATAAGTAGAAGTCTTGCCAGGCGGGGCCGTGTAATCGTAGATACTGTACGGTTTGTTCCAATTTTCCATTCCGACCCCGATCCAAAGCGACTCAAGTATCGGCCTCGTACCGTCACCTTGCGGCGTCAAACCCGTATACAGTGGAACCCTATCCTCAATGACGACCCC
This sequence comes from Diaporthe vexans, assembly GCA_021188095.1. Classification (NCBI taxonomy): domain Eukaryota; kingdom Fungi; phylum Ascomycota; class Sordariomycetes; order Diaporthales; family Diaporthaceae; genus Diaporthe; species Diaporthe vexans. The sequence continues at coordinate 42,582 of JAJLLZ010000017.1, forward strand.
AAGGTTCATCTTAAACGCGTCTGCGACATCATATGTTCGTTTAAGCTCTGCACAGACCGGATGCGCCGGCGTTAAGCCGTCTGCTGACTGTAGGTCGTAAACGGCCGCGGAATAATCAAGCCCAGTTACGCACGCGTAGCAGCGGCTGAAGTCGAACTTGAGCTCGAAGAGCTGCTTGTACTGCTTTCACTGCTGCTGCTGCTGCTGCTACTACTACTTATGCTGCTGCTGCTTGTAGATGTGCTGCTGGACGACGTGCTGGAGCTGGAGCTCGATCTCGAGGTACTGCTGCTTGCGCTTGTGGTTTCGTCGATCTCAGTGGACGAGCCTGTGGTTTCGGGTGCAGTCGTTGTGCCAAATGAGCTTTCGGTCGACGCTGCTTCTGTCGAGCTTGAGGTCCCCAGGCCTTGCCCTGAACCAGTTGAAGGATGGGCGGTTGATCTGCTTTCTAGGTCAGTTCTCGTGCTTATCGGTGATCTTGGTGTTGTTGAAGCAGAGAAACCCGTTCTCTGTGGCTGTCCAGGAATCATAGTCGTGGTGACGCTGGGTACCAGGTCAGAAGAGCCAATGCCTTGGGATCTAGTAGTTGTTAAACCTGGAGAAGAGCCCCCGAGCGCCGTTAAATTCGTAGAAGCCGATGGCGTGAGCAGATCTATTGAGGAATCCAGAGGCGGCGCCACTGTGGACTCTTCGTGTGGCTGTGACATATCAGAGAAGTACAAAGGCGTTTGTGAAGTACTGTCGGCCGCTAGGTATGTCGTCGAACTGATCTCGAATACAAAGGTTTCTGAGGGACTTTTACCAGGCGCGATTGTCGTTGCCGATACTGCAAATGAAGTTGATATGCCGGCTTGATCCAGTGAAGATCCCATGAATTCGGAGAACGCCCCGGAAAAAAAGCTTGAAGATAGTGAGAATGCATCTTGGGGATAGCCGCTAGATGCCGCTGACGTCGTTTGACTCTCCACCAAATGCGACGACACGGTTGAATCTGCAGAATTCGGCAAATTGGCACCAACTATTTCCCCATTCTGACATAGCTCGACTGTTTTATGGTTAGCGTGTTACCGCCAGGTGGCTTTTTCTTTTACGGGGAAAGATGAGGCTTGCCTCCGAAGGTGGTAAGTACCACAGGCTCGCAGTTAGGGGGCCTAGCAGTAAACACCATATACAAATTCTCCATGTCATCTTGACAGAATGTCGCCCGGCCCCCAGGAAGAGAGGAGTTCCGGAATTCCAGGATACCCTGGTTATCGGCGAACGTGGTCGTAATGGCTACAGCGGCATCCGGCAAGGACTCCCCACTGCGAAGCACTCTGTAATTGTCCCCAGATGAATAGTAAATGGGCAAGCCATTCTTTTCTGAAAGCCGTCCTGAGGCCAATGTGAAAACTGTGGCATTATCACACCGCGTGCGTTGTTGGTCGACAGATTCGTCATTATTCAGGAAGCCTTCTGTTGCCCTAGTTCGTAGGTTTCGTCTGGGCCTGATGGAAGGTGTTATGAAAAAGATCACTTGTCGCATTGGTGGAATACTGCTAGAAGTGGGCAATAGGCTGGCAGTGGTGAATGTACCGGAGCCAGATAGGGTTTGAGGTTTTGTAATCAGGTCGGACGAACTTGACGGGGCCAGAGGATCCAACGACGGATTGGGAACTAGGTTGGGATTCTCAATTGCTGCAGAAAGAGTGCTGAAGTCCCGTGTCGCCACAGGAACCAGTATGTCTGAAAGATAAGTGAAGCACCAACTAGCAGGCGCAGGTTGGCTTGCATCGTCAGCGAATCGCAAGGCGGTGGCGGCGGCAACCCACGCAAGAGCCGTTGCATAGAGTCGCAACGCCATGCTTCACAACACACCAGAAACGATGGCTAGGAAACAGCCTGAGGTGCTTAGAAACGTCGGCAGATTCCAACCCAGCCAATATTCAGTGTTGATACGCCAACATTCTAGAAAAAGGTGGTCGCCATGGAAGCACTCGCCCTCATATACAATCTCAAAATTATTCTACAACGGCTGTCGGGAATCTCGGGAAATTGCGAGGGCAAAATTCACTCTGTCAACAATCATCACAAAGACGGAACTCTGTTCATTCAAGCCCATGAAAGAAGCACTACCAAGAATCACCACAAATAATTCAGCAGGGAGTGCCAAAACAAAACAGAATGGTGTCAAATGTATTGCTATGGCAACTCAGCCACACTCAGAAAATGCGAAACTTGATCATGCAACCGGCTCCCAGATAGATTATCATCGACTCTCGGCGCACCTGGTTGCCAACCAAGCAAACATCTTATTTATTATCTTCATAAGCGCATGGCCGTTTATGGTGGCGCTGCACCGAAGCCACTTTGGCTAATTTGGCTTCCAGCCACTTTCATCCCTTGCGGAAGGAATCCGGTCGATGTTGTGATCCAGGAGAACAGAAAAAGCTTCTGGAATTTCTGGTCGTGCACACAAATGCCAGTGGGCTTCAATAGCCAAGGTTTCAAAAACCGTCGAACCGCATTCCATTTCCAGACCTCAAAATTTGGAGCCAAGTCTTCGTTCCATCGGCTGGGAAGTTGCTTTATGCATTTCTCGCAAACCGCGCTGACAACTCTTATTTCCGGTACAATGAAAGCCAAGAAACATTTCTGTGGACTATGAGCCGTTGTGGAAGCGCGTATCTGTTAAGCTAACGCGGGCGACGTGACCAGAAACATTTCTATGCCTGCTAAGGATGTCGTGGATGCAGATAGAAGCCAGTCAATCGCCCACGCGCTCACGTGGTATCAATGTCCACGAAACTGCGCCTACTTTGTTGCCAAGCGCCATGGAAACGATGGGAAGATGACCTAGAAACTTGATACTTGGGGAGGTTAAGCCCAGGTTTTCTTATTTAAAACACACAGGCTTGACGTACGATGTCTGTCACGCTTTTTAACAAAACCTCTCGTCTGGATCGAATATTAGACGTTCTCATCATTGCTTTGGCTAAGATACCAGGCGTTTACCTGCAGTTCTCGGGGGTTCATATCGCTGCCAGACTCGTTGGGAATGGCATTTGAAGATGAAGCCTCAATCATAGTCAAAAAAAGCCTATTGCAGTGTGAAATTGCAAACTCAGATTAGGATTCGGAAAAAACTTGTAACTGTGTCAGCCAGAAATTCACCGCCGCTGCAAGCTTGATACAATGAGGGTAGCCGATATGGTCTCTATTACACATGGTTAATTATCCCTATCTAATGGTGACACGACCTTATCGATGCTTACTTGAGCCCTGTGTCTGTGTATGAAACTACTGTAACATGTTTGGCGGCTCAGCCTGTCGTATCTCGTTCCAATGGGGACTTCTCATTGCCGCCCCCATCTTCAAGCCGTGGAGCTGGGAAGGCCGCCTTAGGCAGACAAACCCGTCACTGTGACCTCGTGGACTTCTTGCATCACACACGGCTCACACAGGCCATCAGTGCCCTGGAGCCTGCTTCCTGAAACCCTTCGCCCCCGAAGATAGCCACATTGGCACAGTCTAGGTAGATACATTAGGGAGGACCTGGCAAACTTCCCACTTGAATTTCAACATCCTTAGTGTTCACTGCGCCATAGTAGAAGCACTCACAGCGAATGACTCAGTAATGATTGCTTTTCGGTCACATGAGTCGGCCAACACGTCTAGAACACACTACGGAGCCTTGCAGGCATCCCAGGCGCAATTGGTGCCACCCTCAGCCTCATCCGATGAAACTGCTTTTGCATTTGCGGACGAATATTCGCAAGGGAACGATATCGAATCGACGTTGCCAACAACAGAAACTACTGCGAGGTACCAACCACCACGAGGAAATAACGCGGAAAGCATAAGATCCTCGCCCGCTGCCGCCGCTGGCGATGCAGGGAGTCCCGAAGAGCCTTCCGCCGTATCTAATTCCCAATGGCGGCCCATTTACCTGCGTCTCTGGGTTTTAGCCGCTTTCAATATTACCTTCTTTGTGATGATAGCTTTGCTGGAGGTACTGAACATTCTATCCACTCGGAACGGAGCTATCGCGAAAGGCAACAACGAGGATCACTACCTATGGACCTACGGACCGGTAGCGGTTTTGACTCTGGTCGCATCAATTTTCAGTCGAGTCGAGTATCAGGCAAAATTGATAGCGCCGTGGGAGCGCTTATCCAAGAGTCCTGAGCTTGCCAAAAAGAATCTGCTTCTGGATTACGTGTCCGCCTTACCGCCAGTCGTAATCTACGAATCTCTGGCGAACAAGGACTTCGCCGTGGCAGCGACGAGCACCATCTCGTTGGTGATAAAGATCTTGATTGTGCTGTCTTCAGGTTTAATCGTTCTGTCACGACAAACAGTCGACTACGCAACAATGCCCATGGAGATTCAAAACGCCTTTGTCGAGAAATATTCACCTGTCGAAATAGGCACTCATCTCCCTTACTTCGCTGTTCAAGATGCAATCTGGGGGAAAAGCTATTCCAAATCCCAAGGCATATCCCATAAATTTGCATATCAGTCAGTGCAGAGCAACCTGCCCGATGCGGCTCGATTCCAAGTGGTCGTTGACGGTCTTTCTACCAATCTCAAGTGTGATATTGCAGAGCTTCATGCATCGGACGCCGTGGTTGGGAAGTTTTACAGCCTCATGAACGTCACCACCAAATCTACTGGGTGTGATGGGGCTATCACAAAACTTCTCGGCCCTTTGCCCCCTTTTGGAAACTCAAATGTGTTTGGCCCGGGTCAGGTGGCCTTTGGAAGAGTTGAGCAGATCAACTGCAATGACACGACAGATGACGCGGATAAGCGCTTCCTCATCATGTTTGGGCTAGAAGAATGGGCCGTTGATGAGACTGTTCCACCCAACGAGGTGATCACAGATGATCTGTGCCCTACAGGCGGTTGCGTTAACAATCTGCGAGGCAGATTGGTCAAATCTACCCAACTGGTGTGCGCCCCGCAGTATGATATCACTAGAGTCATCGTGGTTCAGAACGCAACAGAAGTCAAGAGCATTACACCAGCTGAGAAGTCTTCGAATCGAACCTTGGATGGCGTGAGCCCTTGGGACTTCGTGAGAAGCTACCTATCTTCATTCCGTCATTATGTGGGATCTCAATATGATCTCACTTTATGGACAGGGTTCAAAATCGGTCACGACCGCCTCGATGTAGACCAGTTTATGTACACCATCCTAGAGGCTGAAGCACCGACTGGCACCACTGTTGCTACGCTGTTCGATCCGGAATTCATTCAATCGATTGCAACAAGATATTTTCAGCGGGTCGGTGCAGTGATTGCTCAACAGGTGATGATGGAGCCAGCATCCCTTACCACGACCGGTTCAGCCACGATCGTCGAGGATCGCCTGATGACGCGAGGATGGGTAGTTCAATGGATGGCAGGACTTCTCTCATTCTGTCTCTTCCTTTCACTCGTTACAAGCGCCGTCATACCAAAACGCGGAATATTGCACCAAGCTCCAAACACACTTTACAGCATTGCAGCGCTTGTCGCTCATAGCCCAGATCTGTTGGACCAGCTCCGTTATTCTGGCGACGCCGACTCAAAGAAACTTCGTCTCCACTTGGAAAGGTCCACGTTCCAATCTGAGATCATTCAACAACGATTTAAGTCACCGCTTTTGAGTATTTCCAGATTTACCAGAGAAGTTATTCCAACAAGCATAGGCAAGTCTTCCGGGACCATTCATCGAAGCACGTTGCCTAACTCTCATCCTTGGATGGTTCATCCTGCGTCCCGCCTCGGCCTCGGTATCATTCTACTAGCCCTTATGATCACTCTTGAGGTGGTCTTGCGTCAATCTTTTGAACACAATGGACTAGGCAACGCGGGTGAAAGTGAATACGTAAAGTACACATGGTCGTCTCTTCCTGCACTTGTCTTTGGAGGCCTAGCTATGATCTTTTCCTCCATGGACTTCAGCATGAGATCATTGGCCCCATATACCTGTTTGAGCGACGGTATAACGGGTAATACCTTGAGGACTCTCGACTTCCTCGACATGTCAGTGCCAACGGCCATATTTAAGGAAGCGAAGCTGCGAAACATCGGTGCCCTGGCAACCACGACAAACCTACTCGTTGCATCTTTTTTTACCGTTTTCTCCGGGTCTTTATTTCAAGCAAACTATACCCAAACCCAAACCACAGAGCCTGCGCTACTTCGGGCTGATAACTCATTTGGCACGCCAAGCCGCGTCTTTGACGTCGCTCCGCCCTTGATTCTGTTGAGCAACCAGTCGTATCCAAATTTCACATTCGAGGACCTAGCCTTCCCACAATTCCTGCCAGAGATGACGACGGGCGCGCAGGGCTTTTCCAACACGTCTCGAATTTCGATCAAGGCAGTAGTGCCCGCGTTGCGATCACGCCTGAAATGTCGTCTGTACAACGTAAGCATCGCTCGCATTGAGAATTCAGAGAGCGCGGCGGGGAAAACGCTGGTGATTGATATCGACGATGGAAGGTCTAGGTCTGCACAACACTGGTCCGGATTTATCAGCATCAATCCAGAAACATTATACTTCGGGACGGAGAACGTGATCGGATACGACAACAATTACTTTTCATGGGGCTACATAGACTCCTTTGCTGAATCTAAAGTGGGTCATATCGCAGTTATGGGCTGCAACCAGTCCATCAACATTGTCGATGTTGAGACCACGTTTATCGGCGCCCACCTTGCCATCGATGTTGAAAACCCTCCACGAACGTTACCGGATACGGAGCGAGCATTAAGCGCCCCTCGCGGCCCGAAGTCATTGGTAGTCAGGTATGCGACTGACCTAATGCCCGCTCTTTCTCAAATCTACGATACGGATTTAAGCGGGTTCTTCACTTTACTGACTCACTCAAAATATGCCATCCCTGTTTCGTGGCTCGGTGGCGTCAATGACTCCGCCGTCGTGGCCGCTATCAAGTTCCAGCATAGCATTTTCTTTGCACAGGCACTCAACAAAGCCCGCGTTCCCGCGACCGAGACGAATGCCTTGCTTGGCCCTGAACAGGTCCTAGCGGGCGAGAATGATTCCGTACCCAGATTCAAGGCTACGGTGGAGGGTCAGGCTGGCCGACAACGGGTGGTGCAGGACGAGGTATCCACTCGGGTCCTCCAGGCGTTGCTGCTTGTGACACTGAGTTTGCTCGGCGTGGGCTGGGTTTGGCTGCCACACACCAACGTGTTGCCGAAACGGAGCCCGAACACTATCGCCAGCGCGGTAGCACTACTGGCTGGTGGGAATTTGAACGAATGGGTGCATCAGGAGGACGGATCTGTGGACATGATGAAGTTCTGGCTGGGCTGGGGAGATGCGCCTGACGAGGATGGGATTTCAATGGGAGATGGAAACGAGAGTCGTTCTCGTCGCTTCGGTATTTTCGCCGTCACGAATGACCCTGATGACGATGAGCAGATGGGATCATTACACGGGACGACAGTAGGAGACTGGATTTAATGTCGTTTCATATTTGATGGCATTGGACAGCAAGAGGTACCTTGGTAATTAATTTGAATTGAATCTCCGTTTCATAGACTAAGAAGTGCTCGTGGACGTTAGTACAAGCAGCAGTATAGGAAGGCGGGAGATCATGGCTCAAATTCAACGCCGAGGGTTGGCTCCGAGGGCCATGGGACCCATATAGGAGGGTTAGCCCAACACACGCAACTACTTCACTAGTTACATGCGATTTTTGGCGCTTCTTGGCGCCCTGTAGAGTCAAACAGTGCATGACGGTCGTAGTATGCGATTCTCTCACCGCCCACATGCCCTCATGCGTCGCGGGCATGGTTATGTGAGTGGGTAGAAAGCCATCAAGCTACTCGCCACTCCTGCGTTCTCGAAAATGTACACAAGTGCTAGTACGGACTAGTGTCAAGATCATTAGATACACCAGTTATCAATAGTTGTCTCCACTGTTGAGTAGTCTGCCTCGATTGTTAGATGCATGCTGTGAAGGTGGGCAGTTTGGAGCGAGTTGTAGGACCTGTTACAAGACAGGTTCTCGAGACGTCATAAAGTGTACATCATACTTGGTGGCCCGCCTGAGGCAGTGAGCTTCCCGGGAAGCAATATGAAACGAGGAAATAGAGGGTCCAGAGACAGATCTTCAGCATTACAAGGTTGCCCGTCCCTTGGGATGGAAGCAGTGGGAGCCGTAATGCACCGACACATCGAACTTGATTGCAACAGCACAGATATTCTAACATGTGGTGTATCAATGACGCTGAAGATAGCTGCGTTCCGTGTTGTCACTCCCTCTCAGCTACAGCACCCGACCCACATCTGCGGGTGGAGCATTTAGCTGGACGTGGTTGTCGCCACCTACTGGCAGACATTGACAGCCGCCAGATCTGACAACGAAACATGTTGCGGTCAGAGATGGCCGTTGCGAATGCTTCCCAACGCTCTTGATGCTTGTTGTACGACTCCGCGATGATCGCACAAACCGGAAGGTGGAGGCCCCCATAGGAAGTCCAGCGCGTGAGACCCACATGATTGCGCAAGCATCACTCGAGAGGCGTGGACAGTCAACCACCGTGACGCGGCATGCACAGGTGATTTCAGCCTATCAACACGTGCATTGAACTTTCCTTCGAGTCTAATCTGGACCAGTAATTGCTGCGGTGTTGGCGCTCTCTCATGAGATGAGGTCCGGATGACCCGCTGGTCTAGACTTCGGGAGCAGTCTGGAATGAGCTCACTCTTAACAGGTTCCACAGCTCGGTGGAACCACCACTCCGGGGATGTTTCGGTACGCGAGACCAAGAATCGGCGCTACCTAGGTACTGGATACTGGATGGGGGCCAAATCGTTCAATGTCGGGGATTCAAAAGTCACCAGTCAGAAGTCACACGATCTGGTCGCCAGTGCTCATGGAAAAGTGTTTGTGCAAATCTGATGTGCTTCAATAATCTATGTACAGATAATGCTTCCCTAGTAAATGAGCGGGAGCCTAAGTGAATCTGAACCCCATCGAGAAATGTTTCTCATGACACCCCTAAATTTGTATTCGCAGGTTGGCCCAGATGCCCACCAGCTTACCAATGCACCAGGAGTCCCAAAACGCCGTCAAGTGAACCAAGTATACCCAGTGATATCATTAAAATCAAAAGCCCATAAAGCAACGCATAGAGGGGGATGTACGAGATCCCTCTAAGCAGTCAACATGCCCATGAGGACGTAGCACACGAAGCCGATGATGACCCACCACATGAGCAGGCGGACGGCGACGTTCATCATCTGGTTGCGGTTCCTCCTGCGGGAGCGGTTGACAAAGTCGGAGCTGTCGTTGACGTTGGGGAACTTCTGGGCCTTGGGGACGCGCTCGCCGAGGAAGTTGCACAGGGGCTCCCAGCCCTCCTGGACGCGGAACTCGAGCAGGCGGTCCGGGTTGCGGCCCTCGTCGGTGGCCAGGCGCACACACTTCTCGTAGTGCCGGCGGTAGACGTCCTTGCCCTTGTGCACAAAGTCGCCCTCGAAGAAGGTGTCGAAGAACATCTTGAGCATCGGGTAGTACATCTGGGCGGCCCAGGACCCGGACAGGCCGAAGGGCAGGTAGGTGTTGGACAGCATGCGCAGCTCCGGGTCCGTTGCCCGCCAGTAGACGGTGGGCAGCGTCGACTTGTGCCACGAGTCCACATCACGGCCCGTCAGGACCACCTTGGCCTCAGGGTACACCTCCATCAGCTCCTCGGCGAAGGCACACGCGGGCCAGTCACACACGGCCTGGCAGTTGCCCAGCAGCTGGTCCCAGAACTCGCGCGTGCGGATGGTGCCCTCGGGCAGGGGCGACCTCTCGGGGAAGTACTTGGCCACGAGGGCATCGTGCCACAGAAGGGCGTCTGGTGGGTTCTCGATGGAGGCGCACATCATGTGGTAAGTCTCGACGTAGCCGAGATGTTGCATTGCCGCGCGCATAGCTGTGGGAGCCCGGTCAGTATCCACATTTCTCTTCACGATGGGGCCCGCTAGCCCGGAATGTTGAGTTGAGTTGACTTACAAGCTGTGCCTGTCCGTCCGACTGCCAGCAGGAGAACCTTCATCGGCACTGTCCTCTTACGTCCCCGCTTGTCCATGTCGGTGTCCTTTGTGAAGATATCCGTGATGGGCTTGCGTGAGTATGTGTCGGCGTAGCAGGGCAGCTTGGACACCTGCTGCCCCGTCTTCTCTTGTTGTGGAACTTCGGAATACATTGTGGTGATGGTAATGGCTGAATGGGGTATATGGAATGGGTTCGATGTGATGACAAGACTTTCAACAGCCGAGAAGGAAGGACGATGAATCGAACGGTATGAACAACGAATGTGTATCTGGCCGAAGGATTTGGACCAGAGTGTAGTTTGATAGAAGGCGCTTGGAGATGTGAGTCCGCCTTTGATGATCGATGACCAAGAGATAGCGAGAAGATATAAGCTAGTGAAGCACCTCCTCGATGGGGCTGGAGAAGGAGGAGCAGGAGAGTTAAGAAGTAGAGAGGCCCACCCGGCGGACATGAACAAGGGGGTCAGGAGAGAATGGAGATCGGCCAAGTGGGTCCCCATATCCATTTTGTTTCCTTGCGGCTCGAGAGTCAACAGACCGGGCAGCATGTACCCTCTGCAATCCCGGTCTATCCCTGAATATCAAAGCCTGGCCTCGTCCTGTCAGGGTGTGGGCTCTGCGGCAGTGGCTGCATGCTCACACATTGTGCTCCCCCAATCCATCCTGTCAGGGTGTCAGGGTTCCAGCTTCCACGGGCCGCCACAGGGCTGTGTGATGAGTAGGCTGAATATCCCGGACGAGGACGACGACAAGTACGCCAGCAATTTCCACCCTGGTATTATATTTCCTGCACGCATGTCGCGTGCATCCTTCGCTCCTAGGCAAAGATTTCGTGTAGACGATGCAAACCTCTGATCACTTGGTTGGCGCAGCAGAGATTCGTCAACACGACGGTGCCCAAGTCATGCCACAAGACGTTGTTCCATGGGGGTTGGAATATTTAGACCAATAGCGTCATCGTCTGATATCTCAAGTGGCTGGACACAGACTGCGATTGTTGATCAATGTGACCCAAACGGGCCTTACCTTTCGTGGAACCGTCTGAACTCGACGGTCCGGTCCTCGATTCGCCCAAATCCAGCAGTCAACAATCTCGTCGCCTCCCCCTGAGGTGGGATGCTATGCGAGATCGCCATGAAACCTAGTCTGGTGTGTGTGTGTGTGTGTGTGTGTGCATGTCGCCTCGCAATAACGTTCGTGGACCACATGTCGAATGGGAAAGGCTGAGGACCAGACTAGCTTCATTAGCCCCCGTCTGCGTTCTCTCACATTGATTGCAGAAGGGTTCCAGAAGCCACACAGATGCAGCACTGAGAAGTGTTGCTTGAGAGTGGGCCCCAGTGCTGTGGGGAACACTTCCCAGTCTGGAATCTCGGAAGTCGGGGGGTGGGCTGATGAGAGTGGCCGGTGGTGGAAATCGAATTTGTCCATAAACCGGCTTCCGGACTGCCAAGACTTTTGATATATGAGACGGCCTGTCGCCCACTGTATGTGATTGAGTGGAAGGATGCCCCAATGTGTGATGAGGACGATCATGACCAGCAAGCCGCCCTCGAATAAGAAGGTAGCCCACCGACCTGCCATTGACCTCGAAATTGGGTCGGCAGTTCACATGTTTCGAGAGAAGTGAGCGGGAGGTTGAAACAAATTCCCACTCTCGGCCAATAGTTGAAACTTGGGGGCATTTTTCCAGAGACCCCATCGGTTGGGTCAGATCGAAAATGGCATCGACAACGTCATCCAGTCATGAAGGAACCCACCCGGAATGGACGACTTTGATCGGCAGACGCCTTGTACCCCGGACCTTGGAAGCAGGTGCCCCGGTCCACATCAGGGCCAGGGGTCTACGTAAGCCCCTGCGTGAGTGCTGCTTGCTGCTTGAAGAGGCTTGAGAGGCAAGGAGGGTATTGAGGCTGAACCTGTCGTCGACCCAAATCCGTCCCAAGGCCAGCTTCGGGTGTCGCGTCCAAGCCCATCTCGTCCCTGAAGCCCGGCCATGACAGGCCAATCCCGCCCCCTCGGGACACAGCCAAGACCCGCTGGAGGCCTACCACATCTACATGAACATGGGCAATTTTTTTGCCTGCGACACAAATGCCATAAAAAGAAAGAAATTGTGGCTACGAGTCGTCATGGGCATCAGACGCAAAACAGCCACCATCTGCTGTCGTCCACGCGTTCAACGGCCCTTACTCGTAAATACGACGGCGGTCAGTCACTTGCTGCTCTTCAAGGAAGCGTCTCCGGCGGCCGAGCATTTCCGGGACCCGGCTCGCTTGTAAGACTCAAGGAGGAAGCTGCGGAAGTCCACTGCTACATGGCGGGTATTTAGCCTGTCATTTCGCTTGACTACCTTATTTCTTGGCGGTCGATCCCCAGCTGCTGGAGGACGAGCAGGACGAGGAGGATTGGTGCAACGGTCGTTATCGGCGGCTCACACGTGCAAGGTACCCGTAGTCAGGTACCTACTCTACTGCAGTCCAGCGGTGCAACCTTATACGCGTGGTCTGATAGTATGTGGCCAGTGGTTTGCACAGGTGCTTGCACCACCCCCTCTCACTGGGGAGAGTACCTTGCTATTATAGGGCTGCTAGGTTTCATCGCTTCCCAATGGCAGCACAGAAAAGAGATATCGCCAAGGCGCGAGCACCCCCGTTCATCCCACGGGGCAGCCAACTGCAATGGATGACGGAGTCTGCATTGACTTTTACTATAGCCCGTTTGCCCCTCAAGCTCCCATGATGGAAAGCTTGACCTCCATGGCCTCCAGCACATTGCGGGACCTCAATCCCGCCATCGAGAACAGGCCAGGCTGTGACATGAGCAGATGGATTGGCTGGAGAGCATGTTTCGAAAAGGCAGACCTCCCGACTTCCGGTATCGCCCCCAAATGAGCAGGCCCCCCATCAAGAGATGCACAGATCGACGACCTCCTGATGACTGCTGATCGTCTGCGTCCCACGCTGCCACGGTCCAGCGGCCATAGGCGCCGGCCCGCCTGTCACCTGCAGAGCCCAGGCACGCCAGGATGCACGTTGAACGCCACAGGTTGAGACGGCAAGTGTGTAGCCGCAGCCGACCCGACAGCCCTGATACCGATCTGGTGGGTCAAGACCGACTCCCGGGCTGCCGCCCCCCTACAATGGCCCTGATGTGCACTGGCAGAACTGGCAGAGCTGGCAGTGACTGGGCAGATCATGGCCCCAATACTGATCGGAAGGTCGGTAAGCGCGAATCAGGGGCCCCCATTTGTGGGAATAAAAGGGGAGCATGCGTGGAGGGACTGCCAGTCGAGCACCTGGGCAGGTCTGCCGCACGGGCTTGAAGTCGCTCAATCCAGATACCCGGTCCTGCACATTTCGGGCGTGTCGAGGACATGAATAAGTCGTCTTGCAGTTCTTTGCCATTGCTGGACTGCCTGAATTGCACGCCTCTATACTGGAAACTCTACAGCTATGGTGCCGCCTTGGCTGCCGCCTTGGCACCGGACAGGTCGGCACGATCCTGTGTGATGCAGCAGCATCCTGACATCCAATACCAAGGTCTTGGGTCAGCAGTGTTTCCTGTTTCTACTATGGTAATTTCACTGTACGTGAGGTAGGGGGTCGGAAGGCATCACGACTCGGGACCCCGAAAAAGACCGGATGGGATGGGCTTCGCCAGCTCAGCGGGATGTGGCGCTCCGCGTTAATGGTCTGCCCGATATCAAGTTCGATTCGCGGTGTGGCATCTACACGATGGCTGGTACCGAGGCTAGGCTTCGTCATTGTGCGCGGGCTCGAGTGTCTTTTTCTTTCTTGTTGCTTCCCTTTCCCTGGCGCATAGAGGATTAAAAAGGAAAACGGGGCGGAAAAAGAGGGTCCTGAGTACAACCCACGCAACGCGTAATGCCCCTTCTCCTCTAGGCCGGATCTTGGTTGATCTGGCCCGTGAGTAGCACCGGCCGAGGCCACACAGTAGTAATAGACGGGACGAACGAATATTGTCAGATGAGTGCGCGGCTGATGACAAGTCCAACATCGGACACTCAATGCCCATACAGTCAGCGTCTGATGGACGGCCTCCTGGCGACACAACAACGGACCAAAAGGGGGCGAGGGATGGCGAGGCGCAGTGGTGTTTGACAGGCTTTGCTGTTGTTCTGCAGCAGGCCAGGCCAGGCCAGGGCAGGCTGATATCATGGTCGTCTTGGGTTGCCCACTCAGAACCTGGAGTACGCGGTCCTGTTTCCTCCACTGCCATTCTCGGCCATGCGAGTGGATGACAGCCGCCGGGCTCGTGGGGAATTGCAGTCATTTTTCTCCGGTGGAGCCCTTTGAGGCAGTGGGACCGACGACCGAGCAGAAGGGCTGCCACCCACGCTTGGAAGGCCCGGTTGTCGATCATCGGTGATCCAGGGTGACAACCCGGGTCAGGGGTTATAACGCTCAGATACAGTGCCCTCCCTCCCAGTCTCCCCCCCTCCAGATCCTGGGCTGCCTTCACTGCACCAGTTCCCATTGTTTTCTGATTGTTCTCATCTGGTGACCCTGATTATCAGCCGGCTGTCTCGCCAGGGATCGACTGAGATTGATTGCCTGTCGCAGCCAACACCCCGGTGGCCCATTTTATTCCACGCAGACTGTGGCTTGTTGAGTAAGTATACGCAAACCTTTGCCGCTGCCCATGTTGACTTGTCACTCCGCCTGCACATTTGTCTTCCAACCTTCCATTTCTATTTCCAGCCATCCTGCTTTTGTAACTTTCCTGAGTTGCCTCTTCATATCATCATCTCTGCCGCCGATATTCCCGGCCTGCCATTCCTTCTACAACTCCATACCATTCTACGACACTCACTCACTCACTCACTCACTGTTCTACGTTTTCCAAACCAGTTTTCTTTTCTCCTTTGCTACTTACCAGTGTTTGATACTCACATCACTGGGCACCCTTGCTAAAGACTTGCACTGTCAGTGGACGACGTCTGATCCAATTCGAGAAATAAGAGGGGACTCCTCGGAATTGAGAGGATCAGTCCCTCACACTATATCGATCAACACCATAATAAGCCAGAGCAGGAGGAGCAGGCTCCCACACTGACTAACATGGCACAACAAACAACCCCAGCTCACTCACAACAGAGCGAGCTAGCACCACCGGGCCAGTTTGACATCATGCACGAGTCTTCTGTGAACGAGAAGGGCGAGTTCGGGAGCGAAGCAGACTTCGACACATTTCTCAACCAAGAACAGCGGAGAGGAGCTGTCTCACCCGGTATTGCGTCATCATCTTCCTCCGTCACAGTGTTCGACCCAACAAGTAGTCCGCGTGAGAGATACTTCGACTCGGAGGATGATATGGGCAAGGAGAACGCCCCGTTCCTGTCGCGAGATGTCGAGAAGGAGTGCAAGAAGCCAGCGCCGGAGCACGTCACATGGATGTCTCTGCCCCACAAGGGCCAGCTGGCCATCCTCTTCATGTGCCGGTTCGTCGACTTCCTGCAGGTGGCTAGTCTGCAGGCGTATGTGTTTTACCAGCTAAAGCACATGGCCGAGCAGCGGACGAAGGAGACCGGCGGCTCAGGTATGTCTAACATCCGGGACTCCCCAAGCGGTGCTCTGTGCTGACCCTCTTGTAGAAGCAATCCTCTCCGATGCTCAAATATCAGCACAAGCTGGTCTCCTGACGGGCTGCTTCACCGGCGCCCAGGTCCTGACTGCCATCGCTTGGGGCAAGGCAGCCGACTCGACCAAGTGGTGGGGAGGTCGCAAGATGGTGCTCCTGATCGGAACCCTGGGGACCGCCATCGGCTGCTTCGGGTATGGATTCTCGCAGAGCTTTGCTGCCGCCATGGCATGGCGCATCTTCTCGGGCTCGATAAACGGTCTGGTGGGTATCATCCGCACCATGATCTCTGAGATTACCGTCGAGAGGAAGTACCAGTCGCGTGCGTTCCTCATCCTACCCATGAGCTTCAACGTTGCCGGAATCCTCGGTCCCATCATCGGCGGCTGGCTGGCTGACCCGGCCATGACTCTCCCGGGTTGGTTCGGCCCCGAAGCTCCGCTCTACTCGCCCATGATCGAGAAGTACCCCTTCGCCCTGCCATCGATCATGAACGCCGTCTTCTTGTTCGTCACCTTCCTGTTCGTCTTCTTTGGCCTCGAGGAGACGTCCAAGGGCAAGAAGGGCTCGTTCGACGCAGGCCTGTACGCTGCCGCACGCGCAAAGGCTTTCGTCCTGCGCCGGCCCCTCGACTATGTCTACCACTCTCGCACCGGCTACTCTGAGCTGCACTTTGAGGAGAAGTCGGAGAACCCGCAACCCACCATCACGGAGCCCAAGAAGCGCAAGGTCCTTCCCTTCAGCCGCCTGTGGACCAAGAACGTCATCTGCACGCTCCTCTCGCAGGCCTTCTACGACTTCCACCTCGGCGCCTTCACCAACATCTGGTCGCTGTTCCTGTCCTCGCCCCGGCCCGGCTTCGCCCCCGCCCACGTCGACGCCAACATCCCCACCGCGGCAGAGCTCGAGTCCCGCGGCACCATCGGCAAGCGCAACCTGCTCTGGTTCGCGGGTGGGCTGGGCATGCCGGCCTCGACCGTCGGCAACGCGACCTCGATCCTCGGCGTCCTGGGCATGCTGCTGCAGGTGGTCATGTACCCGCCCGTCCACGCTCGCCTGGGCACTCTGCGGTCGTTCCGCTACTTCCTCATCATCTTCCCCGTGGCATACCTGCTGGCGCCGTTCCTGGCCGTGATGCCGCAGTCGACCAACGAGGACGGCTCCACCACCACGTCCACCGTGCTGTGGTTCGGCATCGTGCTCATCCTGTTCCTGCACACCTCGGCCCGCACCATGACCCTGCCCGCCAGCATCATCCTGCTCAACAACTGCAGCCCTCACCCGTCCGTGCTGGGCACCATCCACGGCATTGGCCAGTCCGTCTCGGCTGGCTTCCGCACTGTTGGACCTATCGTTGGCGGCTACTGGTACGGTGTCGGGCTTGACTGGGGCATGGTCGCCTTCAGCTGGTGGGCCGTTGGCGCCGTGGCTGTTGGCGGCTGGATCTCGAGTCTGATGCTGTATGAGGGCAGCGGCAAGGAGATCGAATTGGAGGACGATGAAGAGTAAAGCAAGCTGCACGCTCCCCTCCAACCACCCCCCCCTTCTTTTTTTTCTGCGGGCGGCGGCTCAGGCGGGTCCTTTCTTTTGTGAATGCATCGGGATAGGGTTTATTGATGTCATGACTTCGGTGTATATATTGCAACACACTTTTGCTCTGATGGTGTAGATATAGCATAGCGAGATTCAGTTAATACCACTGTAGTATTAGACAAACCCCTCGGCTGTTTTGTTCTCGTGAGTTGTTGACCGCATTTCATGACCTTGTGCAGGACCCCGACCAAGATGCCAGCTGGAAGACACCCGATTCAAGCACCTAAGCTTCGGTCGTGCGTCTCGGGAACCCTATAGGGTGATCAACGTGTCGATCCATGAGGTGGTATCTCGACTACTGCGGCTCACGAATCTGTCTCATTCATGCAAGCCGGCAGTCAGCGGCCAGTCGCTTGAGATTCCGCCGTTTTGCAAAAGCAAGCTCGCGGCTGCAGAGCCTCAGCTTGCCGAGGATCAGCCAGACCAGCAAGCAGACCAGCCGCCCGAATATTCCTAGAGCCGTATCACGCGAGCGCTAGTAGGCGGTAGACCATCCTCTCGGGCAGGTCAGCAAGGTCAGGCAAATTAGCCTGCAGTCATGCGGCGCAAAAATGACACCTCGGTCCTTTCTCCTCACCGAAAACCCCTCCCAAGCTGGCCCGGCATTGTGCAAACAAGCCTCAGGGCACGAGCTTGCCCTCCCGTTGGTGCATCTTCTCTCGTGGCCGCCGGATCGGTCTGATCCTGTTCCCCGTACAAGACAGCCCCGCCTATATCGATACCACCACTTATCGCCGTTTTTATCACCACAGAAACTGGAACCAACCCCATGGGTCCTAGGGCCGAGACCTCGGTGCTGGCAAGCCGGTCGCCAATCAACACGGCAGCCGAGGAGGGCCACCTTTGCCCACAAAGTGCACCTCATCGTGCCCGGTGGAGCTGACAGGCGGTGACCGTTGGGCAGAGCTGAACAAGCTCAGCATCGTGCTGCAGGACACCCTGCGCCAAGCGAGAGGCGAGTCAGGGGTCTTAGACACGCTGTGGTAGACGATCGACTGCCACAGAAAGTTTTCTCAGCGTTGCCGGCTCCTCGATACCGCGGTTACCTGGCTTTCTTCTGCTCACGACGCCGCCGGGCCAACACCAGAGATCTCGGCAATCTTGTCACGCTTTTCCTTCTCCCCCAATAGATTGGTTGCAACTCGTTGATTAGATTTTGATTAGACCCAAGAGGCAAAGACAAAAAAGACTCGGCAGACCCATACATGGAGTGATCGACGTTGCAATCTCACCGACACCCCCGGGCCAGGCTATTGTTACTGTGGTTTTTGCGGAGGTGGCAGTGCTGGGAGGAGGGTCGAGCGGCGTGCCTGGCGTTGCCGAATTGCCGTTCGTGGCAGCCAACAGAGGGCAGAATGATGTTTGGGGAGAAGGACCCTCACCGCTCTGACCTTTTCATCTATGACACAGACAGACTCCAGAGCGATATTCTCCTGCCCGATGGCAGCTCGCACCTGAGGTACCAGGAGTATGCGGTCTTCGCAAAGGACAGCGACTATGCCAGCACCATCCAGTCGTCCGAGACGGACAATGACCGCCCTTTTCTCAAGCATGTCGGCCAATGCATCATCAGCGAGGATGGCAAAGGCGACGAATTGTTCCACCAGGCCCTGAGAGAGGACCAGTCCATCGATATCCAGGGAAACTGGGGCCCCAAGTGGAAGGGCTCGCCACACCTGCTGCAGGGGAGAGTAAGGCAGGTCATCTGCCACCGCCGGAAGAACCACAGGTCCAGCGAGGACATGAACCTGGACGGACTGCACCTCACCCGAGCAGACTTCAGCCTCATGGACCTGCATCCGGCCACCCTGCAGTACGTGAGGCGCACGACCGTCGAGTCCATGTTCTGGGACCGCCACCACGAGAAGCTGAGCATTATCATGTCCTTCCCGTCGGATCCAACGGCACCGTATGACTTCCTGTCCATGACGCACAGCATCCCCGACCGGACGACGACCGTCCTCGTGAGGCAGTCGTTTGACCCAAACCAGCACACGGTCGAGGACCTGGACCAGTATGACCAGCGGATGCAGAGCTGCAAGTCGCACTGGGCCCACCCCCTGGTCATCCCGGTGATGCTCCTGCAGGTGCAATTCGCGTGGACAGAGCAGGCCGTGGCGGACAACCACAGCGAGGTCGTCGCGGTAGAAAGGGACGTCAGCAACATGGCCGGCTTCGACGCCTTTGACGAGACGGCACGGCGCCGGCGGACGAGCTCCTCAGCAGGCGGGCCGACCAACAGGCAGGGTATGCCCCCTGGTTACAGCCACAATGGCCGCGCAGGGAGTAGCAGCCAGACGGGGACGGGCCAGCAGCAGCAGGTGTACAAGAAGAGCACCGAGCTGATGAAGAACGCGCACGACGTCCTCAAGCGCAGCATCCGGCTGCTCGACACGCTGCACTGGATGGACCGCGCCATCAAGATCCTCATCGAGGCCGGAGATGCCCTCGACGACGTCCGCCAGGACTCGGATGGCCCGCCGGCGTCCAGCACCGCGTCGTCGTTTCCTATTCCGCTGTCTGCACGCGGCAGGGTCGGTACTGGCCTGCTCAAGGCGAGGATCCAGGAGGACCCCCTTACGGGTCATTGGCATGAGATCAAGCAGTACCTGGATGGTCTGCTGCAGCTTTGTCTGTCGCTCAAGACGGACCGGACGATTTTGGAGATGAGATGCAAGGCGCTGGTGGATATTGTGAGTTGGTCCTGTCCGATCAAAGCTCAAAAGGGGAATATGTTGTGGCTTTATGCTGACTTTCTCCCAGATTTACAGTAAAATGGCCCAAGAAGACAACAACCTCAACGCGCGTATGGCTGTCGCATCCTCGCGAGATTCATCTTCCATGAAGGCACTGGCAGTAATTACTGCAATATTCCTGCCCGGCGAGTTCATGTCATCCCTCTTCGGCATGTCAATATTCGACTGGCAACCTGGGGCCGAAGACGGGGCAGACGGCGGCGACTCAGTAGTCAGCTGGCGCTTCTGGATATACTGGTCCATCACGGTACCCCTGACCATCGGCATCCTAGTGTGCTGGCGTGCATGGTGGGTCGGCCAGGACCGATACTTTAGGAAACACTTGTCCAAGGACCTCAGTGAGGAGAGGTACTGGACGGACGACAGGAAGCCGCGGGAGCTGGAGACGAGCTTCCTGCACGACTTTATATACATGTCGGTACGGCGAGGAGAGTCCGTTGTCGAGGGCGGCACGGCCATGTTCCCGAGCTCGAGGAAGGGGTCAAGCTCGAGCGAGGAGGACGGCATCAAGTGGTTCAATAAAGGCTCGAGGAGTAAGACTCTGTCGAGTACTGGTCTCACCAGTCCGCCGCCTGCCTTTCGGCTGAGGCAGATAGTATTCGAAGAGGGCGAGAAGGGGCGGAGAAGGAGCACGGGGTTCGTATAGTAATGTGTGAAAATCACGAAGCGAAATGAAGCCAGAGATGAATCATAGCCATTGTCCATGTCACCATCACTGACATTGTCGCATCACTCGGTGCCTTCTTGTGAGTCTGTAGGGATCAAATATGGTATCTATATTCTGCTGACATCCCTGAGAAAAACGAGCTCAGGAATATGAGCGCGAAGGCGAACCTCTCTGTACGCCTGCCTCTCAGCTCGAAGCAGCCCCAGCAGCCGCCTGGGCAGCAGCCAGCAACGCCTCGCCAACAGCAATAATGTCACCGTCATCAATACCCTCAAGGACCTGACCCACGAACGGCGCAAGCATGAGCAAGCCTCCAACACCACCAAGGCTCTCCAGCACGCCCGTGACCGCAGTGCAGTTCGAGTCCCACGCAGAGCTTGGCTGGAAGACCGCCTCGGTAGCATTTCCGAGCCCCAGCACAACAAGCTGGGACTCTTCCTCACACGAATCATCATCCTCCTCAACAGGCAGCGCGGGCCACTCAAACCTATCCCCGGCCAACCCATTCACGGGATCCTTCGCGAACGCAGCCCACGCCGCACGCATGTACTTGCCCATGGCAGCCTCGGCAGGCGTGTCCTTGCCACCGAGCGCCTCAGAAGTGCCGAAGAGCGGGTTCAGCTCCGCGCCGTGGTACGCGCCCAGTGAGGGGTCCACAGTGAGACGCATGTTCGGGTAGTCGGCGGCATAGACGTACCTCCACGCAGGGACATCCGGTGCAGCCGCCGCGAGTGACTCGGCGCTCTCGGCTGTGGGACACCCGAAGAAGGCGAGGGTGTGCCAGGCCCAGTACGCGGGGGGCAGCACGAGGCCCAGCAGGGCAAAGTCGATGGCGAACGAGTTGCCGTCTTGCGCATTGCTGCCGTGCAGGCGGGGGATCTGCGCGAAGGTGCCGGCCTCGGTTAGGGAGTCGTACTCGGCGAAGGCGGTCTTGTTGTCTGCGGTCGGGGCAAAAGTGCCCAGGACTGAGGTCGTGGAGGGCACCTGGGCGGCGGCGGCGGACACGGCCTCGGCGGTCTGGGCGCGGATGCACGAGACTGCTGCCGCCAGGCCTTCTGCGGTTGTGGAAGTGGTGTTGCAGCCTAGGAGGGTAGCCACGGCCGCGAACGAGGCTGTCGAGTCTGTGGCTGGGGCGCCGAAGCTGTCGGCCGTCCCGGACTGGGTGATCAGGCCGTGGGCGATAGGGTCCTCGGCGTAGACGTAGCCATATGTCGAGATGGAGGTTGAGCCAGCGGACTGACCAAAGAGTGTGATACGTTCAGGCTAGGAGGCTCTGGTTAGCATGGGTTCGGAATAATACTGAGTGGTAGGAGGGCTAAGTAAATAGGGTACTTACGTCGCCTCCGAACGCCGCCACATTGTCTCTGGCCCATTCGATCGCGAGACGCTGGTCCAGAAGGCCGGCGTTGGGCTCGACATTGGCCACCGAGGGTTGTAGGCCGGGGAAGCCAAAGACATTGGTTCGGTAGCTGGAACAAAGTGGAACATGTGTTAGTAACGACATGAGACATGTTTCGGGAACGGATTGGCTCACTTGGTGGAGATGACAACGACGTCCTCATCATCTGCAAAGTACTGGCCCGTCAAGAATGGGTTGTGAGAGGAGCCTCCCTGGAAGCCTGCATTTGGTCAGCAAGGCAGCTCTCATGTCTCATGAGGAATAGAAGGAGGTCTAGATGCACGTACCGCCGCCGTGGATGAAGAACAAGACCGCCTTTGCCTTCTCTCCGACTTGTGGTTTCGTCCACACATTGAGTGTCAGACAATCTTCTCCCATAGCGTTACCTTGGCCTGTGATGGTGTTCAGGTAGTCTTCCGCTATAGGGGTCAGATTGAAACCCGCGGCTGTGAGCACGCTGTAATCGGGATTCCCGGCATTTCTCATGCACATCAGCCCGTACGAGCTGGCATCGATCGGTAGGCTGGACCGGTACGGCTCCGGGGCGGCAAACCGCAAATCTCCAACCGGTGGTTGTGCGAATGGGATACCGAGGTATTCGGATACCTCTGAACGATTTGCTGCTGCGTGACCCTGGATGATTCCACTAGTCGTATCGACCTGTTGTCCGACCTCGAAAGCACGAGGCAAGACGGAGCTGTGTGCACCGGAGATCGTCAACGCGACTCCCAGTGCCTGGGTGGTGTATCGAATGAGCGTCATGTTTGGCATAGCCGTTGAAAGCAATCTAACGAATGACAATAACAAATTAGGACCCGGATAACAGGTAAGGGCAGCAAATACAGCTGATGCGGTGGGCAGGTGTAACTCACCTAAATATGTAGAGCATAGTGTGCTATGATGCGGGAACACGAAAGCCGCAGGGGATTCAATCCTCGCGAGTCTAAGCCTCAAATCCTAAGACGCGTCAACTATCCGTTATGTGGAACGGGTAATACGAGATTAACATTGCAAAAGACAGGCTTACAATCCTTCCGCCATAGGCATCATACGGCCCTATCACGCTAATGACGCTACAAAAGTACCTAGGTACTAGTGAGTGGCGCCTCAGTCTTTTTATTTCGAACCATCACAGGCCTCCAAGATATGCAGAGAAGACAGACGTAGTCTATCAATTCAGGTAGTATCCAGAGCCAGACACCAAGTTCCAAACTCCCAATTATAGTTCCGTGAAAGGAACAATTCGCCTGATAGATCAACATGCCGATTGACGCAGCCTGCAGGCGGGACAGACAAGGGTTCAGTGTTGACTCACTGCTGCCTTCGCTTGAGATCTCGCTGATTCATACTGAGTCTTCACTCCTGGCCTATGTGGAGGCAAGCCATCTCCCGGGTTTTGGACCATACGCGCTCTTTCTTCCCTCCAGGGCTCAAGTCCTGCTGGACTGAAATCACATCTCACGTCGTGCATACTAAGTACTCATGTATCGGTGAGGCCGAAGAGAGTGCTCAGGTTTCACATTCTGGTAAGCACCGCTACCACACCCCATCAGAGGTTTCCGAAGCGTTGTCACTATCAAAAAACTCCTCCAGTTGAAAGTACCTTTCCAGTGAATCCTCCTCTTCCTGGTACTCGTGAAACTCATCAAGCCGTTCTGTCAAGTCATCCCAATCAGCATCTTCTTCGTCCACGAAGCTATCCAGGTCTATACCGGAGAATTCAAAGAACTCGTCTGCATCTACCTCTCCGTATAGGCTCTCAGGTGTCAGCTCTTGCCATGGCAGCTCGTAGGTATCGAGGTCGTCCGATGAGAGATGATGCCCGTCTGCCCTATCCTCAGATATCCCGTTTTCCATCCTTTCCAAGTATTCCGTCAACGCGAACCGAATGCGATTTAGTTTCATTCTCATCCGCTGTCGCTTTTCCTCCACATATCGATGATAACGACGCCCTGCCCCACCTCTGGTGCAAGACCATGGGTCCATGTGCTGATACTGCTTGCCGCTTTTCCTGCATGCTTGGTATACTTCCCGATGTGGTGGTGGTTGGGAGAACGTGTACCCTTTGCGGGCCTCCGTGGTGTCTTCTAGAGCGATGCAATCCAACCTCTGAAATCTCGAGCCTGTAATCACATCCTGTAACTGTTGTCTCAACGTCCTCATCGTTACCAGACCCTCATTACCGTACAAAGTGAGCGACTCAAGTTGGACAGGCAGAGTGTCAACCAAGGAGAAAGGCGCCAGATCATCATTGCAACACCCCCCAAGAAGGGCTTCTGGCTGGACATGTAGATGTTTTAAACATTTGAATCCCTGCATAAGACCAAAATGTGAGTTCCCAGCACTATGCCGTGAGGTCCGAAGAGCGCAGTCTCGATAGATGTCTAAACGCTCGAGAGTGTCTTTATGTTGGCAGATCCCTTTCCATAAGTCGAGGTTAGACAGCTGGTTGTAACTTTCAAAGTAGAGTTTCCAATTTCGAGAGTCCTCGAGGTAGATCGACAAGCTGGTGAGTGCCCTTGGCAAAGCTAGGAGTGCGAGAAGGTCCGGGAACTTAAGCTCGGAGGATTTGCGGTGAACGAGAGTGAGATCCGTGATATTTGAAGTGTTTGGGCTGTTGCTGAACAATTCTGCGGCTCCCAGTACGTCGAAGTCGAAGAGTGATAGCCTTTGGACAGTAGGTAGGTGAAAAATAGGCCAAAGATAATCGAGCTTCAGGTGGAATGCATCCCGCTTAAAACGCTGATCATCATACTCGTCATCCTCGATCTCGTCTCGGTAATTCCAAGCACTTGAGAAATGGGCCTTGCGAAGGCTGCGTAGCGGATAGCTGTTAGATTTGTCATGTTGGGTTCCAGCTGCTTTGCGAAGTACTTCGGCGAGGACTGTATCTGTTTTTGGGAGCTGAGCGTATAGAGTAGTCAAACTTGGTAGGCTTGCTAACAGAAGGGCCATCAATGATCTAGGGTCTGCTTTGCGAAGGCCTTCCATGATGCTGTTTTCAATTTGCTCAAGCCCTGCCGCGTGGACTGCTTCGCGAACCAGGTCAAGGTCACCTTCGGAGAGGACGAGACGACCGTGTGTGTGAACAAGCCCAAATGTCCAGTCCCGGATATTGACCTCATGTACTTGCTGTGCAATCTCTTTATCACAGAGAATAGTGCGAAGGAACTTCCAAAGAGATGAGATAGAATGGACTTCGCCGTCGTATAGCCATCTTGAGTAGATGTGACTGCTGACCCTGCTATACCATCTATGAGAGACCAGGGAATAGCTACAAAGCGTTCTGAAATGTGTTTCCCGATCGGTATTATAGCCGAGGATTTGATCGAAAATCTCGAGAGGTAGACTTGACGGCTCCATG
This sequence comes from Diaporthe vexans, assembly GCA_021188095.1. Classification (NCBI taxonomy): domain Eukaryota; kingdom Fungi; phylum Ascomycota; class Sordariomycetes; order Diaporthales; family Diaporthaceae; genus Diaporthe; species Diaporthe vexans. The sequence continues at coordinate 68,013 of JAJLLZ010000017.1, forward strand.
TTGAGTATTTTGCCTGAACAGATCAAGAATGTAGTAGATTGTTGAACTGGATGATATCAATTGATAGTTCTGAGAGCTGAGGCAGTACCCGAGATTTCGCTAAGGAGGGAAATGCCGGTCCAGCCTGTCTGTCTTCTGTTATTTTCCAGCTGAGCAGGCCCAAAGTTCACTTGAAACTTGCATGTGATGAGAGAAGCGGGGTATGTAACAGTCTACCTGAGCGCAAGCTTAATCGCCAGTGTGAGCCGCATCTACAAACTTTAAAAGGTGATCCTCCCGCGCTGAGTGTCTCCAGAGCTCCCCTGGCAACAGCAGTCTCGTCCATCAATGGGGAAAACAGCCGCAACGACTTGCTCCGTCTCCTCCATCCCCTCATAAGAGTAGCTTCCAGAGACCACAAACCGTGTGAGGACCGTTATTTGAGTTCGCAAGGATGGGTTTCGACTCCCCTACCAGCCCCTCCAACCGTCTAGAGAAGCACAGAAACTGGTGTTCGGCTGAAGAGCCCATTCCAGCTCCGCCCCTGATCCAAAATCGAAGAAAAAATCTTGCACCCCAGGACATTACAGCGGTCCCGAAACTCTCTTCAACTCCCCCAAGCTCGACTTTTAACCTCGTCGGTCAGACTATGATGGAGAAGCCTAGGTTGTTGTATGTAGGACGGGCAGCTGGCCACCAGCTGCGTCCCAGCTGCCCACCCAATTGCTTGCACCCATTTGTGATGCCACACTTCGCATGGGATCTCCCTAATTCACACTGAGTCTTCCCTCATGGCCTGTGTGGAGGCAAGCCATCCTCCCAATTTTGGTCTCGGGGCGGCGGACTTGGGTCGCTTCTTTGGGGCACCGACAATATCCTCCTCATCCTCAGGCCAGGATTCACATGCCTCCTCTTCCTCGTCATCAAACGTCTCGCAAAGCCACTCATGCCGCCATATATGTTGCTCAGAACCTGCAAACCCTCCCCTTCGGAGCCACATAAATAAGTTTAGCGTAGCCGTGCAGGAAGCAGAATCATCCTCCAGATCCAGCTTATCATACGGGACCTCTATGTCTGCACGTAGCAGTAAGTCTGCCTGCTCATCTGCGCCGTTTGATGCCGGAGGATGATGCATGACGCTGACAGGTTTCCCGTTGTCCCAACAGTCCCAGGCCCATCTCTTGTACCTGAGCCCGTGGCCTCGACAACCTGCATGGATCTGTACACCCAGCTCAGCATCTTTGATTTGAACAGACCCAAACGGTGTCCAGGGGTAGAATGGGATATGGCGCTGATAGTCCTTTGATACAAGATAGATAAGTCGGCACTCGTCCTCGCGTCGAATATGCCCGGGGGTGGGAGCGGACACAGGTAGTTGCATAAATGTCTGGATGGTGCCCGTCCACACGGCCGAGAGTAATTCTATCTCAGAAAAGCCATGGCGTGCATGATCCAGCAAATTTGTGTGTTTCCCGAGGACAAATGCGCCGATCCAGAGAAAGCCGACTTTAGGTGAGTGCTTTAACAGGGCGTGAAGTAGCAATTGTGCATCTTGGGAGATAGGGTCCAGGGCTGCAAATATTCCCTGCAGGAAGGGGCTGACGAGATTGCAGGGTACTGCGGGATCGAAGAAGGTGCTGAGGAGCAGAGCCTCTACGCCTCGGAGATTGCAGCTTAGTGTCATAAGCTTATCAACCTCTGACAGAGACAGAGATGGAAAAACTCTGCCTTGTTGGAGCTGAGGTAAAGGTGTAGATATACGTGGAGCTGGCAGAGTGATCTTGCTGCTAGAGCGGGTGGCGAATGGAAGAAACAAGACGGCCGACAGTGCTGCTCGACTCTGGTCTGCGACAGCATGCAAGCTGACGTATTCTGAAAGGAAATGTAGAGCAGTGGCGGAATTAACGGCAGCAGACGGCATAGGAGACTTTTCCAAGTAGATAGGCAGCAGCATCGTGCTGGAACACAGTCTGATAGACCACGGAGAGTATAATACCCCTCCACCAGTGTCCGCAGTAGCCAGCCAGCCCTGGGCTGGAGCTAGGACTGCCTGCCACCATCGAGCAGCCTGTCCGCTCGTGGTCATGATTTGGACATTGGTGGTTGGACAGTTCTTTTTGGATGACATCGTACTGGCTTCGGTATAGTGTACGCCTTGGGCGCCTGGAATGAGTTCGGTCCATCTCGCGGAAAGAATATAAGCCCAGGCGAGGGTGAGAATGGCAACGTGATCATCTCCGTCCCCAATCAAGGAGGGGAATCCGCTCTCAGTGAATCTCTCGAGTTTTAGCCTCGTCGGTCGAGATTTGGTGATAGGTAAGCTGTGTTTTTGAGGTGCTATTTCTGGCGAGCCCGGGGCACAGCTTGACGAGGATGAGCATGCAGACGTCGAGCCCCCTCCCGCATCCCAGAAGGACATCCCGGTAGCCTCCCAGCAACGAGCCGACTTCGTGAGGTTGAGACCGGTGGGAAGGGCAGGATGACCCGGGAATGCATGCTCGACGTCCCTCAATCCCTCCCGGATTTGTTGTTTGGCCTCCTCAGATCCGTGCTGTGAAAAGGTCGCCCACGTTTTGAAGCCGAGCTCGAAGACAGACCGACTCAACTCAGGATGAGGTGCTACCACGTTCTCGTCGTGTTCCATATTGCTCGATGAGTTCATACAGAAGGGGTCATCTGAGGTAAAGCTCTCGTTCCTGGTTGTATGGTTGCCTAAAGACGCAGATGTGGTGCATCATTGCACGGCTCTGCTTGGTTGATCTTTACAGTTGCCAGGCAGCTCTCGGTCTTTATTGGCTGGCCCACCCTGAGACTAATCGTTGGTCGGTAGCGCGTGGGCACCAACAGTCAACCTTGGGGTCCCCTTGAAACACAATCTCTCAAAGAGTGGTAATTTGATCGCATCCTAGGCAGTTCTTTCACTAAAGTGGATATTACACTACTAAGCTGGTCGATCTTTTCAACAAACGACCTTTAAGTTCTGTAATCGCCATCAGGATCCTGCTATCTGGGTACCTGTGTAAAGACTGTGATGCATTAAGAGCTCAGACAGTTGCTAATTTATTTCTTCGTGACTTTCACTGCATGGAGGCTGCAGCCTTCGAGTTGTTTCGGGGTCTCAAGGTAGTAACACCGTGAGTAAGATCTACCCCCATCCCCCTTAGTTTGGGCAGAAGAGTAATGGTTGGTCGAGATAAGCGAGGCCCAAGGTTTCTGGATGTCCTATTCTCTGACTCGGTATCTTGATTGACTTTCAAGCTGAATTCAGTGTTGTAGGGTAGAAGTGAGGTTGTGATGAGATGTGTGGGTTCTGGGGAAGATTGGGATGCGCTGTGATTAGTCTCTCTCAAGAGGCGTTTGCGGTCTTAATAATGTCAGATACATGTATGAATGGTGACCTCTCCCCTAGAAGGCCTTGGGCGTTCTAGGGGTAGGACCAGATGAACGCATGCGCCTCAAAAGGCGGTGGCCATATGCATGTCTTAGATCCGTTTATCTTGTGCTTCCTATTGACCGCCGTCGAGGTGCACCTGGGAGTCACACCGGTCCTTGGCTAATATCGAGATGTTTGAGAACAAATGCCGATGAGATGACTTGATAAATGTAACAGTGTAGACTATACTAGTGTGAGTTGAGATGATCGCCATTGTGTGTCCAATGGTCCTCGATATCTTTCCTGTTAAAATCTCGGAATTCTTTGAATACTTATTCGAAGGAAGTCAAGTATCTAGCAAAGCCGGAACGATGCCATTAAATCAACGAATAGAGAACGAAGACCCTCATTGCTCATCGCCAATGTCCGTCGCTCATGCGCAGAGGAACGTCGAGGTACTCGCAGGTGAGACGAGCCCTCTTCTGGCAGATATAGAAGGTGCAACCCCTTCTCCACAGGCATCAGATATGCCACTTAGAAGACGAGTGCTTCTGATAGGCACAATGGCAAGTGCTGGCTGGCTTAACGTGAGTGTTTACCCTTTCAGCCCGACGGTTGTCAGCGTGACTGCAGTGCAAAGTTACCAACAGTTGACATCACAAAGAGATTCATGGTGCAGGTCACCGTAATTATGCTTCCCTCCATTGGAAAATCATTTTCGATTCCCGAAAGTCGCCAGCAGATGGTCTTCTCGACATATAGTGTCGCCTCGGGCTCCTCGATGCTGCTCTGGGGCCGTATGGCTGATGTTCACGGCCGATGGGGCGTGTTCTTAATGGGGGCTTCGACCCTGGCTATCTTCACATTCGTTCTCCCATTCTCACCGTCTGAGCCGTGGCTGTATGTGTTTCGCGCCCTGGAAGGCTTTAGCAGTGCCGCGACTGTGCCATCCGGGATAGGTATCATCTCCGCCACGTTTCCGCCCGGCAAAGAGCGCAACGCAGCTTTCGTTGCCTTGACTGCCTCGGCATCCCTCGGTAACGTTCTGGGAAACATAGTCGGTGGTGCTATTGGAGGATTGCTGTCGTGGAGATGGGGCTTTTGGATCTCTGCTGCAATGGCCGCTGTCGTCGCTTCGTCGGCCTATGCGCTATATTCATCGCAGTCGAGCGCATCCTCCTCGCGCCATCTCGGATGTGACACGGAGGATCAGCGGAGCGTCGACTATATTGGCGGGGCCTTGATCTTCACTAGCTTGGCACTTTTGCAAGTTGGGCTATCGCAAGGTAACGTCGATGGCTGGGCCAATTTGTACGTCCCTGGCTTGGTCTGTGCCTCACTCGTGATTGGGTACACTTTTGTGATGTTACAATTGGGACTGGAGGTTACTGATCAGCATCCACTGGTGCGGCTCTCAATTTTCAGGAACACTGGCCTCTCAGCTGCATTCGCTCTCGCAGCCTTCTTCTTTGGATCTTACAACGCCTTTCTCATATTTGCTTCTATGTAGTAAGTTTGAATACCCTAGGGTAGCCTGCCTCATACCGTCTTCCCGCAGTACAGCTAAACATCAGCCGCAGTTTCCAGGATGTTGAAAACCTTACCATGCTCGAGACCACGTACCGCTTTCTGCCAGCTGGCATTACTGGTGGTAAGTTTCGCCCTGCCATAACTCCTCACCGTCAAGGACTAGACCGACGGCTGACCTAGAGATTGCAATACACAAGGGTTGTCGTGCTTTCTCGTGGCGCCGGCATTATCCAAAATTCCCGGTTTACATTTACTCAGCTTTGGCATTACCTGCGGCATCATCTCGCCGATGTTGTTCGCACTCCCGGTAGCATCAGACGGCGCATTATTCTCTTACTGGAAACGCGGCTTCCCCGCCATGTGCCTTTGCCTGAGTCCTGACTTTGTCTGGCCTGTAATCGGTCTGTATGTCGCGCGGGCCGTCGCCGAGTCGGACCAGTCGCTCGCCTACGCCTTGCTGCAGGCCTCGAATAACGTAGGCCGGGGACTTGTACTGGCTCTGGCGACGGCTGCGCAGGCTCTCGCGATGTCAGACGATTCACAGGGGTCTGCAGGGGCGCCTCTATCACGGGGCCTCCAGGCGGCTCAATGGACCAATGTTGGAATGTCTGCCCTGAGCTTGGTTTTAACATGGATATTCTTCAGGAACCTAAGCTGCGCATAAGAGAGGGGAAGGCATATTTGAAGGTCATGTGATGATTGGAAGCAGAATTCACGACATACCGAAGATGTGCCTGATTTAGTTTGCGTCCGCAAGGTGGACGGGAATATTGCTCAGGCATTGGACCCAGCTTGAGAATGGAGGACATGCGTAATTGGATAGCCATCCTGCCATTCAACCAATTATCTGGTGCATGAAACTCCTGTATCGTCGATGACTGTTTATGGTAATATCTATCTGAGACACTTTGCGTAATTGCATCTGACTCAATGTGGGGAGAAGAAATTCGTCTCGTCCTGCGATTGATTAGTCTCAAGACCTTGCCAAGGGATAGGGAAGGGTGTTGCCCGGACTTTGTGACTCGAATAATAGATACCCCAAACTAGTCAAGACACGAATAGGCATCGCCTCTTTCTCAGAGGTCTCGGGCCGGCCCGGGAGATACAATGTCTTTGCATTGTATACGAAAATGGTCAAACAAAAGGCATGGCCGCTTTGAACGGATCAGGTAATGGCAACTGAGCTCATTTAGCTATCGCCTTGTATGGTTGCTGCGCTTTGTGGCGTCTATCCTTTGGTAACCTTTTGTCTGCTTTACATTGAAAAGTGCTAAGTGAGGCTGTGCAGGGCATCGGATGACGAACATAGAAGAGAGTATATGCTGATCGGGAAGAGCCAGAGGCCCCCCGAGATGACGCACAATGTCCTTTTGTCCAACGAATTTTGGTTCCAGCCGTGTTCTTCCTGTATGCCTGGAAATATACAATATAATTGTTAGCTCTGCGTAAGGCAATGAATAGGCTTTATACCTCGACCGTCAACACGAAAATCGAGTATAAAAAGCAAGTTTTGCGTTGGCAATTCTCCTCAGTTCCGATTCTCGCTAACACAAAATCCTAATTGAGGAACAAAGCAACTCAAACTGATACCAACTCAACGAATTCCCAACAGCATCGATATTAAGACATTCAAGAAGATGTCGAGCCCTTACCCATCCCCACCCCCTACTCCTCCTCCGCCTCCCTACCCGTCCCCACCTCCTACTCCTCCCTCCCAGGATTAAGCTCAGCCGCAGCCCCCGCAGCAGTGAGTGGAGGTTTGTATAATTTGTGAAAATAATTCCTATTTTTAGTAAGAAATAACTTATATAATGAGTTAAAAGAGTTAATTTATAAGTTAATTTATAAGTTAATTTATAAGTTAATTTATAAGTTAATTTATAAGTTAATTTGTGAGTTAATTTGTGAGTTAATTTATAAGTTAATTTGTGAGTTGATTTATAAGTTAATTTATAAGTTAATTTATAAGTTAATTTATAAGTTAATTTATAAGTTAATTTATAAGTTAGTTTATAAGTTTATTTATAAGTTTAAAGTTAAGTTTTAAGTTAAAAAGTAAGTAGAGGAGTAAGTAGAGGAGTAAGTAAAGAAGTAAGGTAATATATAAGTTATAGAGCTAAGAAGTAAGATTAAGTATTATAGCTTTTACCTCTAGGTATCTCTTAAGCCTCTTATATACTATAAAAGAAGTTTAAGAAGAATTAGTATAGTATTATTATCCCTACTTATCTAACCTACCTCTTTAATAAGAGTATCTACCTTATAAGCTACTACTATATATAGAGTAGCTAACTATTTTAGCTTACCTCTTTTAAATACTCTAGCTTTAGCTACCTACTAAAGGCTATTATTATATATAAGCCTTAATATTATACTAGTACTCTCTAGTAAAAAACCTTTTTTACTAGCCTATTACTCTACTACTTACTAAAAGTCTAAATTCTATAACTCTCTTTACTAAGTCCTTATTCTTTAGCTTACTATATAGATCTCCTATATAGTACCCTTTATAGTAAATATTATATTTATAAATCTATTAAAAGAAGTAGAGTAGGTATACTTTTAGCCCTTAATAAACTTTTTAAGCTACTAGATATAATAATAAGTAGTCTAAGCTATAATACCCTTATTAAAATACCTAAACTACTACTACTTAATAGACTTTATAAAAAATAACCTAAGGTAATTAATAAAATAATAAAGTTTATTATTTTATAAAAACTAATACTAGTTATAGTTATACTATATATACTAGATAAAACTATTTAGGATAGTACTAATAGCTAAGATATTAGTAGTTAGGTTTATAGCTATATTTAAATATAACTACTCTAGCTTATATATTTCTATAGCCTAGTTACTAATATAGTAGTAGCTATTATTAATTATAACTAAGCTTAGTATCTAATCTATAGTATTAGTAAAGGAGGGGTTTAGGCTTAAGTTTAGCCTTTAAACCTAGCTTTAAATCCTAGAGACCTTAGACTAAGATATAGCTATATTACTAAGAAAGGTAGATATTTAGTTAGGTATATAGCTATTAATAATATACCTTATAAAGAGTAGTAGTAGTTTAGCCTATATAGGCTAGTCTAGATTATTTATTATAGTAAGGAGGCTTAGAAGGATAGCTAGGGTAAGTAGTATAATAAAGAAGACTATAATAAAGTAGAGCTAATAATAGTAAGTTAAAAGATAGTAATATAGGTTAGGGACCCCTTACCTATTACTACTATTACTATCCCTACTATTATTATTACTATCCTTAAAGTCCTCTTTACCTCTACTAAGGGGTAGGATTAGCTATACTATAGTAGTACTAATAGTACCTTATTATATATAACTATTATCTTTATTTTAAATAGGCTAGGTAAGTTAGATAGGCTAGGTAAGCTAAATAAGCTAGGTAAGTTAGGTAGGTCTAGCTTACTATAGCTTAGCTTAGTAGCTAATATAGTCTAGATAGTAGCTATTAATAATTACTATAGTACTAAGTATCCTCTCTAGCTATTTATAATACTAGTACTATTTAGTATTATTAGCTATAGTAAAATAGTTAAGTAATTATAGTAATAGCTTTATAGTTTCTTAGTTTTAATATATTAGTTTATAGTATTTAGTATTAGTAGCTAATTACTTAATTCTTACTATTAGCCCTTAGCCCTATAACTCCTTTATATACTAGTACCCCTAGTCTTTTATACCTAAGGTATACCCTAGTACTTAGCTTTTATAGCTAATAAAGGATAAAGAGCTAAAATCTCTCCTAGCTATAATATAACTCTACTACTTTCTAAAACTAATATACCCTTCCTTATAATATTTTTTAAGTCTAGAACTACTATCTACTAAAGATAAGAACTATACCTTATAATAAGTAGTATATCTTAGTTTTAAGCTATATTATTATACTTTTTATTATATTCTTTACTATTAAGCTTATCTTTATAATCTATTACTATTATAATATAGCCCTAAGACTATTTATATAGCCTACTACTATACTATATACTACTATACTATATACTACTATCTAATATACTAACTTTTTATACCCCTCTTTCTTAGCTATTAAATACTCTATTATATATTAAACCTATAACCTATTTACTTAGTAGGGCTAGGTAACTAGCCTTAAACTAAGTAATACTAGCCTATATAATATCTTAGGTATTTAGTAGCCCTATAATAGTATTAGTAATAACTATATAGTCTTTAAAGACTAGGTTTATAATATATACTAGGAAACTACCTATTTATTTACCTTAAATATCTTTATAACTAATATTAATACTTTATAGCTAGATAGGTATATTAGTAACTTCTAAAGGATATACCTATATAACTAATAACCTCCTAATCTTAACCTATTTATTATCTATATTACTATTATTATTAACCTAGTAATAGATATAGAGTATATAAGGCGCTACCTAGTAAGCTATATAGTTACTATAGTCTTTAAAGAGTAAGTATAGAGGGAGTATAATAGTCTTTTTAGAAGGGGTAAATATAATATATAAGGAAGGGTGGTAAAGGAGGGAATAAAGGGAAGGAAGTAGGTATAGAGTATTTATAAAAAGTACTAGAAGTAAGAACCCTAGAATAGTAGTCTATCTATTATAGTTATAGCTTAGATTAATTATATATTCTAGTCTTAACTACCTAGCTTAAGGTTATAATCTATCCTTTATATATAGTACTAAGGTAATTACTTAGAGGAGAGTTTAGGGTACTATTACTTATTAGATTTTATAAAGTACTATAGTAATTAATTATATATATTTATATATTACTTACTTCTACTTAATAGTAGTATTAGTATCTCTACTTTATATATATATAGAAAATCTATATTTAAACCTAGCTTAACTATAGTATTAGAGCTTTAGGACTTCTCTTAATAGAGGATCTAGGGCTATACTTACCCTTACCTTAAAGGTTAAAATATTATTAATATATATTAGGGGTACCTTCTCTATATTTAAGTAAAATATATATAGCTTATTCTAAGTTAGTTATATATTTATAGTTTTTACTAGATATATCTCTTATCCCTCTTTAATATTATTCCTATTTAATTAAGGCTAACTATAGTACCTACTAACTATATATAACTTTAGTAGTACTATAAGAGTAGGTAGGTACTTAAGTTTAAAGAGTATATAGGGGAGATTTAGGAGACTTATATATATACTTACCCTAGATATCTATTTATAGAGATCTTTCCTACCTATTACCCTTTACTATACCTAGAGTAACTCTCTAAACTAGTTAAGCTATCTCCTAAACTAATAGTAATACTTATTACCTAGTATAATCTATAAGTTAAGATTAAGCTTCTCTTACTAATATTAGAAGCCTTATATTAAACTATATTAACTATAAGGAAGGTATTATAAGTATAAATCCCTAAGAATAAATAATTACTAGTAATAGGGCTAGGGTTATTAGTACTCTCTAAAAGCTAATTTAAGGTATATTTATATTAAGAGAAGTTAGTAATATAAATTAGTTAATACTCTAGTTAGGAAAAAATAATATTATTTAATTCTAAATCTATAACTAAAAGTCTAAGGTTAGATAATTATATATATAATATATATCTTTTATACCTATACTTTAATATACTTATTTAGAAGGATATACTATATATTATTATTATATTACCTACTTTAAAAGGATAGCCTATCTAGCTCCCTATCCTATTAGATTATATTTAGTAGTATAGATTAATTAATTTCTAGTACTAACTAATTAATAGTATATACCTAATCTATACTAGAATAGTAAAGCTTTATATACTACTTCTTAAAAGCTAGGATAAGAGCCTATATAACCTAAAAGAGCTTAAGGAGATAATAAGAAGCTCTATTATTAGATAGTCCTCCTATACTATAGTAATACTTTATATAAAGATTAATAAATATATCTAATTACTAAAGCTTAGAGGACCTTAATAAGACCCTAGAGAGTTAAATATTAGTTATAGCTTACTACTTTAAGAGTTATATTAACCTACTACTAGTAGCTATAATTTATATCTAAGCTAGTAAAAGTATATATTAATCTTAAAGTATACTAAACTAATATATATATTATAGGTATATATAAATACTCTACCTATTAAAGAAAAAATAAACCTTATATAGATACTAGCTATATATTATATCACTAAGGGTATATAGAGAGATTCTATATAAATTATATTTTATTCTTACTATAATATACCTTAAAGATAAAGACTTTCCTACTATATAGAACTAAGATCTAGATAAAGTAGTAATATTTAATTACCTTACCCTTAAAGAAGAAAAAGGTATATATAATATCTATATATAGTATTTCCATATTTACCCCTACTATGCTTATAAGTTCTAATAATAAGCTTATAAATAGTACTAAAGACTTTAATATCTATAAAACTTATCTAATAAGCTACTATAAAGATAGTATAGTATATAAAACTATTAAAATATAGATTAGGATATAGATTTATAGACTATTTTAGTATAATAAGATAAGACTTTATATTATACTATAATAAAGGAGATTTCTATAAACTATTATAAAAAAAGAGGTAGAAAGGCTTATTAATATATATTAGCTAAAGAATAAAGAAGATATATAAGTTATATATTATATATATATAAGAGTAAAGCTAGAACTACTATAGTCTAGAATTAATATATATAAAGGTAAGTTTCTATCTTAATAAATAACTATTCTATAATCCTAATAATCTAAAATAATAGCTAATAGAAGTTACTATTTATATAGGCTAAGTATTAATACTATCTTACTAGTAGTCTAAGGCTTAATATAAGATAATAGTTATATATACTATATATTAAATAACCTAGTACTAGTCTTTTATTTAGTTAATATAGTAAAGTAGTACTATCCTTTAGGAGCCCTTATAATATTCGCCTACCCTAAGAAGAATACCTAAGACTATATATAGCTACTATAATTTAGAAGTAACCTTATATTCCTTAAATATATCTTCCTACCTAAATATATATATAAGAACCTATATACCTAAACTATATTTATTAAGAGTATAATTAATAGCTCTAGGGGCTCTAAAGAGTACTATAATATTATAAAGTAAGCTTTTATAAAGAGTTTAATAATACTATAAGTATAGGAAGTTATATATACCTACTTACTATTATTTATATATATTATATAGTTAGAAGTATATTATATTATTAATAGAAAGCTAAGGAATATTTAATCTCTAAATAAGTTCTACTAGATATATTTAGAGAATAGCTTACCCTATATCCTTTATTTAAGGTTAAGGGAGGATACTATAAAGAGGTTAGATATAGGTATACTTAAATATATTATAAGAAGTAAAAGTATTAGAAAGGCTTAGGATTAATACTAGCTTTATAAAGAGAGAAACCTAGAGTCTAATATATATTCTTTTACTAATAACTTAGTTATAGCCTATATATACTTATACTTTAAGCTTATATACTTACCTATTATTTTATCTAATTTTCTAAGGGTAAAGCTAAATAGGCTATATAAGGATTATAATAAGAGGTAGAATAGTAAGGATAATAATTATATAATACTTAATATTCTATTATACTATATTTACTAGTTATAAATATATTACTTAAAGAAATACCTTAATAAGCTTAATAAGGATAATAAGGACCCTAGTAATACCCTAATAGTTAATAATCTTAGGCTACCTTTTATTATAAATATATAAAATCTATTCTTACTAAGTATTTATAGGAAGGACTATAGTTAAGGCTTCTATATAAGGTACCCTATATACTAGATTAATATAGCTAACTTTAACTATATTAAGGACTATAATAATACTCTTTATAATATTAAGGTTAATATATAGGTTATAAATAACTTAGTTTAGAATATATTAATAAAGGAGTAAATAGGTATAATATATTAGTATAATAATATTAATATATTTAGTAATAATATACTATTTTAGTATTAGGATAAGCTTATATTTTATAATAACTATATTATAGACTACCTAAAATAGTAGTAGGAGGACCTTAGCTTAAAGTAGAGGTAGAGGATTCTATAGAAGGAAGTCTAGGTTTTTAAGAAACTCTTTATAGTATAGGTATACTACTATAGGGATACTAATATATCTAATAATAATAAGACCTTATATAGTAATAAGGATAAAGCCTTTAACCCTAATAAATTAAGTTTCTCTAGTACTAATAATAAAGTACTAGATAGTAGGGTAGTACCTAAGAGAGGCCCTAGCTTTTTTAGTAACCCCTTAAAGGTATAACTAGTAGGGCTCTATTCTAGCCCCTAAGTAACTATAGGTAGGAACGAATTCTACTATTAAAGCTTTAAAATAGGCTATATTAAGGTTAATAGCTATAATAAGTAGGTATAGTACCTAAAGAGTAGTAATAAGGTTATACTCTAATACCTTAATATATTAGAGGTAGTTAGGCTATTTAAAAATATATAGCTATATAGTATAAAAGTCCTTACTATAGTAATTAAGGGGTTAGATAACTATAGGATAGTTAGAGTTATAGATATTTTAGTTAAATAAGGAGGGGGGAGGTAAGATATAGAAATAATAGAGAGGCTATTAGATTAGTATATAGTTATAGAGATAGTTATAAATAAGTATAAGGGGGAGATAGGATATTAGTAACTACCTAGGGGTATAGATAAATATAACTTATATATAGGGTTATATTCTTTTATTTTATAAGGTATAGGCTTTAGCTTAGAGTTAGAATTTCCTACTATATACTTTAGTAATTATTAATCTTATTATATATAAGTAACTAAAAAGGCTATATATAACTAACTAACTATACTACTTACTATTAACTAATATCTAATAGGAAGTTAGTATATAAGGCTATTCTTTAAGGGTAATTACTAATAAGATATTAAATATTATATTCTATTTATAATATTAATCCTATAAGTATATACCTAGATATAATTTTATTTCCTAGATAAAGTATAATATATAATTAGCTAGTACTCTATACCGCACTCTATAGGTTATAACCTCTAAGGTAGACCGTGAAAAAGGGGAGCCTATTATAAATAGTAGCCCTACCTTAAAATTAGTGTACTACTAGACATCTACTAATAACCTAGCCTACTATAATACACTAGTTTATTTAACACGTTCTACTATTAATAGGACTATAAGCTTACCCTAGACTAAGGTGTCTAATTTAAGTAAATATAGATAATATAAGTAGTAGTACGCTAGTATAGGGTTTATAAGGGTAAGGCTTATAAAATTAAATAGCTTAGGGTTATATATTATATATAATTCTTTAGCTACCTACTAGCTAACCCCTCCTACCCTTCCCTATAGGTTCCTATATAATACTAGCTAAAGTAGGTATATAATATAACTAACCTCCTACCTATCTATTATCCCTCTACTAGGAAATATCTCTTTCTAGCTTTAGAGATATAGTAGAGACTAGGTTATCCCTTCCTAAGTAACCTTAGGTTTATATTCCTAGGATACTTATAGAAGCCCCTTATATTATCTATAGGCTATATTACTAAGATTAATAAGCTTTTAGTATATATCTAATAGCTTTAGGTTACTAACTTTAAGCTATAGTAGTATACTAGTAAGTTTAAATATAAAGCTATAGCTATAGCCTAGGTAAGTCTCTACTAGTATAGTCTCTAAGCTAGGTCTAGCTAATATAAAGGTAAAGAGTAGTATTTAATATCTAGAAGACTTAAAGCTATAGTATAATAAGTAGCTTAATAAAGAGAGGGTAGATAAGGAGATATATAAGAGTAAGTTAGCTAAGCTTAAAGAATAGGTTAAAAGACTTAAAGTTAAGGTAGACTAGCTAGTATATAAGAATAGCTAACTTAAGAGTAAGAATAGTTAACTTAAGAATAAGAATACCTAACTTAAAAGTAAGAATAGTTAATTTAAGAATAAGAATACCTAACTTAAAAGTAAGAATAGTTAACTTAAGAATAAGAATAACTAACTTAAGAGTAAGAATAGTTAACTTAAAAATAAGAATACCTAACTTAAAAGTAAGAATAGTTAACTTAAGAGTAAGAATAGCTAACTTAAAAGTAAGAATAGTTAGCTTAAGAGTAAGAATATCTAACTTAAAAGCGAGAATAGTTAGCTTAAGAGTAAGAATAGCTAACTTAAAAGTAAGAATAGCTAACTTAAAAGTAAGAATAGTAAGTTTAAGAGTAATAATAATAAGCTAGTTAATACTACTAAGAGACTTACTAACTAGTTAGTAGTAATAACCTTAGATATAGAACTTAAGTTAATAGAGGTAAAGATTAAGGAATATAATAATAAGCTAAGGAATATAAAGTTATTATATAAAGGTACTATTTAGTATTTTAAAAAAGAGATCTAAGATTTTAATATAAAGTTATATAAGGTAAAAGCTACTATTAAAATACTATAGGATAGCTTAGGTATCTATTATATCTTTTACTAGGTTTATTTTAAAATTAGCTAGAATATAGAATAGAAAATAGCCTAGATTAAATATTATAGTATATTTATATTACTTATTAATAATAATAAATAGTATTTTAATTATATTTTTATATAAGCCTCCTTTTAAAATATTTAATATAGTTTAACTTATTTTAAAAGTTATTATATTATATTACTAGGTATACCTTATAGCTCTAGGGTATATATATTCTAGTAAGATATATACTCTTAAATAGCTCCTTAGTATAGTTATTAAGTAAGTACTTAAAGACTACTATATATTCTAATTAAAGGTCTATACTTAGTTTATAGAGATTTATAAGAAGAATAAGTACCTTTATAACCTAGAAGGTAATATAAAGACTAAGTTCTAGTATAATAAGATAGATTATAGGCTTATCCTAGATAGTTATAGGTTTATTAAGCTAAAGGATAAGGGGGATATTAGTATATAAATCTATAAGGTTAAAAAAATATAGGTAATAATATTAATAGTAGAGAATCTAACTTTATTATAAAGCTACCTTCTAATCTTAATTAAGATTATAAATAAAAATAGGTAGTTATAGATAACTAAGTAGAGTACCCTTATTATATTTAACCTAGCTAGTAATAAGGACTTAAGTAATAACTTACCTAAGTAGGTAGAAGAGTTTAAGTTTATTAACTTAAGCCTCTTATACCTTTATTAATACTATACTAACTACCTTAAAAACCCTAGTATATCCTCTAAGGGATAGCTACTTATATCCCTCTTTTATAGGTTTACTAGAGAGTAAATATTAATACTACTTAACCTAAACCTACTAGCTAATAATATCCCCTATACTTACAGCCTATTAGAGTTTATAAATTAGGTATACCCCCCCCTCTAAGAAGGGCTTAGTTAGTATATATTAATATACTAATAGTTAATAGTTATAGAAGTAGGGTAAGGCTAGGGTTAGGCTTAAGGCTAGGCCTAGGCCTAAGGCTAGATAGTAGTAAAGGTTATATCTAGATATAAGGTTCTTTATTATAGCCTTATATAGGTTATAGATAACTTTATAAAAAGAAGTTTATATTTAGAAGGGAAGAGAATAAAAACTAGTAATAGTTTTTAAGAGCTAGTCCTAAATAGACTAGTAATATTATATAATCTTATATACCTTATAACTATTTTAGGAGTTATAATAGAAATTAAAGACTTTTAATAATATTAATAGCTATACTATTAACCTTTATCTTCCCTAATATTATTAGTATCCCCCTCCTTTATTTTTCTTACTACTTCTTTATATCTAGGTAAGAGGGAAGATAAAATAGACTAGGAAAAGAAAAGGAAAAGATAATCTTTTTAGATCTATAATTCTAAGAAGGAACTATATATACCTTAGAATATATATTAATTAGGAATAGAGCTATCTAATAGATATACTAGGATATTTTTATACTTTACCTAACACTATAGCTATTATCTAGCTAGTGCTAATAGCTTTAAATACCCTACCCTAGAATAAATTCTACTTAAACCTAGGGATAACTAGTTAGATTATTATCCTTTCCCTATATACTTATATCCTATACCTACCTAAACTAAGCCCTAATAATAGCTAGTATAATAGAATAACTAGATAGTAATACTAGTAATAATAGCCTTAGCCTTAAATATAAGCTAATAACTACTATTATATAGCTAAAACTAAAGTATATAAAGGTTTTAATAGCCCTACTACTACTTAGTATACCTAAATTAGACTATAAGGCTATCTATAGATAGATCTTATAGTAAGAGGCTTATAAAGCTTTAGTATCTATTATTATACTACTAATACTAGTATAGTATAGGTTCCTTACTAAGCTAGCTACTCTTAACCTAAGTATAGTAGGCTTACCTTTTAAACTACTAGTAGGCCTAATAGACTAGGTAAATATTATTTAAAGTAGATAGGCCCTTACTCCTACCCTAGGTTAAGCTAGGGCTAATATATAGCTAGTATACTATAACCTTATACCTAAGTAGGGATACTACTTTAAGACCTACTTTATTAAGTATAAGCTTACTAAAGACTACTAGGCTTACTTCTATATATTTATAGAGTATATAGCTAAGGGGACTATAATAATTATAGTATTTCCCTACCTAGATATAAGTATTATTACTAGGTCCTAGCTTAGTAATACTAATATTAGTACTATACTTACTAGGATCTATAATATAATAGAGCTTATTAAGGTCTAGATAATATTCTTATAGAAGAGGATAGTAAGGTAGTTTATAGCTAGCTATATAATAAAGTACCTAGTTAAGTAGAGGGTTTTTATTATAAAAGGTAATAAGATTATCTTTACTAGGCTTAATAGTAACTAATTCTTTCCTTAGCTTATTACCTAGATTATATAGTTACTATAAAACTTAGTAGTTAAGGAGAATAATATATTTATATAACTTAGTAATAGAAGGGTATTATAATATTATCTTTATAGTTATAGAATAATTTAAAAGAAGAGAGAGGGAGGTCTTATACTTTTTTAGATTAACTACTAGGAGGCTAATATTAATATATAGTACTATATATATTATAGGTAATATACTACTAGGATAAAAGAAGATAGTAAAGATTAACTATCTAAGATAATATATAAGTAAAAGTACTATAATATAATAGCTTAGCTATAGTTTTACTATACTAGCTATATTTACCTTAGATTTAAACTTATTAAGTACTAATAGTAAATCCTATAACTTATTTATAATATTAAAAATAATCTAGATAGCTCTTTACTAGTAGAGAATATTTAAAGCTTTAAAGCTTAGAGTTTACTATTAAATTATAGAATAGTATTAAAGGGGAGGTATTAGTAAACCTTACTAAATTAATATATATTTAGTATAATACTAGTCTTACTAGATAAGGATAATATATAAGATATTAAATAGATAGTATTTATAGATAGTATTAGAGATAATAGCTTTAAGTATTTTTACTATAAATTAGGTAAGGTAAGAAGCCTTTTAAGGTTTATTATACTTATTTAAAGTTTAAGGGTAGCTTTAAGGATATTACTAAAGGTAGTAGCTACCTAGGTAGGTCCTATATTAGACTATTATACTATATAGCTAGCCCTTTAATAAGCTTTATATAAATTTATACTACTTAAATATTAGGAGACTAGGGGAGCCCCTACCCCTTTATCCCTATTCTCCTAGCTTTATAAGTTACCTCTTTATTATTAAGGAATATATAGTACTATATTATTTTAATAACTAGGATTACTAGTCTTATATTATAGTAGTAAGGGATTAGTTACTTAGTTAATATTATATATTTTATTAATAGATATAGGTCTAACCTAACTACTTTTACTATTATATTAATTTATATATAAGGAGCCCTATTATTTAAACTTATATTTTTTACTTTTATTTTTAATACCTAGTAATAATAAATATATATTAGAATATAATTTATATAACTTAGGGTTATAAGCTAGCCCTAGGTAACTATAGGTTTTAATAAAACCGATTATATAGACTACCTAGAGTTCTAAACACTAGATTAGAGGGAGGGGTAATTCTCTTAATAATAGAGAGTATTCTAGATCCTATAATTAGAGGGTAATAATAGCTATTATATCTTAGGATAATTATAAGCTTATTTATATAAAAGGCTAGCTAGCTTATTACTACTATAGCTAATAAGGGGTATATAGGGTATATAGGGTATATAGAGTAACTAAACTACTATAGATAAATTAGTTATTAAATTAGTTAAATTAGCTATATAAATATTAGTACTCTACTTATATCTATAATTCTTTTATATTAGCTAGATAAAAATATATATATTTAAATTTAATATAATATATAGAGCCCTATACTCTAAATATCTCGGTTAATATTTATACTAACTTAGTATAATTAGTAAAAGATAGGAGTAGGAATAGTAGTTATAGGTATAACCCTATTAAAAGCTTACCTTAGATAGGTATATCTAGATATAATATATACTTATATAGGCTTACTAGCCTAGAATTTATATAAGTAAGTAATATAGCTATTAAACTAATATTAGAGAAGCTTATTAGGTCTACCTTATAGTAGCTTTAAATATATATAATTATCTATATAGGATCTACTATCCTTAGCTTAAATTATATAAGGATTTAACCTAGCTATATTCTCCCCCCTTATTTACTAATATAGAATATAGTTTAGCTAGTTATTAACTTATACTTATATATATAAGTAGCTTAGACTAAAGTATAGCTTAAAGTTAAATATCTATAGTATAGAAGAAATTAATAAGTCTTAATATAAAGGTATCTACTTTCTTAAAAATAGACTAAGGTTAATAGGACTATAGTAAAGCTTAGTTATTAGTTTAAAGTAGAGGTTTTTATAAGAAGTAGATACTAAGGTATAATATAAAAATTAATATATATATAGGCTATTACTTACTAAGGCTAGAGCCTTAGAGGTATTCTTAGCTAGTATAGGCTCTATTAGAGTAGAATATAGAGAAGATAATAATAGCTACTAAAAGATATAGTAAGAAAATACTAATATTATTTAGGGGAGAAAAAGATTAGATAACTAATAGCTATAATTTATTAGAGCTATTCTAGTACTATATATATATAATAGAAAGGCTTACTAAATATACTTACTATAGTAGATATTACCTATATACCTAGTATATAACTAAAAAAAGCTACTCCTACCTAAATTACCCTAAAGCTAATATAATATAGCTATATATATATATATCTATATAATATATTTAAAATAATATAAGACTAAAATAACTTAGTTAGATAGTTAAATACTATAGCTAGGATCTTATATAAGTTAATTAAGTTAATACTTAGTAAGAAATATTATAACTCTCTAAGGTATAGAATTAATTAATATATTCACTATATCCTTACTAGAGCTAATATATTAATTATAAGCTAATATACTAAGCTCCTTTAATTTTAAACTATATTATCCTCCTACTAAAGGATATATTATATTTTATATATTTAATAACTTATAGTAGCCTAGTTATATAAGTTTTATACTAGCTAAGTTTACTCTTAATTATAGTTATACCTTCTATTAAGAAGAAGGGTTATTATTAAATATTAGATTATAGTAGTATAGTTAGGTTTTAATAGTATAAATATTTTACCTAAGAATTTATTTAGTACCCTAAATTACTATATATTACTATAAGTATCTTATTAACTATAGTATATATAGTAGCTTACTTAATCTTATTAACTATTAACTAGCTAGTTACCTATATAAGGGTTCTTAAATATTATCCTCTAAAGTCTCCTATCTACCTTATAGCCTACTATATTTATTCTAATAAACTTCCTCTACCTCTTTAGATAATAGTCTTTATACTATATATAAAGAGTTAGCTACTTACTAGTATACTAGATTAACTCTTCTACTTATAGATATAAGCCCTACTAGCCTTTATAGGTACCCCTACTATTCTCCCTCCTACCCCCTTTAATAGCCCTATTAGCCTTATAGCTACTATTAAGATTAAAATAGTTAGTTAAAGCTATATACTTAATAAAGAGCTATATATTAATATACTTAAGGTTATTATAGTTTTTAGGGAGACCCCTTTAGCTAAGTATCTCTATAATCTTATTAATATATATTTAAAAGTTACTTAGTATAGGGCTTTTAACCTAAAGGGGGTCTAATATACCCTAGTAGTATTTATATTCTATAGTAGTTAGTAAATAGGATTCCTAATAAGGTATAGGTATATATTAACCTATTATACTAGAGTAGCTTACTCTTATATAACCTATACCTAGAGAATATATACCTTTTAGGTATAGTCTATACCTATCTATTATATAATCCTAGTCTACTTAAAAGCCTAGATAATACCTTTAAAGAGTCTTATAAACTATAAGACTATATAGAGATTAAACTTAAAGTCTATTATACTACTCTTAAGGAGGCTTATCTAAAATAAAAGCTCTATCTAGAGGTCCTTAGGTTATATATCTTATTAAATAAGCTAGATATTCTCTAAGCTAATATAGAATATATATATAAAATCTATAATATTTATAATTATATTAATATAGAAGGGGATTAGATAGTTTAGGTTTACTCTAAGCTAGTAGTAGATAGTTAGAATCTTATAACTATATAGTAGCTTTATTAGTTTATATTAATATATATATTATAGTAGTATAGGTAGAGAAGTAGACTTACTTTAAAGTAGGTTACTAAGTAAGGTATAGAGCTTAAGTATAGATATTTATTAATTTAAGTATACTAGGGGAAAGTAACTAAATCTAGGAAGGAGAGCTATAGATTAGCCTTTTATAATATTAAAGGATATTATAAAAGGATATAGTATAGACTATAAGTATATAGATTTTACCTATCTTATATATTATATCTAGCCTACTTATTAATTACTAAGATAAATAGATATTAAGACTAGGTAGATATATATAAGTATTAGACCTAAGCTCCCCTCTAGAAGTAATAAAGCTAACCTTTAAGAAAACTATAAATAAACTAAAGTATATCTTTAAAAATATAGTTTTATATTATTAGCTAAATTAGAATTAAACTATAGTTAGTATAGAACTAATAAGTCTAAAGTAGTCTTATAAACTACTATAGCCTCTACTTATATAATAGATAAGGTTACTAGTACTATCTTCTAAGCTACTTCTAAGCTTTAAAAGGCTACTAAAGCTATCTATAGCCTACTTAATAATAGAGCTAATATACTAGGCTCTACCTAAGAACCCCTCTATAAAAACCTTATTTTTATTATTAAATCTATATATACCTCCTTTACTACTATCTATAGTATCTCTAACCTTATAGAGTTAATACTTATAAATATAAGTAACTAAGTAGCTACTAAGGTTACCTTAAATAAAAAGAATAACTTAATATAACTTAACTAATACCTTTAATAAATAGATACCCTAGTATCCTAGATAGTACTAATCCTTATTACTAAGGAAATAGTCTATAACTTAATAAAGTAATACTAGTATAATAAGAAGTCCCTAGATATAGTTCTTAAGCTATAAGTTTATATTAAACCCCTCTTTAATTAGCTCTAGTATAGTATTACTATCTATTTTAATACTATCTAAGATACTATTAATAAAGAGTATAACTTAGCTAAGTATAATATAGAAATAGAAACTAACTAAGATACTAAGTATATACTATCTAAACCTACCTTAGATAATATATAATAATATTATATAGGCCTACTAAACCTAGTACTACTCTAAATACTATTTAACCCTACTATAGCTCTACTTCCTACTACCTTAACTATTCCTAAAAGTACTATATCTTATAAGAGATACCTATAAATATATAGAGCTCTACTATTATTACCTCTAACCTTAATATAGTAGTTTATATATTCTAGCTAAAACTACTAAAACTTAACTAATAGTAGATTCTTTTATAAAGATATATCCCTATCTATCTTAGTAATACTATAAGTAAGTATAACTTTAATAGTATAGTAGCTACTAAGCTTTACTATAAAAATTCCTATACTATTTATATAATACTATAGCCCTTTATAAATATACCCTAACCTATTATTATCTAGCTTTACTAAGAGTACTAGCCTAATATAGTATTAATATTAGTATTAGTACTAGTAGAATAGTATATAAACTAGTATAAAACTATATAGTATACTAGACTACTATCTAGTATTATTCCTACTACCTTAACTAAGTTAAGCCCTTAAAGTTTAATATACTAAGTACTATAACTAGGCTACTATATCTAAGTAGGCTTTAGTATTAAAAAGTAAGAAGAGCTACTACTAGGAATTATATTAAGGGATTATAGGAAAGTATAATAATTCTAGCTACTAGTAGGTATATATAGAGGCCCTAGTATATACTTTACTTTTTATAATTAACTCTTTCTAAGGACTTATATAAATAGGTAGTATTCTAGATATATATCTTTATATAATTAAATATAGAGAAACCTATATATTTAAAACCTATATATAGACTAGTATATAAGATAATAAGTATAAATCCTCTAATTAAATTATAAGCTTTTAAATTATAGGTATTAGGATACTAAATAAATAAGAGAAAAAGGGAAAATAGTAAGTAGAAGGTAATAGAAAAAGGTAGAAGTAGAGTAATTAATAGAATATTATTAAAAATAGATAAAGCTTATAAATCTATATCTAGCTTCTTACTTAGTATCTAGAGTAAGTAGCTTTATCTATCCTTTAATATTAGTATAAGAAGAAGTAATACCTCTTTAGATCTAGGGCTATATATACTAAAGAAAGAATATAATATAAGTTAAATATTACCTTACCTCTTAATTAGATAGTAAGAAAGAGATACCTAAGCCTATATCCTTAGCTAACTATAATAGCTAGGTAGTCTTAATAAAGTAAGCTTATAAGGCTACCTACCCTTATAATTATAAGTTAATAGAGTAGATAAAGCCTAGGCTATCTTAAATATCTAATTATACCTACTACTTTATAGTAATATTTTAGGGGCTCCCCTTAAAAGCTATTAAACTAGCTATATAACTACCTTATTAACTTTTATATACTATCCTTAACTATAAAGTAAGTAATATTAACCTTAGCTAGATTACTATATTTCTAGGGAGATATAGGCCTAGAAGTAAAGTATATTATAATACTATCTTATATAAGAGAGGATTAGTTTTTATTTAGATATAATACTATTAATATTTATAAATTAGAACTATTTACCTATTAACTAAATAATCTTTATACTTAGCTTTAGTTAATTATATATTCCTTTTAAGGAAAATATAACTCTCTTTTAAAATAATACCTAGAGATTTACTAGTACTAGTTATACTATTATAGTAAGGGTAGTAAAAAGCTATAAGCTTAATAAGAAGTTTAGTAGGATAAGAGTAGTATAAGTTAAGTACCTATAAATATAGGCTTAAATAGAAATAGACTTTAAACTAAGAATTATACCTAGCTAAGGTAGAATAAAAAAGAGAAGAAAGGGATACTAAGGGTTTAGCTATATATTAATACTATACCTACCTTTATATCTAATATAATACTATTTATACTAGGTAGTACTAGGATAGAGTAATCCTCCTATAACTATAATTAGTACCTATATATACCTAACTTAGCTAGACTAGACTATTATACCTTTATACCTATAATAGCTTACTAGGTTCTATTAAATAGACTATTATATTTACTAGCCTTCTCCTTTATTATATAAAGTACCTCTTATTAGAGCTTATTAGAACTAAGAGGGTATTAAAGGATAGGTTATTATAGAGGGGTATATCTCTAATATAATTACCCCTTTATTTACCTTATTAGCCTCTAAGTACTAACTAGTAAGTATTTTATATATAATAAGAAGAAGGGTATAGAGCTTATTATAATATTTATTATAGACTAAACTATTATAAAGTATAAGGCTATTAAGCCTAGTATAGGATTATAGTTAGGTTTAAGGTACTAGTAGTATAAAGAAGTTCTTACTAGGTTATCTAGCTAGGTACTATAACTAAAAGGTATAAAGCTAGTTAGAGCTAGTTAAAGGTAGTTAGAGTTAGAGTTAGTTAAAGGTTATTTAAGGTAATTAAAGTTAAGATATATAAGAGGAAAGGATAGAAAATAGAAGAATATTATACTACTTTAGAATAATAATTAAATATAATACTCTACTAGCCTAGCTAGCTAGGCTAGGTATTATAGTTAATTATCTAGAGTACCTAATATAGAGCCTAAGTCTTTAGCTTAGCTAGGCTAGTCTTAGAGCTCTAGTTTATTATAATTAAACTAGAGTAAGATAGTATTAAAGAGGGATACCTTAATAGTAGAGAAACTAGTTAATTATATTATTAACTATATTCTTTACTAACCTTATTAGTACTATATTCTAATATATAAGTAGAGCTATACTATTACTTTCTAGCTTAAACCTTTAAGATACTAATATAACCTAACTATAGGAGTTAAGTAGTAATAGCTCTAATATAAGTATAGTAATATTAGTTTTAATATAGATAAAGATTATATTAACCTTAGTTACCTACCTTATAAAGGGTATAATAATAGTATTAAAAAGCTACTATATAATAAAAATATTTACTAATAAGCCTAATAAAAGGTAAAATAGCTATAACCCTTTAATTAATAAGCTAGTTAAAGCCTTACTAAATAGGAAATAGTGCTAGGTTACTTAGTATTAAACTATAGGTAGAGTTATAATATATATAAATATATATATATACATATACATATATAAAAAATATACATATACATATATATATATATATATATAGTATATATATATATATACTATATTTATATATATATATGTATATATATACAGTTATAAAGGGCTATTACGTAATTAAAATTTTAGTTAAATTCGATTTAAAAGGAGATTAAAACGATATTTTTTTATATTTATAAGACTTTTATAAGTTAAAATACTATTAATAAAAGATTAAAAGTTTATTTAAAAAAATTATTTTATAACTATTTTTCAAATACTAGTATTTATTCCTTATAAATATATAATATATAAATATAAAATATATTTAATAAATTAAATAAATATTCTTTATATAATATAAATATTTTATAAATATTAAAATAAATTATATTTAAATTTAAATTATTATTTTAATTATTTTTATATATAAAAAACTATGTATATATATTTATATATTTATATATATATATAATATATATATAAATATACATATACATATACATATATATATATAAAATTTATATATATATATAAATATAAATACACAAAAAATATATATATATATATAAATATATATAGTATTTATATATTATATAAATATAAAATATAAAATATAAAATATAGTTATAACTCTAACTATAGCTAACCTTTCTAATAATAACTTTCCCTAGCTTAGCACTATAATAGTATTATCTATAAGTAAAAATAGTTACTATTTAGCTATATCTATTATACTAATAGTATAGTAGAGAAGATTAGTAACTACTAACTTAGATATATTTAGTAAGATAGGCTAAGAGCTAAATAACTTACTAGTATAGCCCTATATAAGGTATTAGGTAAGTACCTTAATAGTCCTTATTTTCTACTATACTATACTAACCTACCCTATAGATTTTAATTACTAAAGCTTATAGGTAAAGCCCTTAAGTCCTTAAATAGTAAGCTTATAGATATAATCTAATAGTCCTAACTCCTAGGCTAGATATTTATATTTAAGGGTAGTAAGCTATAGTAGCTTTAGAACTAAATAGTATAAATTAATAACTTAGTATTTTATACTTTAAATAGTAGTAAGTTTAGTATTAAAAATAATAAGTCTTTATAGGGAAAATAAGTTATTAGTAGGGTTAGGTTAAGATATAGTATATAAGTTTTATATATACTTAGTTATATTAGTAGAGTCTAGGCTTTAGTTTAGGATTACCTCTATAGTAATAAGCTTTATATAGATCTATAATATTAGATCTATAAGTAGTTTAAAGAGGTCTACCTTATATAAGTCCTTTATACTCTAATACTAAAGCTATTATAGCTTAGATAGTTAAAGGTTATAAAGACTTTTAAATACTATAAATAGCCTATAAGTATATTCTAATAGAATACCCTAGAGTTAGGTATTAATATAAAGGTTAATATAGATACTCTAGGTTATACTTAAGGTATATAGTAGATAAGTAAGAAAGATAAAGCTAGTAGCTAGTACTATAGCTACCCTAAATACCCCTAGGCCTAGTAGCTATAGTAGCTAGACTATAATAAGTACCCTAACTTAGCCTTAAGGTAGACTAGTTTATTCTATAGTTAGTAGATATAACTAAGTTTAATTCTAATATTAAAAAAATAGTCTTAACTAGTCTTCTTAGGTACTATAGGTATATTTTTTCTCTACTTAAATCTAAGATAAGGTACCTCTTTAGTACTAAAAATACTTAGCTAGGTATAAAGCCTAGGAAAATTATATCTAATAATATTCCTACTAATACCTTTATTTATATAACCTTATTTTACTTTAAAGGGAGAAGGGGGGGGGGTTTTTAACCTAGCTAATAAGTATACTAGTATTTTACTAGCTAATAGTAGTTTTTAAGTAACTCTCTCCTATACTATAAGGTTCCTTATATATAAAACCCCCCCCCCTAACCTACTTTTTTTAACCTTTAAAAGAGCTTAATAGGTAGAATATAAAGTATAGACTAATATTTATCTTCTAGGTATTATCTTATCTTTAAGGCTCTTTTTAGCTCTAGGGGTTTTTAAGAGTATAGTAGGTAACTAAGGGGAAGAAAGTATACTAAAAGGGGTACTATTTAGTAATAGCTATAATAGGAATAAGCTTCTAAGACCTTTATAGCTAATACTATCCTACCCTTCTTTATCTTACTACTAGTTTATATATATACTTATATAAGAGATTATATAGTAGGCTTAATATAATCCCTAGCTTTTTTAATTAGAGGAGGTAGTACTATAATAATATCTAGTATAGCCTAGCTTTTTTCACTATACTTCCTATTATCTAAGATTATTAATTATTAATTAGGGCTCTAAGTCTATATACCTAATCTATATCCCTACCTACCTTATAGGAAGTAAGAAATAAAGACTTAGAAGTAGTATTATCTAAGTTCCCCCTATCTAGTATAAGTATATAAAACTCTATAGAGGTTAGTTAACCTACTCCTACTATTTATAGCCTATTATCTATATCTATTAGACTTTTAAGAGCTAACCTACTAGTAGGAGGTAAAGGGTATTAAAGTTACTATTTTTATTTATAGTAAAGGGTATACTATCTAGATACCTTAGCTAGATAAGTCTTACTATACTATATACTAGTAGATAGCTTACTATAAGGTAATACTAGATAATATACTTTCTATTATCTATATTAATAAGAATAGGGTAGAGTAGCTTATATTTAAAAACCTTAAGAAGTTTATTAGATACTATTTCTTTAAAAACCCCTTATTCTAGGTCTATATATATTTAAAGATTATTATATTAATATAATATAAGTTATAGGTACTTAATAGTAAGAACTATATTATTATTTATAAGGACCTAATAAGGAAAGTTAGTATATACTAGCCTTTATTAACTAAGAGTATCCTTCTACTATAATAGGATAGTAGATAAAAGGTTATAGATTTATAGATATAGTAGTAGTATAAGTATACTATTAAAAGTTAATAGTTATTATAGTAAGTTCCTATACTACCTTAGCCTTAGTAGATAAAAGCTCTTAGTATTTAAGGTTATATCTACTTTTATAAAGCTCTACCTATAGCTAGCTTATAAGCTATAATACTATTACTATTATATACTAGTTATAGGATTTCCTTAGATATAATATTATTATTTAGTATAACCTTAATATCTAACTTAACTAAATTCTCTAGTTTAACTAGATTTTTAAGCTTAACTAGATTCTTAAGCTTAACTAGATTCTTAAGCTTAATTAGATTTTTTAGCTTAACTAGATTCTCTAGCTTAATTAGATTCTCTAATATAATACCCCTAAACTATTATAATATTAAGATAACAGACTTACTACCTCTCTTATACTATAAACTAAACTTTTACTAGTATTTAGCCTATCCTAGCTAGTATATAGGTTTATATAATAGCTATATTAATAGACTACTAGTACTTTCTAATACTAGAGATAATAATACTTAGATTCTAAGTAATATATTACTAAATATATAGAACTATAAATTTAGTACTAAATAGTAGTAATTTAATATTACCTTTAATATACTTTTAGTACTAGGCTTATAGCCTTTTATACTTAGTAAGTTAGTAAAGAGGTAGAGGTAGTAGAAGAAAAAGGAGATTAGAGACTAGGAGTTTATTTAAATAATACTAGATAGTTATACTAGTAGCTAGAGAGAGGGTAGGCTATTTTCTTTCTTATAGTAATAATACTAATAAAGTATATAAAAGAGAAGTAATAGTTAATAGTAGAATATTAGTCTACCCTTCTAGCTTATTATTTAGCTAACTACTAGGTAGTAGCTTTCTATTATTATTATAAGGAATATAATTATATCTTTTATACTTAAATATTATAAGTCCTAATATATTATATAATTATCTCTACCTACTTTATTATAACTATAGTATATAGTTCTTAGTATAGATATATCTATAAGATCTAGTCTCTCCCTCTTTATAATCTACCTTACTATCTCCTAACTAAGTTAAGCCCCCTTTCCTCTCTTACTCTAAGGAAGTAGTCTAAGATATCTATATACTAGACTTATCTTATATAGACCCTAGAGATACTACTTACCTTAAGGATTATAGTTAAAGTTAGTATTAAAAGTAGTTAAATATATTAAGCTACCTCTATTCTATAACTAAAGTATTATATTAATATAGAAGTAGCTTAATAGATTACTATATATTAGCTTAATATCTCTAAGAGGTATTATAGAATTAAAGATTTTTACTTCTATTTAGAATATCCTAATAGGTTAAGATAACTAGGCTTATAAGCTTTAATAACTACTATCTTTAGTATAAGTATTTAAGCTTTAATATATCTATAAAGCCTATATTCTAGTACCTTAAACCTTAGTAGTATTATATTACTTTTATTATATAGGTAGTAGTTAGAGGTTATTACTAATATAAACTTATTTAGGTATACTTAGGTGTTTATTATATTATATAGAAAGGGCCCCTTAGATTTTATATTAACTATACTTATTTTTACCTATATTCTAAGAGCTAGCTTATAGAATTTAGCTTTAGCTAGTAAGTCTTAAGTAAGAGGTAAAACTAGTACTTATAGACCTCTATCTATAACTAGCTTTCTAGTATTATAAAGCTAATTAGTAAAGCTATTTCTATTTAAAGAGGACTATTAATAGGGGCCTCTAGTAGGAAATCTATAGGATATATATCTACTTATAATATTATTTAATAGTATAGAATACTATACTATTATTACTATTACTATTAGAAGTATTTACTACTATTAGATCTACTCTTTTAATCTATTTCTTATACTTACCTCTACTTTATTTTTCCCTATATTTAGTAAGCTTATAATACTATCTATTAATAATATATAATAGTTTAATTATAAGTATAGTATCTACTATCTTATCTATTAGTTAATAATTTATTAGTTAGGTCTAGATAAGTCTTAGTTTTAGCTTCTTCTAAGGGTAAGATATAGGAAGCTTAATAACCTTAGAATACTTAGCTTTTAGGTATAAGATATCTTAGACTATCTTTAGCTTAGAACCTAGATACTTAGAAGTACTACTCTTATTTAAATTATTAATAAGTTTATTAATATAAGTATATAATATTACTAGTTAATATAAGCTAAATATCTATTACTCTTAATAAGTATTCTTATTTATCCTCTTATTAGGTAGTCTTACTTTAGTCTTAAAATAAAGTCTTATTAGGGTATCTAAATATAGTTAGGATAACTTAATATAATCTTATAACTAGTAGTAATCCTTATATTATAATTAGTATCTAGGTAAAGAAATCTATTTATAGTAAGCTACCTTTATAGTTATAAAATAAGTTTAGATAGATATACTTTAAAGAAAAGGAAACTTTAATATAAAGATTAGAGTATAAATAATATTAGATATAAGAGTAAAATATAATAGGTATAGTAAAGGTATTAATATTAAGTAATAGGTGTAAAGCTAATATCTTAATAGTAAAACTAGAGTATATAGTTAAGTTAAAGGTATATAATAAGTAGAGTTTAAAAGTTAGAGTAAAACTAGAGTAATATAATTATAAGTATTATAGTTAATTAGAGGTATAAGAAAAGTAAAGCTTAAGAATTAAGGTTAAGTAAGACTAGTAAAGCTAAAGTAAATAAGATAATCCTAGTATAGGGTAAAGTTAAAGTATTTAAGTATAAAGTAGAAGTAATAGATAGAGTATAGAAGTATTATTAATATTAGCTATAGGCTTAGTTAGCTATAGGTATACCTATATATAGGTGCTTTTATAGAGTATTTATAGGTACTAAATCTAATAACTATATATACTACTTTAACTACTTTATATAAAGTAAGCTAACTAATACTAATTAATTATTAACTAGCTTTTAATAGCTAGGTTAAAAAAATAGTTAACTACTTTAAGGCTTATACACCTACTATAGATATTAACCTTAATAAAACCTTACTACTATTATAGATATAAAACCTAAGTAATACTATAATATTACTATTAATTTAGAATCACCTCCTATATATATCTATTATACCTTAGATAAGAGGACTCTTACTAAGCCCTAGACTCCTCCTTTACCCTTATAATAAATATAATAAATAAGATACCTTTACTAGCCTAGTCTAATAAGATAATAACCTTATATACTTCTCTTAAGCTAGTATAATTAAGATAAAAAGGTAGAGGAAGATAAGAAATAGAAGAAGAAGAAGAAGAAGAAGAAGAAGAAGAAGAAGAAGAAGAAGAAGAAGAAGAAGAAGAAGAAGAAGAAGAAGAAGAAGAAGAAGAAGAAGAAATAGAAGAAGAAGAAGAAGAAGAAGAAGAAGAAGAAGAAGAGAAGAAGAAGAAGAAGAAGAAGAAGAAGAAGAAGAAGAAGAAGAAAAAGAAGAAGAAGAAGAAGAAGAAGAAGAAGAAGAAGAAGAAACTACTAGTATTAGCTATAGGCTTAGTTAGCTATAGGTATACCTATATATAGGTACCTCTATATTTTCTTTATAAGTATTAAATCTAATAACTATATATACTACTTTAAATACTTTATATAAGGTAAGCTAACTAATAATTAAAGTAATATAATAGTAGTATACTTTCCTATCCTAGGTTATACTAGGTCTAACTATATACTAAGCTATATCTACTAAACTAACCTTATAGTACTAACTAAATTAAGTATAAGTATATATTATCTACTACTAGCTATATCTAATTTAATAGGAAATAGTTTAATAATATTAATCTTTAGTCTTATAGCTACTATATATTATTAGGCTATCTAAGACTTACTTAGTATTTATACTAGTTTAAGAACTCTTATAAACTTATATATTAAAACTATCTAGTTTACTATCCTTAATAGTACTATTATAAATAATACTATAAAGCTTTATCTATATAGTATAAAGCTAAGGCTCTATATATAGAGGGTCTCCTATACTATTATTAGCCTTTATATTCTTTTAACTCTAGGTTTTAGAGTATTTACTAAGATATAAAGAGATTATAGTATATTTAATAGGTAGATTAGGCTAACCTTATTATTATATTTAGGGGTAGAATTAGTTATTTACTAGCTAGCTATTAGTTAGAATAACTACTAAGTTTATAAAGTATATCTTACTAACTAATACTATTACCTTTAATATATAAGTAGATACCTATATAACTAATAATTCTAGAGCTAAGGCTAAGTACCCCTACCTAGCTAGTTACCTATTACTAATATTATAGCCTAGTATTATAATAGTTACTAATCTAAAAGTAGTCTTTTAGATACTAATTTATAACTTATAGGTAGAGGGTAAGAATCCTAAAAACTAGTTACTTTAATAATAGTTAGGTTTTATAAGCTATTATCTATATAAAGCTAAAGGGGTTCTACTTAGAAGGTTTAAAAGTAAGCTATTAGCCTATAATTTTATATATCTAGTCCTAAAGAAAGCTTTAATTATATACTTATATTAAATAGCTCTAAGCTTTATAGCTTTATATCTAGTTTAATAACTTATTTTATAAATATATTACTATTACTACTTACCTCTAGCTTTCTCTTAAAACTACTACTATCTACTATATAGCTTTTTAGAACTAGGTATAGGTTTATCTATAATAATAATAGCTACTATATAGGATCTCCTAATAGTTAGCCTAGTCTATATATTAGGCTACTTAGTTCCCCCTAGCTACTTTATACTCTAGACTACCTCCCTACTAACTATAAGGAGATACTTTAAATCTTTATAGTAATAAAAAATACTTTAAACTAGGTAAGACCTATATTATAATATTTATAATTATATTTATTATATATAAAGCTAGTATTATCTTAATAAAAGAGTAAACTTATTATAAATTTTTAAAGTTATCTTATAAAGATAATATCCTTATATATCTTTAAAAGGGTTTTACTATTAAAGTTAGAGTATACTAATATAGTAGGTTAAGCCTAAGTTTAGTATATAACTATAAGCTAAGGATTTAGTAGTACTAGTCTTAGAGGTAGGGTAGCTATTAGGCTAAGGTTATTTATAGTAATAGTTTTAATACTTTTATAAAAATTAGCTTAGGTAAGATTAAGATTAATTATAAGTACTATCCTCTTATCTTAGAAATTTAATATTAACTATTTAGATAGTACTAGTAAGTTTAGCTTACTTTAAAAGAGCTATTTTTACTTAAGGTATATATATATTTTAAATAGAATTTAAAAGGCTAGAGTTATTATAGAGCTTAATAAGCTAGAGAAGTACTATAGCTTTATTATAAGGGATACCTTTTAAAAGGTTATTTAGTACTTTAATAGAGGGTACTCCCTCTAAGTTAAGATTATATAAGTTATTTAGGGGAACTAGTAGGAGTAGAATTTTAATATAAAAAGATATTAAAACTAGTAGTATAGTATAAATAAGTATTTTTTTAAGAGGTACTAAGCTAGGTCTTATATATAAGTACTATATACTATTTATAATTAGGGCTAGAGTATTAAAGTATTTTATAGGTTTAGTATATTAGGGAGGTAGGTTAGCTAGGGTACTTAATAAATATATACTTATAGGTAGAAGGTTTTTATAATACTATTTTATTATTTATACTTTTTTATTATATTATATATAATATAACTTATAGACTAATAAGGAGACTAGGGGCTATAGGAGGTTAAAGGAGTTTTATCTATAGATAGTGTTATATTTACTTTAATAGGCTATAAAAGAAATTATTATCCCTAACTTACCTACTTAAGTACTTCTCTAAAACTAACTATTAGTATCTATTAAAGTAAAAATAATATTCCTCTAATTACTTATCTAATATAAAGGTTATATAGCTTAGATAAATATTTACTATAGAGTTAGTAATATACTACTATTACTTTATTAAGCTTTAATATACTAGTATAAATATTTATAGACTTATATTATATCTTATAGCTAATAATAAGTTCTTAGAGGTTAGTAGTTTCTAAGATAGTTATAGTTAGACCCCTAACTACTACGCAGAGACTATCTTTAGTCTTCGGCGTGCACCACTACGCTAAAAGACTATAATAACTAATTCGACCTAATTAGTTATCTAGTAGTTATAAGCCTATACCGTTATAGTTTCTATAGTCTTAAAAACTACTAATAGAAACTTTATATAGCTAAAATTCCTATATTCTTAAAAGGGGAATATTCCCTACTTAAGGATATAGATTAATATTAAAATAGGGGGAGAATAATAGTATCTTATAAGAAAGGATTAAGTCTATCTATCCTACCTAGTCCCTTCTCTTCTCTACTCTAAAGGTCTTCTCTTCTATTTCTTTCCTTCTTTAGCTTTTCTAACTATAATTCACCTTAACTTCTTCTAGCCTAATTTTAATTCCCCCTCTCTAACTTTTCTTAAGTTTATAGTTTAATTTCTACTATTAGATTAATATAAATATTATAGTAACTTAATATATATATATAGCCTAGAAGTACTCTAATAGTTATAGATATATATATAATAATAGGAAGAAGTATATAGAGAATAAGAGAGAGGATTATAAGATTAGAAACCTTAATCTTTCTTCTATATACTTTTTATATAAATATAAGTATAAGTTAGATCTATTTAATATAGTAGGACTAGATAAGGCTAGTAGAATTATCTACTCTTTATATATATTTAATTTAGAAATAGTATATAACTTAAACCTAAAATAGCTTTAGAAGATACTCTATTAGAAGTATATAATTCTATATCCCCTATTTACTACTATACTTATAAGTATAAACCCTATACTATAATATTCTACTAGGTAAAGTTACTACTATATATTTAGCGGATCCTTATTATAGTAAATAGGTTTTTATTTTAATATAGGTTAGTAAGTAAGTAGTAGTTACTCTATTATATAATAATACTCTAGACCTATTAAAGGTAGCTTTTATCTACTACCTTATTATAGTAATAGGTAATATATCTCTAATATCTAATAATACTAGTAAATAACTTAATTTTAAAGTAGAAGGGGTATATAAGCTTAAGCTTTAGGATTCTCCCCTTATACTTAGTGGGGTTAAAGAGGTTACTATTATTAGTTATAATAGTAGGAGTACTATAGTAAAAGGTTAGGGGGGCCTCTAACTTAAGTATAGGTAGTATATACTAATATAGGTAAAAGGGAGTATTAAGAGTAAGATTAAGCCCTATTAAGTAGTATAAAACCTAGAACTAAATAAGTATCTACTTATAGGTTATAAGTATAGTATATTATTTATAGTTAGTAATATAGGCTAGGGCTTTTTAGGTTAACTAACTAATCTAGAGGAGATATAGTAGGTTATAGGTTTAGTATACTATTAGTATTATATCTTATTCTTAATAAAGGTACTTAGCCTTATTTATATACTAGATCCTACTCTAATTTACCTTACTAAGCTTATAGACTAGGTATATAGAGATAATATAAAAGGAGTTATAGTATAGGTAGCTATCTTAAGATAGGTATATTAATAAGGGTAGGTTATAGTTTTATAAGATTAGAGGGAGAGGGGGGGTTTATTTTACTTATCTACTTATATTATAATATTAGTAGGGGCTAGTCTCTAGTAAGTTATTAAAATAGATACTAGACCTAGGCTATATATTATTCTAAAACTATATAATAGTATAGGATAAATAAGTAATATAATTAGACTCCTTATATATCTATATAGGTATTAGTTTATATTAAAGCTATTCTTAGTCTTTTAAGCTATTTATTATATAAAAGTTATTAACTTTAAAGTATTTCTTATAGGTAAAAAG
The DNA here is from genome assembly GCA_021188095.1 of Diaporthe vexans. Taxonomy (NCBI): domain Eukaryota; kingdom Fungi; phylum Ascomycota; class Sordariomycetes; order Diaporthales; family Diaporthaceae; genus Diaporthe; species Diaporthe vexans. Next base: position 104,417 of record JAJLLZ010000017.1, read on the forward strand.
CTTTATAAGGGATAAAGGTAAGGTACCTATTTAGTTTAAAGGTATAAGGAGGTAGGTCCTTATATAGGAGGCTTTAAGCCCCTAAGACCCTATTAGCTTACTTATATAGCTATTAAAGGTATCTTTTACTATCTTAGTTATTTAAGAGATTACCTTCTATTACTTTAAGTATACTAGTAAGCGCTTAATACTATATATAAGGATAGGTTAGGTATAGATAGAGTAGTCTTAACTATAGCTATAGTTATAGTAGTTTTAGTAATACTAATTACTACTAGTAGGCCTAGGGCTCTATCTTAAGCTTAGGTCTACCTTAGGCCCCCTAAGGCTATCATCATCGCTATCCTTATTATTTATAGTAGGAACAGGAGTAGAATATATATATCGGCTCAAGCCTACCCTTAAGCTTACTATAGTAAATAAGTTAGCTATAAGGTAGATAAATCTTATTATATTATACCCTTTTAACTAGTAGATAAGCCTAATATATCTTCTTAGGTTTTAGTAGTACTTAAATATCTTACTATAGATATAGCTTATATTTATAAGCCTCTTACTATAGTAGTATTCCCTCTTAGTCCTTATTATCTCTTTTAATACTACCTAAAAATCTATATTAATAGAAGAATAGTATAAAGGTTAAGTTACTTAGTATAGGTAGACCTTAGACTTATAATAGTTTACTACTTTTAATAAGGAACTATAATAAGTAATATAGGTAAGACTTAGTATTATATATATTAATATAGCTAGCTAATACTCTTTATACTAATATTTAACCTAATATAAGAGATTATATTAAGATTTAAGGCTATATTACTAGGTATTCTATTTACTATTTTAAATAATACTCCTAATATTTAACTTAGTATAGTATTAGCCCTATATAGTATAAGTAATCTATAAGAGTAAAGGACTATAGCTTTATATAATAAAGTATTAGATAGTAACTTATTTTATATATATAGCTCTCTTTATTTTCTTTTTCTTATTTATCTTACTTTTATTTTATAAAAGTCTTTATAGTAGATAAGTAACTACCTACTTAAAGTTATTATCCTAGTTATTATTTATCTTATCTAAGTACCCCTAGCTTAATATACTAGGTATAGCTACCTTACTAAATAGTACTAATACCTTAAGCTTTATCCTTTAATACCTAAGCCTTTAATATAGATTTATACTAAGATATCTAAGTCTAAGTAGTTTAAACCTTTTTACTATTTATAAAGTATAATTATAGTCTCTATTAGCTATCTAGAAGCTATAAATTATTAGATAGTAATATAATAAAGTTATAGCTTTAAAGTCTAGAAATCTTAAACTAGTATATAAAACTACTAATATAACCTACTATAACTTATTTATACCTTACTACTATAAACTATAAACCTTATATTAGTATTCTATTATTAGCCTATATACTAGACTACTACTAAAACTAGCTAGAGAATAAGATAAGTAAGTATAGTATTACCTTTAGTATAGAGGAAAATAATACTATATTACTTATAAAGCTCCTTATCCGCTTTACCTTCTACTTAGAATATATTATCCCCTTACTCTCTAGCTACTTTAAGGCTCCTATAATAAGTAAGTTTATTAGTAAATAGGTAATAATAAACCTTAACCTTATAGTTACCTCTTTAAGGCTAGGCTATAACTATATATAGGTAATTAGCTAGGTAGTTAACTAGCTATATCTATAGGATAACTTACTCTTAGTTAAAGTAAGGGGGCCTAATAGAGGAGATCTTAGAGATAATAGTTTATATAAATAATAAGATATATATAGAGATGATAGTCTATACGAATAATAAGATATACGCGGAGATAATAGTCTATATAAATAATAAGATATACCTAGAGATAAGTATACTAGGGTAGATAGGGGCTTATATACTTAGAGAGACCTATATATTAGAGATAAGTAGCTTACCTAAGACTTATATACTAGATAATAATATAACTACCTTTAAGGACTATAATAAGGTTAGATATTTAGATATTATATAGAATGTATATAAGAGGAAAGAGGCTCTTTAATAAGGATACTCTACTATATATACTCTATAGAATATATATAGAGTATATACTATAGCTTATAAGACCTTTTCTAGGTATTATATATATAATTATAACTCCCCTAATATAACTTTAAAGAGCTATACTAATAGTAATAAAAGAATATTCTAATATATAATAGATAGAGTAAAGTCTACTAATCTATTTATAGAAGATATAAAAATAGTACTAAAGTAAAGATAGGATTCTTAGTACTTTAGAGACCTCTTTTATATTCTCACCTTACTCTATAACTACTTTACTATTACTTTAGTTAATAGTACTATTAAAAGTAGTTCTCCCTAGCTTTATCTATATATTATAAGGCTAAAGCTATATACCTATAGACTTATTATATCTAACTACTATTATTAGTAATATATACTTTTTTTTAATACTAGGTCTTAAGTATTTATAACTATATAAAGGTGCTATATATAGCTATAGCTATATATAGAATAGAAATAGAACTAGTTACTCTAGAATACCTAGTTATAGAGGAAATTAATCTAGAAGTCTTATTTAGAATAATAGGCTCTCTTAGTATTCTAGGAAGTTATATATAAGTAGTAGGGTCCTTATTTAAGTAGGGTAGTTATAATAAAAGTATTTAAATATAATAGAGTCTACTTATCTAGATTAGGATATTATAAGATATAAACTTTAGATATAAATTTCTTAACTACTAAGACTCTCTATTTAAGGTAGATAGTATAGGTAGATAGTATTAATTAAGAGGATTACTTTAATTTATATAGTACCTTTAGAAGATAGACTATATATAATAATAGAATATTAAAGTATAGATTACTCTATAGTAAGAACTCTAAATCTAATATAAAAAAAAGTTTTATATATTTAAGTAGTTAAAAGTAACCTTAGTCTTTTAGGTACTCTCCTTAATTAAAAAGGATTAGTTCTCTTCTCTACTATAAAGTAATAAGAAATTAAGCTACTAAATTATAATTAGGTATAATAGAATATATATATACTAATACTAAAGAGTATCTAGAGTTCTTTAGTTAATATTATAAAGGAAAGAAGATTATCTAGCTAAATAAAGAAGTCTTAGATAGTTATTAGGTAAAGAACTTAACTATTCTAGAGTTTAAAAGGATAGCTAAGTATAAGTAAACTATAATTTAGATTTAAAAGAGTATATAGCTAGAATACTAGGATATTATATATAAAGATAATAAGGAATAGTTAGGTAAAGAAAAAGAATAATATAGATTTAGAATTATTAGATCTCTATAAATAAGTAGACCTTACCCCTTTAAGCTACTACTTTTATACCTTAGAAGAATTAAATTATAGCTAGAGTAGATAATAAAATATTATAAGTATATAATTATAATATATTAGATAAAGTATATTACTAGAAAGCTTATACTAATTATATATAAAGTATTAATATATATCCTACTATACCCTTTATTCTAACTAATAGTAATAATATAACTATTAAACTTTAAAATTAGGATAAAGGTTTTAAATATATAATAGTAGGTAGATATTATTATAAGAGCTATCTATACTTAAAAAGTACCCTTATTATCTTTACTTTAGTATAAAAAGACTAGAATTACTAACTAAGTCTTACTTTTTAATCCTCTATAGCCTAAAAGGTAGATAGATAGTTATAGTAGGAGAGTATAGAAGATTATAAGCTACTTAAGTCTAAACTATAATAGATAATATATTTAGAGAATAAAGCTATATAAAAGAGAATATAATTATAAAAGGCTAAGGAGTAAAAGTAGACTAGCTATTATTCTTATTTAGAAAATAGATTAAGAGTTTATTATTCTATCTACCTATAAAGGTATAAACCTAAGCTAAATATCTTAAATTTCTAGACTAAGTAAAGTAACTTATAGTAAAAGATTTAAAGTAGATCTTATACTATTCTAATAATAGTTTCTTATATATAAGAGATAAAATTAAAAACCTCTTATAGAGAAGAGATAATAAAACTAAAAAGCTTACCTTAGTACTTTCCCCCTCTCCTCCTTATTCTCTATTAGCTTAAGTAACTTTAATCTAAATTACTTTATACCTAGAATAGCCCTCTTTACCTTACCCTTACCTAGCCTTACTAATATATTAATTAGTAAGGAAGAAGGAGAATATATTCCCTCTTTTTAAGAGGGATCTAGTAATTCTCTTATAAAGCTACTAATCTAATTAATCTATAAAGAACTAAGAAAATATTAATCTAACTTAACTTTTAGAGAAAGAATAAGAGTATAGTTTATCTATCTTAATAAAGATCTATAACCCTAGTATATAACTACCTCTAATAATAAGTTATAACTAATATTAAAGAAATTAAATTATAATAGGCTAATAAAGAATATAATATTAAAAAGGCTAAGTAGGTTTATTAAAAAACTATAATTATAGATATACTATATAGTTAGAAAACTAAGTAAGTAGATATCTAAAAGTAGTAATACTATAGAGAAAGAAGAAAACTAAAGATATACTTAGTAATTCTATATAAATACCTCTCCCTAAATATAGTATACTAATATATAAGAAGGTAGAAGTAAAATAAGGGGAAGTAGAGATTAGTATCTACCTAAGAAGCCTCTTTTATTAAGATATAGAGTTCTAAATCTATCCTAAAAAACTATTAGAAGATTAATACTAGGGTTACTATTAAGTATATAAGAGGATAAAAGAAATTCTAGTAATATAAAAGTACCTTTATCTATTTATAGATTACCTAGATAATAATATTACTATACTAGAGTATCTAGTAGAGCCTCTATAATCTATAAGTATATAGAATTATTAGGAGTAGGGTTATATATAAGGTTATTAATAAAGTCCTCCTAAAATATCTTAACTATAGTAGTACTAGATATTACTATTATATAGATTATATAAGTAAGTAGAAACTATATATTTATATTTTCTAAATAATAAGTAAGAGAAGTTAAATAACTAATAGAAATAAGTAAGAAATAAAATTATAAAAAATATTAAGAGATATAGGTTATTAGGGGAAAATTCTAGAGTAAGAAAATAGAATTATAATAAATAGAGTTATAGGAATAGGGGAATATAGGTTTTCTTACCTTATTAAAGAAATTAGTATTTATAAAGGAATCTATAATATATTTTCTTAATAATAATATATTTATAGGTTTAGTATATTATAATAACTTTTCTAGCTTAGACTTTAGCTATATTATATTCCTTTTAAAAATCTATCTATCTATTTAGTTACTTACTTCTATCCCCTAAAGCCTATCTATAAATTCTATAACAGCTTTATATACTTCTAAGTTATCCTTTTTCTTAGGTATCTTATCTATCCCCTTTATTACCTTATATCTCTTCTATTACCTTACTTTATAAAGAAGGTATTTATTATTAACTATAAGATAATAGATATAGAGGTAATTAAGCTTATTTTATCCTTTATTAAGAATCTTATAAATTTCTTCTATTAACTTATTAGAGAGGTTTAAGGATCTCTTATAGAAGTCTTAAAGATAAGCTATAGTAAACCCTATCTTAACTTCTTTTAAAGTTAGCTATATATTAATATAGGGGCTTTAGTAAGAGCTTACCTAGTAAGGGTCTTCTTCTCTAGTTAATAGAACTATAGGGAGATATTAAAAGTAGTTCTCCTTTACCTTATCTATATATTATAAAGCTATATACCTACTTATTATATTTAAACTACTATTATTAATATTATTTATTTTTAAGGGGTTATTTATAGCTTTAGCTATAGATAGAGTAGAAATAAAACTACTTTATTAGCTTAAAGTATAAATAAGTAAATATCTAATACTAGACTTTAAGTCTTAAAAGGTTCTATCTTTAGGTAAGAACTAGTTAAATAACTAGTTATTTTAAGATATATAAACTAAACCTATAAATACTTTAAGAGAAGGGAGAAGAAAGAAAGATATAAATAGGTTCTATTCTTCCTATAACTATATAAATATTATAAAGAAAAGTACTATCCTAGTAGCTTTACCTACCTTTTTAGGCTATATAGTATACCTATATATCCTAAATAATCTATTAAATATTATAAATATAAGTAAGAGAGAGGTAGTAGACCTTATATAATATAAGTATAGTATATAGGTATATTTACTCCCCTCCCCTTCCCTACTCTATACTAACTATTAAAGCTTAAATATAGTAGTCTAGATATAGTATCCTACTAGAGCTAATAAGTACTATAGTTAATACTAGGGATAAGCTTAATACTCTATTCTATTAGAGTAATATCTCTATACTTTAGTTAAATAGCCTAGACCTATAAGCTAGTACTAGCTAATATTAATATAAGCCTTTAGTTACCTCCTAAATAGTATACTAGCTAGCTAGTAATAAGACTTATTATATTTTAATATACTATTCTTTACTATTTATAAAAGCTTAATAATAAAAGCTAGAGTAGTAATAGGTTATACTAACTAGGGGACCTATTAGAAAGGTTAAGTATAGAGTAGTAGTAGTAGTAAGGAGTTAGTAGGATCCCTCTTTAGCCTTCCTATCTTAGTAATAAGTAATAGTATACTTATTAGGTCTCCTAGGTACCTTTTTTATAGGTAGTCTTTCTTTCTTATAATCTTTAAAGTTTAGTTTAATCCCCTTTTAATAGATTACTTAGTTTTAGGATTAGAGTCTATAGTATTCTATAGTAGGAAGTAAAGAGAATAATAATAATACTTAGTCCTAGATAGAGCTAGGTAGTAGCCTAGGCTCTACTTATTACTATTATTATAAGCTTTACTAACTTTTATAGTATATACTACTATCCTATATATATTACTAATACTAAGAATATATCTATAGTCTTAATAATAAAGTAAACTATATTTCTAGTCTATAATTAAATAAACTCCCTTATTAATATATATATACTATTCTAAAACTCTTATTTATTACTATTAGAGCTTAGAGAGATAAGATATATCTACTTTAATAGGGATACCTAGTTAATTATAAAAGACCTAGAAAGCTAAGCTAATAACCTAAACCCTAAGTATTAAAACCTAGTCCTTATAGGGTAAAAGGCCTTAGAGATATACTTTTTACCCCTAATAGGTAACTATATCTCTAGAAACAGCTATACTATTATATAACTCCTCTAACTTTATAAAATACTCTAAATATATCTAGTCTATACCTATACTACTTAGGCTTATATAGCTAGCCTACTTACTAGCTCTCCTAGCTTTATATTATAGTTAGACCTAGTCTAGTATAGATTTTTCAGGCTATTCTATATCTTAAAGTTTATATTAATAGATAATACCTTAACTAATACCTCTATCTTACTAAAACTAGCTACTAATAAGAAGAGGTATAAGACTATTAGTATACTATACTACTATATTAGTAAAGGAGAACCCTAGTACTCTATTAATAAGTAGATATATAGGATACTTCTTTAATTCTATTAAAACTATTTAATTATTACTAGCTACCTAGATATACTCTATAAATACTATAATAAATCTATTATTAACCTTATAGGCCTAGGAAAGGATATAGGATTATACCTAGGTATCCTTAAGCTTTTCCCCCTAAGATATATACTAGTTATTTATATTAAGCTAATAATATTAGCTATTAATAGCTATATTATAGCTTTTAATACTATTAGTAAGTATAGAACCTCTCCTTTTATAGCTATACCTACTCCCTCCCTACTCCTACTATAAAACCTATTATATATTATAATACTATAGAATATAAGATTCTATTCTTTAGTAAGTTACTAATATATATTAAATAATAGCCTACTTTAGCTTTATATAATTCTTACTATAATAGAGTATACTAGCTAGAAGGCTATTAAGCTTATAGATAGTCTATAGTATATAACTTAGATTATATTACTTCTCCTATAAGCTATTATTAAGTCTATTTTTAAGAAGCTATTTAAAATAATATTAAAAGCCTCTAGTATAAAGTAGAGGAGTAGAGGGTTATAGGGTTAATATATAGCTAGTAGGCTTAAATTATATATATAGATTAGGGAACTTAAGTATATAAGTAGGATAAGCACTATAAAGTTAATCCTTCTAGATAGATATTTAAGTTTATTATATTACTATTTCTTTATACTACTCTAGATACTTTTTCCCTTTAAGACTAAATTATATAGTAATATATCCTATTATAGAAATATAGATATATACTATTTACCTTAAGGTCTATTAGGCCTTTAAGGCCTCCTTATAATTATTAGATAGTTATAAAACCTAATTATATATAGATTAAAGTAAATATTAGATTTAGAGGAATACTATAATAGTAGTTTTCTAATATAAATATTAGCTAGGTAATAGTAAAATACTTATAGGTAATAACTAGGCTTATAGTAAGTACTTTAATATTTTAGTAGAATATAGTAATAACTAGCTACTCTATCTCTAAACTATACTAGCTACCTACCTCCTAAGTAAATCTATTAAGTTACTATACTAGCTTAGTAAGATATAAACTAAGCTTTAGAGCTATTATCTAAGATATCTTATTCTTTATATAATATTTAATTTCTTTTAAAACCCTATTATACTAACCCTACTTTATACTATCTTTAAAGATACTAAAGACTAGAGTAATAATATTAGCTCTACTTATTTCACCTATCTTTAAAGTAAATATATCTAGTTAAGCCTCTATAATAACCCTTATATAAGCCCTATTAATATCTTTAATAGAAGTATTATATACTATAGAGAAGATAGTATAGAAGTTACTTCCTTACTAGCTTATAACCTTATTAGTATTATAATATACTACCTCTAAGTATCTCTCTAGAGTATAGTTAGTCTTAGAAGTATTATATTATAATCTAATATAGTAAGTATAAACTTATTATATACTAAGACTCTTAGACTAAGAAGTTTAAAAGGGTTTAACTTAATAAGAATATCTTAGCTAATCTTAATTATAATAGTCTATATACTAGTCTTTAAGGTAGAAGAAGTAAGTTATATAATAGCCTATATTATAGTAAGAAGAGTAAGTTATATAATATCTATTTAAAGTACTTATTACCTAATAGTATTAATTACTAGATTATAAACCCTTAGGTTACCTACTATAGTATATACTAAAGCTATTATTACTATATTTTATAGTAAGCTATATAGCTTTTATTATAAATAATTTCTTTTAGAAGGGGAGGAGGGGGTATTTAAACTTAAGAGCTAATAATTAGCCTAGATAAAGTAAGGTTTAATAATAGGTAAATAATATCTTATTTATACCTATCTAGGTTAAGCTATAGGTATAAATATATAGGAGATTTAAGTACTTTAAGATAGTAGTATCTAGTATCCCCTAGAGTAAGCTAAGCTCTAGTACTATTAAGCCTTTATATATATATATATACTATATATATACTAGATAAAAAGGAAGAGATAGTCTTAGATATAAAATCTTAGTACTATTAATATCCTATAAGACTATTATAGCTTAGAGGATTAGTAATAAATATAGTTAAAGAGCTAATAGTTTCTATAAGTTATCCTTATTATAAAGTAGGGTTTAATTATTAAATACTAGTACTACTAAAACCTATACTACTATAAGCTAGCCTATCTATATATATTAAATATAATACTATTACTTTAGTAAAATATTACTAAATAATCCTAACTATTATAAGCTAGCCTACCTATATATATTAAACTAAAATACTCTTACCTACTATATCTAATACTAGTATTTAAATAATCCTATACTAATCTTTTAAAGCTAGTAAATAAGCTTTATAGTCTACCTTAATCTAGCTTTTAGAGAACCTAGTACTATTCTAAAGTAACTAGGTAATAATTAGAAGTTCTCTTATTACTCTATACCCCCCCCTTAGAGCTTAAACCCTTATATTATAAGGGTTTATTAATATTTAACCTAGGACTTAAAAGCTTTATCTAGTAATTTAACCTTAGGTATATAAGCCCTTATAACCTATAAGTCCTACTTAACTTATTCCTAGATATATCCTACTATACTACTCTAGGTTTCTATAAATAGATTTATTTCTATATCTAGGTTATTCTAATACTCTTATAAGATCCTTAGTAGCCCTATAATAATAAGCCTAATATATATAGGTTCTAAGTTCTAACTAAGCCCTTTTTACTAAGAGTTAATCTTATTCTAGTTATCCTTAATAACTTAGTTAAGAGGTCTCTATTATTTTAAGGTCTCTAATAACTTCCTTCCTACCTTTTAAGTATATCCTATATAGTCTTTAGTAGAATTAGTATATATCTTAAGCTAAGTATTTATATTAGCCTAAGGAAAGCTAAGCTATAGAAGGAAGTCTATATACTTTAGTCTACTTATTCTATTCTTAATAATACTAATACTATAATTACTCTACCCTATAATATTATTTATAAAAGTAAGAGTAAAAGTAAGTTAGTCCTTTACCTCCTTAACTACTATACTATCTTACTATTATACTAAGGCTATATCTAAAATTATCCCCCTTAATATAGATTCTACTATACTAAGTTAATAGCTAGTGTTTATAATCTACCTTTTAAGGGTATATTAAGCCTTTATAACCTAGTAAGCTATCCTTTTTATCTTAGAATATACTTTATTATACTAAAGCTTATTCTATATAGTCTACTATTTATACCTATCCCTTATCTTTAAGGTAGCTTTAATATTCTAATTAATTTCTTTTATCTACTACTAGATCCCCTCTAGGCTACTTAAGAGGTCCCTACTAGTATTAAAATAGTATTTAGCTATATATAATATATTTATAGTAGGTACCTTTAAAGTCTTTATAATATTATACTATATTATATTACTAGTATATTTATTACTTTTATATATACTTTTAAGGTTAATTATAAGTAGGCTATATTAGAGTTAAAATATAGGTATCTTTAGATAAATAAAGGTCTCTATTAAACTAAAGTATAGTATTAAAGTAATAGTATATAAGATAATACTACTTATAATACTAATTTTAGTTATTAGTATTCTAGTAACTAAAGATATAAATAGTTAGCTTAGGGTTTTATATAACTTTACCTAGATATTATAGGCTATTAATATATTAGTTTAACTAACTAAAAGGTATTATCTAAGTAGTAAAAGTAATCCTTATTTACCTTAATCTTACTACCTTTAAATATTATATTATAAATAAGAAGCTAGTATCCTTTATACCTAGTTATTAGAGAGACTTATACTACTATTTATATAGGAATAATACTCTTTAAGAAGGCCTTAAATACTAGAGCTATAAGAAATAGATAACTAGTTATTATCTAGTTAAGCCTTTATATTAATAATAAAGATACTTTATTTATAGCCTTACTAAAGCTATAGATATAGCCTATTAAGAGACTTAAAGAAATAGATCTAATTAATCCTATCCTATTTATTTTTTTAGTCTTACTCTAATAAAGCTTAGAGGTCTCTTAAAAGCCTAGGGCTAGTAATTATTATTAAGTCTTAGCTAGTAATAGCTAGTAATAACTAGGTCTAGGTAGTAGGCCTTTATACCTTACTAAGGAGAAAAAAAGAGGTAGAAAGTAAAAGTAGGGCTAGGAGGAGTACTTAAAATTATCCTAATTAAACTTAAAGTAGTTTTAGGGGTTATAGCTACTACTAAGGCTTAGAGATATTAATTATAAATATAGGTAATATTTTTCTAGGAGTATATATATTATAAGCTTAAACTAATACCTAGTAGAAGAAAATTTAATAAAAGTTATAAAATAATAGAAAATATATAGTATAAAACTCTAAGGTAGTACTACTAAGTAAGTCCTTAGTATAAAAATAGAGATATAGTAATTTATTATTATTAATTATACTAAAGTTATATAAACTTTATAATAGTCTTAGGATATAATCTAGGCTAGCTTTAACTAAGTAAATACCCTAGATTAGCTATAATACTTAGGTTTACTAGGCTATCCTAATCTACTATATTTATATCCCTAAGCTATATAAAGAAGAGGCTACTATATAGTATTAGGAGTAAGTTATTATATAGTTTAATATAGGTATAAGCTTTAACTAATAGATACCTATAGATACTTAAATACCTATCTTCCCTAGTATTAAAATAATACCTATTAGCTTCTCTAGGGCCTAGATTCCTAGTTTATAGTTATTAAAGCTTTAGGGAGAGTTAGCCTTAAGGCTTAAAATAGTTATTATTATATTAGATAGGGCTAGTAGAAGCTTATAGATAGTTCTTAATATCTATTACTTTTTAAACTCTATAGCTTTAGAGATATCCCTCTCTATTATACTATATACTAAATATATCTACCTAAGAAGCTTATAATTTCTATTATTTAAGCTAAAGCTCCTCTACTAGCCTACCTATATATACCTTATATAGTTAATATTACTATAGATAAAGTTATAAGTAGATCTTAGCTAGTATTACTAGAAATTAGAATATAGTAAAATAAGTTTTTTATAGTCTTTAAGGATATTAGTTAATACTCTCTTTACCTTTTTTACCTTATAGAATATAATATTAATTAGGTAATCTAGGTAGAACTTTAATACTATAAACTATCTATACTAAAGATAGGTAAAGTATTACTACTAGTACCCTACTCTACCTCTATAGAATTCTACCTTAGAGAGCCTATAATATAGGCTTATATTTAGCTTCTTTATCTTACTTAAACCTTACTAGTTAGTATTAATAAACTTATCCTTAAAGTATACTATATTATACTAGAAGTAGCTATTTATATTAATTATATTATTTACTAGTTATAGAGGAACCCTAGTCTTTTTAGGGACTAGTTATATATAGAATTTTAGCTAAGAACTTATATTTTTATATATATCTATTACCCTAGTATATTAATTTACTAGATTACTATATAACTAGTAATTAGCTAGTATATATCTAGTAGTACTAGGGTAGGATTAATTTATATATATATAATATACTATTACTCCTACTATAATAATAATAGCTATAAGGTACTTAGTATAGGGTTATAGTTAGGTTATAAGTCTTAACTAATACTTATAGCTTAGGGTACCTTATACTATATTAGGTATAGTTTCTAGTATACTAGTATATATATATTAAGGGCTTATAGATTAAATAAATTTATTAATATTATTTAAGGGAATATATAATTACTATAGCTTTTACTATTAAATAATATATATATCTAGAGATAGTTATTTAAAAAGGATAGGTAAGATAGCTTAGTAATAGGAGAGCTAAGTTTTATAGTAAGGTAAGCTAAGCTATAAGGGAAATCTATATAGATAGTAGCTATTATATCTTAAATTATCCTTAGCTTACTTCTTAATCCTATCTTAACTTATAGATACTAGATACTTAGATAGCTATAGATAATTTAATATATTAGAAAGCTAAAATAATACTTTAAAGGTATATATAATTAAGAGGGGAGGGTATAATATAAATTTTAGAGAAGCTAATAGCCTACTACCTTAACTCTTATATCCCTAGTAACTTTATAGCCTTAGACTAAACTTTATAAAGTAACCTCTTACTAAATACTAAGTATAACTAACTAAGCTTATTAACCTTTTTAATATAATAGCCTATATTTAAAAAGTATTACTCTTTACTAGAGTATTAAGTATTTTAAATACTAAGGCTATTCTACTAGAAGAGTAATTACTAAGTACTATACCTACTAGAATCCTAATAGGTATATTTATAGAGAAGTAGATTCCTAACTCTATAGATTTAATATCTAATTAAGAGATCTACCTAATCTATAACTACTAGTTTAAAGTTATAAATATTTATAAATACTACTTTAATATATATAAGATCCTTAGTTAAAACCCTAATACCTTTATAAATATAGATAAGTTTTCTAAGCTACTAGGGTTATATATTAGGGATAGAGAAAGGTATATACTAGGCTTATAGTAGAGGGCTCTTACTAATAAGCTATAGGAGTAGGAGTAAGGAGATAATAATAATACTATAGTACTAGGTATATCTTAGTAATACTAAGAGGTATACTAACTATATAATAAACTTCCTCCCTAGAATAGTATATTAGAGAGAGAGTTTTAGATTAAACTATAGTAGGCTTTAACCTAGCTTATAAGGATAGCTTAAAGCTAGGCTAATAAAATAACTCTAGAATATAAAGGGCTTAGCTATAAGGGTAGGTTAGTAAGTTAGCTAGGTACTCTATAGTATACTTAGAAGAATAAGAGGGGATCTTAATAAATATTTATTTTATTATTATCTTAAACCTATAAACTTTAAGTCCTATAATAAAGATAATTATACTTTAGTACTTTTATTATTAGTATTACTAAGTCTTCTTTTAAGTACTAGTTACTATATATAGGAACTATATATATATATCGATATATATTAAATAATAGCTTATAGTATAAACTTTATCCTATTATAATATCTCTTTAGATTATTATTAAAGAGTAGTAATTAATTAGTAGCTTTAAAGCTAAGGATAAGGTTTAGATTAGTAGTCTCCTCTAACTATATTACCTTACTTTAGTATATATATTTAATAGTAGTAATAGCCCTACACTAAGGCCTATACTATATAATAGTAGGCTCTAAGGTTATAGGTCTATAGAAGTAGATAGGAACCTATTATTAGTAAACCTATATAATACTATTAGAGTTTTAGCTAAGTAGGGTAATATAAAGAATATAAATAATCTATATATATATAGTTAGATAACCTTATCTATTAATACTTAGGTTATATTTATTATAGTTATCCCCTTTAGAGGTAGCTTATATTAGGGGCTAGCTAAGTCCTTAAGTCCTAGTTACTACTACTAGTTCCTAGTAACTACCTAGTTACTACTAACCTATAAAGCTAGTTTAATATACTAACTTTTCTAGTAATAGTTTACTAAGATTAGAGAAGTTATAGCTTATATAAGAATAGATAGATATCTATTCCTACCCTTAAAATATAGTACTTATTTATTATAAGATTAGAGATTTATACTAGAAAAAGTAGAGGGTATATAATACCTTATTTATATTAGCGCTATAGCTAATTAGAGTATACTATTTAATCTTATTATACTACCCTAAATAATACTTTTAATAGCCTTACCTATAAGCCTATTAACTACTTTTAGGAATTTATTAAATAACTATTACCTTCTCCTAAACTAGTAACTAAGAAGCCTTTAAGGTTCTATAGATATAAAGTATTAGAGTAGGAGTTATAATAAGGAGAAGAGGAATTAGGGATATATATAGTTAATAACTATGTGTTTTATTTA
The DNA here is from genome assembly GCA_021188095.1 of Diaporthe vexans. NCBI lineage: Eukaryota > Fungi > Ascomycota > Sordariomycetes > Diaporthales > Diaporthaceae > Diaporthe > Diaporthe vexans. The sequence continues at coordinate 119,747 of JAJLLZ010000017.1, forward strand.
TATATAGTGAACTAGTGGTGTAAATTAAGGTTAGTATATTATCTAGGTAGGGGTATATATTACTAGTATACTTAGTTTTTTTTCTAGTATAAATCTCTAATCTCTTTATTATAATAGAGAGGTTTACTAGTACTAAGAAAAGAAGTTATAAAGCTATATTAAGCTAGCTAGGAATACTCCTAGTATATAAACTACTACTAGTACTAATATTATTAATAAAATATAAAAATAAGTATAGTTAGTACTACCTAAGTTAATATAAGATACTACTACCTCTAACCTAATAACCCTTTAGCTTTACTTTACTTTTATTCTTTATATACTAATAGCCTTATAGATTAAATTATTATTATTAGTCTAGTAAAAGCTATAAAAGAAAATATACCCCTTCCTATATAAATATAATCCCTAGGTCTATACTAGTTTTCCTAATAAGGTTAGCTACTACTATATAGAGAAGAATTCTATATCTACTCTATTATAGGTATCTTTAATAATAATAGTAAGATTATATTAAAATAAATCTTATTTTACTCTTTAAGAAATTATAAGCCTACTTTTTACTAGTCTTTAAATATTACTTATATTTTTTATTATTATTATAGGATTTAGTAGCCTCTATATTATTATTATTAGCCTCCTTACTACCTCCTCTTATACTTTATATCTTAGTATTATTATAATATATAGAAATATAACTCTTAGTAAAGGCTATACTACTAAAGCTAAGCTACTCCTAGCTCTTTAGTATTCTATTAAGTTAGACTATACTAAGTATAACCTTAAGGTCCTTTAAGCTTAAGCTCCTTTTATACTTAATAGTATTATAGATAATTATATAGATATAATATCTACTTTTAGTAGTTATATATATAATTAATAGCTCTACTATCTAACTATTATTAATAATATATTTAATTTTAAACTAGAATCTTATTACTATATAATACTAGATAAAGGTATTAGCTTTAGTATAAGTATAGTAATAGTTTATTATAAGGTACTTAATTACTATTATTTTATAAAGCTTATCCTTCTTATTATTTACACCTATTTAGAGTAGTATAGTACTTAAGGTATCTAACTTCTTTAATAGAGAAATAATATAGTCTATATACTTAGACTTCTTAAATAGCTCTATATATATAAGTTCTTTATTAATAGTAAACTTTATATTTAAATACCTCTTTAAGACTTTCTAAAACTACTCCTCTTTCTTAGGAGGAAAGAGTAGTTTAGGTTTATATATAAGTATAGTAGCTAGGTATAATTTTTAGTTTCTAGGATTTTAAGAAGGGAAGGTATAATAGAAGACTTAGGAGGATTAATTAATACTTAGTTTATAGTCTAGTATATTATAAACTAAAGGTAGTAGAAATTATAGTTCTTTTTAAATTAATAATTAGTATTCTTAAAAGTTTTAGTTTATAAAATTCTAGTAATTATTAATACCTTACTAGGCTTTATAGTTAGACTAATACTACTTAGTATATAATCTTAAATACTACTACCTACCCTTATCTACTACCTCTATCTTTTAATAGTAGAAGTCTAAATAATTAGGTTTAAGCTTATTCTACTCTAGTACTAGTAGTGTTATATAGCTAAGAGTAAGCCTTTACTTTAGTTTCTTTAGTACTCTCTATACTATAGGTAGAGATAGGTATATAGGGATAAGCTATATATCTACCTCTTAGCCTTAGTTCTTATTAGTCTTATAAAGTTATAACTAGTTTTACTACTATACCTTTATATATATAAAGGTTAGTATAGTCTAAGCTACTCTTAGTTTTCTATAGTTAAAGGTATTCTTACTTTTAAGGTTTAACTACTAAGCTATTATAGGTATATACTCTCCTTATAATTATAGTTCTTTACTACTTTACTATTTATCTTCTCTAGTATTAATTAGTTATATATCTTTTTATTAGGAGTTAATATATAAGTTAATTTAATCTAGGAGATATCTTACTATATTACTATTTTATATTATAATCTTAAAGGTATAATTAATACTAAGTCTTATAAAATACTTTAGTACTTAGACTTTATTATCCTTAATCTTAGTATTCCTACTAGTATTATATATCTATATTATCTAAAAGACTTTAATTATTAGCCTTATCTAAAAGTATTTAAAAGCTAAGAATCCTTAGAAATAAAGGTTAAGATATCCTTTATATAGTTAGAATTCTAAATACTTTTAAAATTAGTAAATTTCTTATTAACCTAGTATAAAGTATAGCTATTCTACTAGTCTTATAATACTTATAGCTAACTATAGAAGATACCTTTATTTTCCTTCTAGGCTAAAGTTACTTTAATAATAATATAGATTCTATAGTAGAGATAAGATTATACTATATTATTAACCTACTAACTAATATACCTACTATACTAAATAGGGTCTTCTTATTTAAGTACTATACCTTTACCTTCTAGCTAAGGAATATACTCCTCTTTAAAGGTATACTATATACTATAAATAAAAAGGGCCTCCTAGCTTTTAGGGTATAGCTTACTTTTAACTATAATAATTATTAGGATATATATAAATAAAAAGAGCTAATAAGGTTAAATATATAGCTAATATTAACTTAACTAATAAGGGTCTTTATATAGATACTATAATATAGGAGTAGGAATAGCTCTAATTAATAGTAAGCTATACTATAATACTACTAATAGTCTCTTCTAATATAATTATTATACTTTAGCTTAGATAGCCCTCTTATAGAGTTAATTATAATCTTTATAATTATATTATATTAAAGATTACTTATTACCTCTTTAAAGGCTTAATATTAAGTAGATATAGCTTTACTCTTTATAAACTAGCTATAGATAATATTATTCTAATAGATAATAGTAGCCTTCCTAATATTAAGGATTTAAGGAACCTTTATAAATTATACCTTATAGGTCTAGCTAAGCTAGAAGTACTACTTATTACCTTTAAAGAGACTAAAGTTATCTAAGTAAAGTTAGTAATTATTTATAGGTTAAAGCTAGTATATACTATATAAGGTCTTAGTAGCTATAGTAAATTACTTATAAAGGATTCCTATATCTAGGAGTAGATAAGTTAAGCTAACTATAGTAGAGGGAAGGTAAGGGTAGTAAGAGTAATAGTAGTTAAAATAAAGGTAGAAATAGTAATATAGTTATAAAAAAGCTAAGTATAAGGTAAAGAATAAGATACTAAGAGATAGGAATAATAAGAATATAGTATTTAAACTATTTTCTTATACTTAGTATTTATAGTAAAAATATAATAAGAACTAAAGAGTCTAGTTATTAATTTATAAAGATAATTAGGTACTTATTAGGTTTCTACTATTATAGCTATAGAAGTAATATACTATACCTATTTACTCTAGGTAGTAGTATAATATAATATAAATCTTTATAATACTATATTTTTACCTACTATAAGTAATAAGCTTATAGTAATTCTAAGATATTATAACTTTAAATAAAACTAATTTATCTTAAAAGGATATCTTAGATAAAATTTCTATACTTATTTTCTTTTTAATAGATATATACTATATACTACTTTTAATACTTAAAAAAGCTCTTTAAGTAGTAGGCTAATAGGCTAATATTAGAATATATACTCTTTACTACTATAAATACTATAAAGATAATAAGATATATTTTATATAGCTTTCTTTATAAATACCCCTCCCTTTCTTAAGGAAATTATTTTTTTATAGCCCTCTACTTAGCCTTATAGATAGCTATTATAGTTAGCTACTAGTAGGTTAAGCTAGTAATAGGTATCTTATACTACTAGAAAATATAGCTATAAAGATACTCTAGCTATATACTATAGAAGTCTATAACCTAGTCTAGAAGCTCTATATATAGGTTAGGTAGAATATAGACCTCTTTAAGAAGAAGGATAGCTTTAATAGTTAGCTTATTATAGTAGCTATCCTTAATAATAGTATAACTTATAATAGCCTTATACTCCTCCCTTAGCTACTTAATATTTATCTTAAAGATATTAAAAGCCCTCTTAGCTTTAGTACCTTTAGGTTATAATATATTAAAAGTTAGATATAATACTATTATATAAATAATAGGAATTAGGTTAAAGCTATTTTCTTTATATAGACTCTTTAATAGGGTTATAAAGCTAGCTTAGTAGTAGCTACTAAGATAATATCTTATAGCTAGTATATTATATTATAGTAAGTTATATATACTTTAAGATAATAAATAAAGAATAAATAAATAAAGTATAAATAAGTAACTTAATATATATTTAAGAGAATAAGTAATTAATTAATAAATAATTAAAGAGTTAATAATTAATTCCTTTTAAACTTAAATAATAAGCTAATTCTAGTTAAACTAAGGTTTTTAGTAGTATATAGCTAAGATACCTAAGTAGCTACCTAGGTACTTCTTCTAATAGTATAGAATCCCTATTACTAGATATTATTAATAATAGCTAGTTAGTAAAAGAGCCTCTAGGAGCTAATTTAAAGTTACTATATTAAACCTAGGGTATATAAGATAACCTTTATAAGTTTAACTAGTATAATATAATATAGGTCTAATTCTAAGAGGTTTAATAAAAATAAATATTATTAGTATTAAAGGTAGTTACTAGTCTCTACTAGTAGCTTCTATTATTTATATAATATTACTATATTATTAGGTAATACTTTAGGAAAGACTTTAAAATAGCTTCTATAGTATCTAGTATATATATAGTAGCTTTAGGATAAACTCTTTTAGTCTATTTCTTAGAGAAATTAAATTATATTTAGTAATATTATATTCTTTATATATAGATATTTAAATAGCTTAATAGGTTATTTAGTATCTTCTATAATACTATATAGTTATTATTATAATTATAATACTAGTAGAATACTACCTAGATTTATAGATTTTATAGGCTTTTAGGGTAGATAGTCTATAAAGCTATAATATAGCTACCCTTATTCCTAGTATACTAAACTAAAATATTTAGCTTTACTCTCTAAATAATAGCTTACTTTCTCTTTTTACTTATTAATAAGTAGATAGATATAAGGTATAAGTAAGTAGTTTATAAATAAAATTTTTAGTTATCTTCTTACTCTACTTAAATTAGACTACCTTAAACTTCTATATTTAGCTTATTTTCTATTATTCTACTTTTCTTATCTCTACTATAAGTAATATATACCTAATACTACCTTACTCTATCTAAGCTCTCCTTACTATATTTATTATACTTAAGTACTTAGAACTTAGTATCCTCTATAAGCCTCTATATTATTTATAAACCCTACTATACCCCTATCTACCTTAGCTATATTTTAATACTAACTCTATCTAGATACTTTTACTCTATTTAATAAAGTAGAGAGATACTTTAAGAATAGATATATATATAATATATTCCTTATATATATCCTATTTAAACTAGATAAAAACTCTACTATTATCCTCTATAAGGCTAGTTTTATTTATAGATAGCTTAAAAAGCTTTTAACTATATTTAAGTAAATTACTATCTTTTTTAATATAGTCTCTACCCTTTATAAAGAAAAGATTATTAAGATTACTATTATATCTATTAGTAGAATAAGTACTAATAAATTTAATAGATATATCTTTATAATATATAACTATTACTATAGTATAGCTAGCTAGTTTATTAAGAAGGCTTCTATCTAGCTAGCTAGTATTAAGACCCTATTTAACTAGATTAATATTAGCTATAAATCTAGTACTACCTACTCTTTCTATTATTTATATTAATAACTATCCTAGTTAGTAGTATACTATATTCTATAAGTTAAAAGGCTTTATTTATTTAAGGTAGCTACTATATTCTCTAGAGAGAGTATATTCTAGGTTTTAGGTTTAGAGGTATTACTTTTAAATAGAAGTTTATAGAAAAGTACTCTAGTTATATTAGCTAGAATATAGTTAAGCTATTTAAATAATACCTTCTACTTAGTAAGTATATTATAGTTAAGATAATATTAGCTTAGTAGAGAAATAGAGTAGTCTTTAACTATTATCTATATATTACTTATAACTAGTAAAATAGTAAGGTATTATATTAGGTTAAAAAGGAAGTAGTTAAGACTCTTATATAAAATAAGGATATTTATACTTTAGATAAAGTAGATAATATAGTAAGTAAGACCTTATCTAAAGTATTAAGTAAGATCTTATCTTAGTTAAGTAAGTAATTAAATTTATAGGCTTAGCTTTAAGACTAAGTAATATATTTTTTATAATAGTAAAGATAGTATAAGCTATAGAATAGGTAGGATAGTATTTATAATACTAGTAGACTTATAGATTAACTTATAAATTAACTTATAAATTAACTTATAAATTAACTTATAAATTAACTTATATATTAACTCTTAAATAGACTTAGAAATAAGCTTATAAATTAACTCTTATAACCTATCTTGTGAGTATATTCTTACTAAAATAGGAAATATTTACTATAAAAGGTAGAAGGAAAGGTGAGTGAGACGAGCCTGAATAATGGGACTGTGGAAGGAAAGACGGCTCGGTTTAGGTAGGAAAGGCCCCATCGGCAAAGATGCCTTGATTTGTTAATTGGTGGAATTGGCGCTGCTAGGAAGCTCGAGATTGGACCAGGAGAGGATTGCTGGAAGGGAAGTATGGCGCAACTTGAATAAGATAGCTTACACCAGATAGCCTTATAATCAGATTGCTTTACCAATATTTGAAAATGATTCAGATGCATGAAAATGTACGGACAGTTGGGCTTTGGAACACTGTTTCGTGCCTCATAGGCACCCGGTGTGTGCAGTGACAAGGGTGTACTCTAAACTGTCTGATGTGAGCCCAGCTATGGACCAACTTGCTGAAAATGCAACTGCTGAAAATGATGGCCTTGTATTCCCCCAAAGTGATATTACCTGCAGGGAGTCTTGCACCAACTCGGGAAGGCGGTGGGCTGAGGCGGTCAGCTGGGCCGAGGTCTTGACCCGAAAAAAGTCTGGCGTTCTGCCCGCCAAACCCCCAAACCCCCGGCAAATCTGGGACAAGAACTTCGTCTTGTCTGTTTTGCGACGGGCGCTACACGCCACGTGCATCCCCCATGCTCTTCCTCCTCTGCACGACCTTGGTTCTCTGTCTTCCCCCTCATTCATGTTCCGACCAGCTCGCAGCCATGGCAGAGCTCTCCATGCAGTTCTCCAGCCCTGCGCCCGTCTGAACGTGGCCGTGGCCGGTGACATTGGCAGGGCAACGTGGAACGCGCCGCTCCAACGACGTTGGGACTGGACCAAAAGCCCCAAACAAAGAGCCAACAGTCAATTTTACGAAGCCGAGTATCCCACGGCGACGAAGCTTCAAGAGACCGGGCTGTTTGCTGCTCGAAAAAGGAGGTCTGGGAAGCCTGGCAAGGCTGGCAAGGCCCCGCTTGGTGATGGGAACAGAGTCAACCTGGTCAACCCGAAACTTGCCAGTATGCTGCCATCTGCCCACAGGGCGCAAACCCTGCAGGACAGGACGGTGCTGATACATGAACATCGCAGGTGATGTTATCAAATACATACAACCGTCGCTCGAGCGCCACAAGGGATGCGATTTGATATCCATCTATCCCGGCGCCGGCCTCTTCGCCAAAGCCCTCCACGACGCCGTCCAACCCCGATCGCACCTTCTGCTCGAACCGGACCAAGAGCTTTACACGCCGTACCTCAAGCCCCTCCTCAAGCAACCCAACGTAAAACTGGTCCCCAAGTCTGGCATAGTATGGCATGAGCTCCAAGAGATCCTCAGCCCCGAGTACCTACCCAACCAAGTCGAGGTTGACCGCCGGGACCTCGACAAAGACCCCCCGCGAAATGACACCCTCCTTGTCCACATGAACCTTGCCATGTACCCCAAGAGGAAGTACGGCCTGTTCGACTCCCTTTCGCGCATGGTCCTATTCCAACTCATCAGCTCCATCCGCACCCTGACCCAGTTCCAGAAGTACGGCCTGGTGCGCATGCTGGTCTGGGTACCCGATGACGAGAAGGAAACCATAATACCACGCATAGTGCAGACGAGGAAGAAAGGAGCCATCGAGGCCGAGCTGGCGACCGAGTACATCGCCGAGGTGTGCGGAAAGGACGGGGTTCTCGACGGCGAGGGCGTGGTTGTGAATTCCAAAAACAACAGCGTCCGGCCGCATCAGTTCAACTTGGAAAGCCTGCGACAGGCGCTGGTCCGCATGAAGGAAGGAGGGCATGTCACCCCCAAGGACAGGCAGACAAGACTACTGCGACAGTTCAAGGAAGCCAAGATCCCCCTGGATAAGCCCATTAACCTGACCGGCGCGGCCTTCACATCCGACAAGGCCTTCTACGGCGAGCTCGAAGACATGAAGGCGCAGAAGGAGCAGGGCCTGATAAAACCCGGCACCAAGGCAGCAAGCCGGCTGAGCATGCTCACCCACTACAACACCTGGATCGACAAGCTGTCAGTCAGGCTCCTGGACTTCACGCAACGGCGCGACGCCATCGAAGAGCAATACAGTCAGGCGGAGCAGGCCAAGGCCGACGGCGACGAGGAGCGCGCGCAGGAGCTGCTGGACGAGGCCAAGAAGGCCAACGAGAAGTACAACGCCGAGGTGCGCAAGCTGCCCGAGTACGTCCGGAACCAGCTGAACCTGGTGCGCGACCAGCTGCAGGTGCTGCGGCAGCCGGCAGACATGGGGCCCGTCCTGTCGTGGGACCGGCGCCCCTGGGAGCCGCTGAAGGCGCAGGCAACAGAGTTCTTTCCGAACCAGCCGTGCGCGCTGATCGACATCCAGCCCAAGGCGCCGCACAAGCTGCTGCGGCACATCGGGCCCGGGACGAACAACGCGGGCGACATCTTCGACCTGATGCTGAGCAGCATCATGCGCAACACGCTCGTCAGCCTGGTCAGCAACATGGACAACGTCTGGCCGGGGGCCACCGAGGGGCTCGAGGGCCAGTGCAAGACGCCGCACGACCCGGCCATGGGCGGCAGCCCGCTCACGGGCGACGCGGCGCCCAGCGCCCGCGCCGCCAACCAGGCGCAGCTGCTTGAGCTGCTCCAGGAGTTCCTCCGCTGGCCGTTCATGCCCACCTACCACGAGCTAGTGGGCCGGCTCGAGGACGACAACCTCGTGGATGATGCGTCGTTCATGTTTGATGAGGAAGGGCCCGGGGGGCTGAACTTGGGCAACACTACGGGGGATGCCTTCTAGTGAGCTCTCGGGTTCTTGGGGGAGTGTATGTACGTCAACAGCTGGGTTGCATATATTGGAGTTGCCTGCGTGTTACCATTTGAATTTAGATATCACAAAATCTCAGGCTACATATCACACTACTTGGATGTCCAAGGCTGTTGAAACCATGCTCCCAACTGTGGCCCCGTCTTGCTGACGAGAGCCGATGTGCCGAGGCATTTCTGCTGGCTTTTTGCTGCAAGCCACAGGACAGGCACTGCTCAACTCGGATGTTCAACATGTGACTATCTCTCATACCACCTCGGGGGACGAAGGATCGGCCCGCAGGGCTGTGCGCTCTGGATGTAATTTACGACGTCTAGAAGTCTAGCCTTCGAGGTGGCTTCCGGAGTGTTGGGCCAGGGGCTAGGTGCGGGATGCTACCCAGGCAGACCCTGCAAGCCGCTGTCTTCCAGTTAATTGCCCGCTGAGACGAGGGCGACGACGGCAGGTAAAAGGGCACTCACTCTATGGAGTGACTTTACCATCTTCGCTCCCATGGCCAGGATCGCGTCCAGTCTTGGAAAGTGTTCTGAATAATCACCGAGAGCTAAGAACCTCGTGATCAACTCAGCGTCGCTAAAGGATAGACATCCAATTATGTAGGTGGGATAAGGTCATCATAGACATGCATGCATTGGAGTCACGAGTAGGCAAGGAAGGGAAGCTAGACCCACGACAGCCGACGAGGCTGTGTGTGTATTGGTGCGCTGCGGGTAGCGTAGCGTGGCAGCCTCTTGTTGCTTTCTCCCAGGCCGCCGGGATGGCGGGTGTTTGACGTCGCAGCCGCGACTTGACGCAGTCGACCGTCTCATGTTTTGAGATGCCGTGGCGGCGCTGTCGCACTTTGACCTCTGGGAGAAATGATTAGGCGACGGACGGAACGAGGAGGGACCGTGTTCGGTCTGATTTTTATGCTCCTCTGGCCCCCATTTTCCGGCCTATTCCATCTTGCTGTGTCTAGGGGCAACTAGTCGGTCCCTTCTACATAGTAAGACATGGCCCGCCGAGTGCACGCTCGACAACGCTTTCTCAACGTGGTTCGCTAGTCGCCGATGCCGATCCCTTGGCCGGCTACTGGTCTACTCCGAACGTGGTTAGTTGTATGGATGAACTCTCGGCCATCCGGGTGTGAACCCTTGCTGTTGTTTGATAGCAACAAGTTTTTTTCGATGTGCGTCCGCCTACAACATACGTCTGATGCAGGCCTCAGGAGTCGCATCTGTCGTCTAGATCGGGCAAAGCGGCTCCCGCTGGGCACTGGGGGGCCTGCTGGCTCTGGCAGAGAGTCTGGGTCGTCCCAGGGCGCCAAGGATCTAAATTAAGGTCCATGGACTTGCTCCGCTCCCCCAGTGGGCTGGACCGATCTTCCATCATGCCGTCCACAGTTCCACGGGTTTAGCTTGTGGGGAGCTTCGTCGGGGGCCTGCCCCTGGGATCGGCTACCTTAAGTTAAAAAGTCAGCGCAGCCGAGGATTTGAGTGAGCATCACGCAATACGAGCGACGGTGGTGATGGCTTATGTGGGATGGCATGGTGGATTTTGAAGGTGACTGGACCTCACGAGAAATGAAAGGACACGACACGAGGTTTTGCTGACTGTAGCGATGGGGAGGACACGGAGGGGATTGACTCGATCAGTTGTGCTTGCTGTGGCTGCCGATGGCTGATGATGATCTTCTTCAGGGGCTTGCATGAGCCGGCCGTTATGAAAGGATGTTTGGTGTGAGCCTGTCTCTCCGTTTTTGAAATGCCCACCACCGTTTTGCCCGACCTCTCCGTCTCCGTCAGGCCGAGGCAGGCCAGACGGTGGAATTGCCGTTTCAACATTTCGGTCTCGCACTGCTGGTGGCAGGGCAGGAAGAGAGGAAATGTTCCGCCCTGCGCGTGATTGAAATGTCTCAGTAAGCCCCCTTCAATGCAAAAAGCAGGCAGGCGGTCCATCGCGAGGTGAGGTTGGCCTGTGAAACGTGGACTGCCCCGCCATTCCAGCGTGCCATGCAAGCCTGCCGCCTCTCTGCCGTCCAAGATAGAGTGCGTGCACGCTTTCTGGCGTCCGGCAGCCCGGGAGGTTGGGTTTACGTAGTGGTCTCAGACAGCCCTGGCCCTGCAGGAGATCTGAGTCTGGTAGAGGTGGTTGTGATTGAGTTGGACCTGCTGGGAGTCAACTGATCGCTAGAAACACAGCTTGATACATACCTACTATAGGTACTCTTGTTGCTGATTGCTGACAGGAATAATAAGCTCGACGGAGAAACGAGGCGGGAAACGCCAGCACCAACGGAACGGTGGATCCCTGCAAGAGAGGGACCCTCCCAGGCGGGCTGTGCCTGCTTGATCGCCAATCGCTCCGCTAGGCAGGCTGGCAGGCTGGCAGAGGTTGGCAGGAGCTACCCTCTTCCTGTTGCGACCGTGCCCTGCGTGCCCTGCGTGCCCTGGCCTTAGTCCAGGACTCCAGGCCCATGCCATGGCCAGTGGTCCCCGTCACTGCCCCTGCCATGCACCGCCAACCGCAACCACAACTGCACCTGTTAGCCTTGGGGTCTGGGGTTGGGGAAGGAGAAGTCTTGGAAGAGTGAGTGCCCAGACTTTCCTCCCACGCCTCCATTCTTTGACCGTGTCTGCTTCCTGCCAACCTTCCAAGGTTGACAGTCTCACACCTTTGTCGTCCTCGCCTTCGAGACCAGTCAGTCCCTCGATCACGGCCCTTAGCTGGAAAAACCAAAGTGGGTTTTCTATTCTGTCCTGTTCGCAAATAGGGCACAGCCCAGTTCTGACGACCAGCCTGCACAGGCCCGGCATTCCTCTCCTTGACCTTCTGTCGATCATTGCCCTGCCGCCATCTTCAAGTCCACCCTGTCGTTTTCTCGCGATATCCGTCGACAGCCAGATCGACCCACCCGCCAGCTTGCGACCACGTACTAGACTCGCCGTCTCGCCCTGACGAAGCAACCTCGGTCACTTCCCTCGCCCTCGCTCTCGCTCTCGACGCAAGCGGTCGCTCGTCCACAAGAATGCGCCCATGCGTTGGAGGGCCATGATATCATCCAAAATGCGCTCTCCCGCATTTCCCCCACGCAGGCCCTCCGCCATCGTGCGATACCTCGTACCCGCCATAATAATCATAACTCTCTTCTACCACTTCAGCGGGCCACAGCAACAACACTCGCCCTCCATACCACCCACATCTTTCCTGTCGCCGCCCGACTCCCTCCCACAAAACCCCCCGAGCCAGCCTGGGCGAGAGAGCCCAGCCGGGAAAACCGGCGACCAGTCCTCCGACCCTGGCGCCAAGCTTCAACATGACGCCAACAAGCACAGGCCCGAGACTGCTCAGGAGCCCATAGTAGACACAAAACCAAAAGAGGAGGAGACGCTGCAGTTGGATCACAGCAAGCAGCCGACGGCGGGAAGCGACAGCGGCAGCAGTACCGGGTCACAATCCTCGGGCGCGGGCGCACACCCCATTGACCGGCTCATCGACCTCGCTAATAAGCAGTTCGACGACCAGTTGACCGAGGAATCGCATACTCTCTCAGAAGCCGCTGCTGCCTACCGCAAGCGCCGCGGCCGACACCCACCGCCCGGCTTTGACCAATGGTACGCCTTCGCCAAAGAGAAAAACGCCGTCATGGTCGAGTCGTTCTGGGATCAGATATATCACGACCTGGAGCCTTTCTGGGCCCTTCCCGCACTTGAGATCCGCAAAGCCGCATGGGAATACGAGATGACCATCAATGTCAGAGATGGGACCGCATCAGCCAAGAGTGACTGGTTCTGGACTCAGATCTGGTTGAACCTCGTCAAGACAATCGAGCACCTGCTACCGGATATGGACATCGCGCTCAACGCGATGGACGAGCCCCGCATGGTGGTGCCTTGGGAGGACATGAATATGTACATGAACAAGGCAAGCGCATCCAGGAACATGGTACCGGCCAGGGATGTTATCAACGAATTCGAGCACCTCAAGCCCCCCGGCGAAGGCCCCGATCGCGATATCGTGCTGCCTGAGAAGAACTGGGAGGGGACCAGTAAGTCGTGTCACTGTCGGAGCAGAGTGAGACTCAGTGAAACCGTTGCTAAGATGCTTTCTTCTAGAACCCTACTGGAACGTGGTCCAACGCGGCTGCGCGCCGGACAGTGCTGCGCGCAAAGCCGAGGTCATGACTGACTTTGACCACGCGCCTACCTTCAACCCTGCCTTCGCCGAACCTCACACGTACAAGGGCTACGTTTCGAATTACACCATGTCTACCCAAGTCTGCCACCAGCCCGACCTCCAAGGCCTCAACGGCATTTTCATCGAACCCCTCACCGTGTCTGCGACCAAGACTCTGTTCCCCATGTTTGGAGGCTCCAAGCTGGCCGTGAACAACGAGATCCTCCTGCCCGCGCCCATGTACTGGAATGAAGAAGAGAGGTTTACCGGCGGTGATCAGCACGGCGTTGACTGGCCGCAAAAGACAAGTGGAGTCATCTGGAGGGGTGTTGCCACAGGTGGTCGCAACAGAGAGAACAACTGGCGCGCCTTTCAGCGCCACCGCTTTGTGGCCATGAACAACGGCACAAAGATAAGCAGAGCCGAAGACTGGACCGAGCTCCCGCTCAACTTCGAGCTTCCTTCCGCGACGTATGGCCTGGCTGCCCAGAAAACGACGAAACCTGACTCTGCGCGAACGAAGCTTGGTCCGTGGGTTGACAGTTGGGCCGATGTGGCATTCGTGGACCTAATGTGTGCCGAGGAAGAAGAAGGCGGCCAGTGCTACTACACCTCACCGTATTTCGAGGTGCAACTGGGTGTCACACTTGCAGAGCAGTTCAACTGGAAGTATCTCCCCGACATCGATGGCAACTCGTTCAGCGGCCGCTACCTGGGCTTCCTCCGATCGACTAGTCTTCCGATCAAGGCAACCGTATGGCGAGAGTGGCATGACAGTCGGCTGATAGCATGGAAGCACTTCGTGCCCATGGACAACCGCTTCCAAGACTGGTTCGGCATCATGGAGTACTTCCTCGGGTACGACGATGGCGAAAAGACCGTCAAGGGACACGACGAGCAAGCTGCCAAGATTGCCGCCGCGGGCAAAGAATGGGCCGAGCGGGTGCTGCGGAAGGAGGACATGCAGATCTACGTGCTGCGACTGCTACTGGAGTACGCCCGAATCAGTGATGAGAGACGTGAGAAGATGGGCTGGGTCGGGGACCTGGTCGACACCTCCAAGGCGGACAGCTGAGGGGGCGGCGAAGAGACAATTACTGTATAAAGTATCAAGAGATCAGGTACCCGGCGAGGCGTTAGCCCGCGGGACATGTGTCGCCCGCCGTGGGAAATAGGGCACAAAAGCCCTCGTTCTTTGAAAAAGGACAGGTTTAGGGTATAGTCTTTGTGGCACTCGCGGTGCGACTGATGAGGCATTTGCATTAGGGATTGGGATACCTCTCTAGCTTATTTACCCTTTGGATCATGCAGCAACAGCAGGACTGCATACAACAACACTTTTGGAGTTTGTGGCGCTTGAATTGATATCAATGGGCACACGGCTTTTTGTGATGCAGAATTTTAGTAAGAATGCGAACTTTGGCTAATACCGTTTCATGGGCGAGGGAGATCGTGAATGGATGTGATGAGTGTGTCTTGTGTGAGGCTTACGGCTAAAGGAGACGAAGTTCAACAAACTTGAATTGCCCAGTTCTGACTCGGGGCCGCTGAGGTCATTCAAACTGGTCACGTCATCTCAAGCGAGAACGAGTGGCTAAACATGATGAACACATGCTGCAGCTTAAGAAGTGAAATAAATTGTACCCCGATCAAAGGTCAAGTGTTCTCTGGGTTGCCTAGGTTCTCCGGTACTTGGTTTGGTCAACACTGACCCGACTCGGCCGACTGCCGCCTCGCCCGGCCTTTCCAACTTAAACATACCCCTATCTAATGCGACTCGCGCGCGGGTAACCGAAGAAGCTAGAAACTTTAAAAACTTTATGTCTGCTCCTTGCGAGAACCCCGATTGGTAATCTCGACGTTGAAAATGTTCAGACGAGAATACCAAGAGTACTCTAAATGCCTTGGCGATAGTGTTTGGCCGAGCAAACCGCTGGACCTCGAGGCTGACGGCCCCAATGCATGAGCCTGTTCTCCCAGCGAGATTGCTGGGCAACCGCTTCAGAAGAGTCCAGTCTTTGACCAACAATCCCATGGAGGATTCCATGGAATTTACAACTCTCCGAGTCGTGCATCCCCTATCTAGGCAGTTTGTGACACTACCGGCTCACGCAAGTCACCATTGAGGCCTGGAAACTTTACTGCCTGTCGAGCGAGACCGTGTAGCTTTCGCTACCTTTCTGGAGGCATTGCGACACCCCCTACAGTACATTTTATGACGTTCGGTTCCAGCCAAGGAGCTCACAGCAAAGTTCAATAGGCCCTTGTCCTCCCACCGCCTCCTTGCAACCGATATTGATGCTTAGCAATATTTTACGCGTATTCACATTCTTTTACGTGATTTAAAAAACCTCCAGGGTCGTAGATAGCTTATTAATGTGACCGGCTTGGCACCCATCCCCTTGTGCTTATCATCAGAACGAGGTTTGCAGTCTAATTACATTGTGCAATTTGACCCGGACCCGAGGAGTGTTACCCACTACCAGTGAGTGTGCGACCCGCGCGCGGGAACAAGAGGCCAATGCTTTCACTGCGAAGCATTCCGGGTTCTTGGTCCAGCGTCTACCTGACCGGTACCCGACGGACTGAACTCATGATCCGGGGAGTTCGGGTACCCAGGAAGTACTTGCACGATTGGATGAATTCTGGAGCCTATATGAGATGATTTTTATATTGAGCCGCCTTATATCCTATATAAGTCTTGAGATGCGCACAGATCGAGAGGCAGCGTTGGTGTGATCAAATAGTACTCCGTGTGCCTTTTGTGTGATCATCTACTGAGATCCTTAATTTGCGGTCCTTTGCCCTTCAAATCGACGCCGATCTTCTTCAAGGGACAAATAAAAATGGCGCGCCTGCAGTCTTTGTACAGCTTACTCCCAGCTTTCTCGGTCTTCTTTGCCAGCATGGCTTCCTCGGCCCCTGCCAACCTGAGCAGTGACGCTGTTCAACCCGAGCTCTCGTATCTCTTCCAGGCCACCGTCAATGTTGGCGAAAGAGTCCAATTCGGCTCCGGTCCTGGCCCTCTAGGGATCAGAGCTTCATTCCCCATCCTCGGGGGTTCCTTCACGGGCCCGGGAATGTCCGGTATGTGAACACTCTCAGCCCCAATGAGAACAAACACAATGCATTACATTCAAGGAGGAAAAGGAGGGAAAAGACAAAGAAGAAGAAGAAGAGAAACAAGCTCCGTGCCTCACGAAGTCACTGACGTCCTTTGCCCGCAGGAGACATCCTTCCCATTGGGGCTGACTGGGGCCTGGTTGACGCCAAGGGCGAGTTCGCGGTGGACGCCGTCTACCAGCTCCGCACCACCGACAACGTCGACATCTTTGCCCGATCGCAGGGCCCGCCGCAGATGGCCAACACCGGGGACCGTATCCAAACACGAATTATGTTCGAGACAGGGGATGAGAATTATTACTGGGTCAATAATATGCTCGTGGTCGGAACCACAACGGTGTATGCGGACTATCTCACCATCGACGCCTGGCAGGTAACTCTGGCCGAGTGAAGCTTCAGAGCTGATGGAAAACGCTCGCCATTGCTGCTGTCTCTGTTGTGCCTAGCGGTGGTCGTGGTAACGATTTAATACAGGGTGGCAGAGGCGATCAATGTAGCCATCGCATAATATAACAACAAGTACCCAGGTATTAGGGATTATCCAATGCCTCCTGACTTCACCCAAGCACAATCTTCGTTGGTTCCCCCCAGTTGAGCTCCCATATCTCTTTCGGTACCCGTCCCGCGGCTTTCCGATACATGACACCGTCGATCTTTTCAACCCAGAGAACATTGTAGAAGTGATATCGCTCAGGCTGGTTGGTCTCTGCTGTTGCTGTTTGCTTAGCAGCGGGACTTGTGTTGCTGCCATCCGAGAAATGGCGGTAGGCGAAAGGCCCAACGTCTATGCCGGCATCTAAGCTTTCTCGTGTGTGGGTTGCGGCTTTGTTGTAGTTGTCACCAGTATAGAAATGATAGTATTGCAACGAAGGCCCATAAAGCCAAAACCCTTGGCTGTCTATCATTTCGGGATAGGACCCAGCCACGTCCCGCTGAAGTGCGCTACCAGTCGAGATAGCTATCATCTTTAACTCAGACCCAGTTGGGATGAAGTGATTGCATTGCATGTATGTCATAGCACCTGCCCATCTTCCGTTCTTATCTTCCAGAGTAATGACTGGGCAGAGGGCCCTTGGCCGCGGCTTAAAATTGTACAAGTCCGTCTCAAAGACTGGAACGGAACTCCATTTCGCTCTTCGACGCAATTCCTTATCGTACGGATGGAGGATCCGTCGGACACGCAGCGTGGCTGTTCTTGTTGTGCAGGATAGCAAGGAAGCATTCATGTCTGCTAAAGGGGAATGCGGACTATTCTGTGTCGGTAGTGGGTATCGGTAAATGACTGTGGGATTATTTGTGTGGATAAAAGCACCACTGACATCACGGGACCAACCTGTCGGTAGAGGCTCATGGCTAGGCTCCTCCCAATCAGCCTTGAAGCGCTGCAGCAGGGCTGGCTCGTCGATTGGCTGGAATGACCATTCATCGGAAAGAGCACACCAATCTACCAGCTTCTCAATCCTCCAAGAAGTCCCCTCAGCCCTCGATGGATCCGGCCCGTAGAAAGAAGCTTGCGAAGCCATGTAATCCAAGCCCCCTTTTAGACTGTCCGGGTCCAACAGACATTTCCAGCCTGTCCAGGACCATGACGGCAGAGCCAGAGGTTCCATGGGAGTAATCTTAGTCGCTGTCTCGGCCGGGGACCGTCGCCGTGCTTGAAGAAGCGGCTGCCAAAGAAGGGCCGAATCGAGGAACAGGGCCGGTAGCCCGGAAATGAATCCACCGCGGAAGCTGCGTCGCGAAAAGGCTTCGAGTACGCCAGAAAAGGCCGGGAGCACGTCTTGGTCGTAGCTGAAGTTTCGATTGTTGTATCGACATACCAGCTCGATATATAATTTAAAGTCCGGGACGGGGGACAGAGAGGTAAGGTCCTGCGATTCATCTCTGCCAAAAGCCCTCCACTGGGCTCGTTCAAGGGCGACTCTTTCCAAGGGGTGACCGCTTATATATGGTCGGCGCCGTGTTTGGGAAAGCTGACCCATCTTACCCGCACGTTCTTTAACTTTGCTCATCGGTGAACCGGGCCACTGCACTTCCTGCTGACAGTCCCAAAAGCAAAGATCGTCAAGGAATATGATGGCACGTTTTGACAGCAACTGCTCCTGAAAGGTCCATCCCCGCGAGGCCCAGTGCGAACATAGGAGCTTGCTGTGCAAATGATGCGCTGAGATGCTTTCAAAATGTAACTGTCCATCGCCATAGCTCTTGCCATAAAGTCCTTCCGTAGAAGCCGCCGCTATGATGGTAAAATAGGCGCCGGAATATATCTCATTCATGAGGCCAACGCGGTCCCTAGTTGTGTCTTCGTGCTGGACGATGCACAGGCTATCGACCCAGAGATATCTAAACCCAGAGATTCGTACCAAATCAATGGCATCTCGGATGACCGCCGGGACTTTCTCCAAGATGTGGCTGCGCAAGAAGCCCTCGCGGCAAAAGTCTGCGAGATTTTCCTTGTTCAGAATGAGCCTGTCGTCAATTGCTGGTATCGCTTTCCAGTTGGAGGCGGAATTCCAAACGTAGCTGAGCGCTGCATACTTCTCGACGCTCCAACCGCGGACGATGCAGCCGGCGTGGGTGTCGATAACCCAGTCTGGGATATGATGCAGCGGTCTACCTTCAACAGGGGTCGCCTGACATTTATCACCGTGATTCTCGTTGCAACATTGGATCCAGCCCTCGAGGTGAGCGACATGTTCCATCAATGCCGACTGTGGTGCTGCCGTGGCGGGCAAGTCTTTGGGAATGTCAAAAGCCGAGCGCCGGCGGTTGGGACTGATCTGTGAGGACAAAAGCATCGCAAATATCAGATACCAAAACAAATTTAATCAGACAGGGAAAAGATCTCAATTCGCATATGGACTATTGATAAAAGGCTACCTTAGTACCTTCAAATGTTGTGTCATCCCCCGCAGACGTTGCAGATTCTGCTGACCGCGTTGGATGATAGTCACGGAAATGTTGGAAGCCTCAAAATTAAGGCATAAATTACGTCTCCGGCTTGCTGACCCACACATGTTTTGTTCTGTCCACTCGCGCGCGTGGAGGTCTGATCAAAGTACAATCAGAGCCCATCCAAAGCGGAATCTTCCCACTTTTATTCGTCTAGAATAGTCTGTGAACGTGTGTGTGTGTGAATAGGAAGTTGCAAGCTGATTGGCTCACTTTCGAAACCCGAACCCCCATTACCGGGAGCGCGGCCGTAGGCCGCGCAGGGGGGGGTGAGCCGGAGGCGAGGGGGGGGGGCTGCGCAGCAGGGGCCCCCCTTCACTTATACTTAGAGGCCAGAAGGTCAAGACGAATAGATCCCAGGGCCCCGATAGGGGCTTTCCACCTGGTTTCATAGGCTGGCGCTAAGCAGACGACTACCGAATGCTGCTTGACTCCGCCATCCAATTGGCTAGCAATCTAGGCACCGGAAATCATCCCATTCCATCATATCACGGCAGTCGATCGGCTGAAAGAGCATCAGCGCGGGGCCCCCCGAGATTATTCATGAGACTGGTTTTGACACCTTGTTCCTCCACAGCATAGCGTTTTCATGGCGCACATAGCGCTTCCACGACTCTTGGTATAGTAAATATAGTCGGGTGGCCAATGACAGATGTCAGGCTCATAAATTCACTGAGGATAGTTGTTTCAGATAGCCCTTCACATCCTTTATATAATTCTGCCCAAGGCTGCCTAGTACCTTGTTAGGTACTGAGGCTTTTGTGTATATCATGTGCACTTAGGAAGGGAGAATTCTCTCCATTAGAAATGCTAGTGGGTAAGGAAATACGAGGATACATTCTTGTCACTAGATTCAAGTAGGATCCGCAGGAGGGTAGTTGTGGATAACTCAGAGATCATCAAAGTTACCGTGGCCAGGAAGACGATACAGAACCCGCCAGGTAGTCTCACCAGCAGACGTCTCTCGACTACAAACTGAGAATGGTATCTTCCACAAGCGCTAGGCGTGTTCTTGAAGGATATCTCCCCAGCTGGATGTCACGTAGCTTTTGGACTTAGAAGATTCTTTCTAATGGCCTCCTAGGTGATGCCGACTCCCCTTTTGTATTTCACATCCACTGTTACACAACTACACCACAAACACCTTCAAAAAGCCGTAGGCTTTTGTGATACACTCTTTATAGGTTGCGGATCCTCTATATAGTAAAATCAATGACTTGTGGATAGCTGGGCTTGACTTTTCAGAAACGTCTGCACAGCTTCATGCCTTCCTGTACTCTCTAAGTATACAGATAGAACTGCTTCCTATGAAATAAATCTCGGCATTGCCGTGGGCTCACGCCCCACGATCTATACGCATGGGTTGAATAGATCTTGTAGCGGTGTAGCAAACACCTGACTGAAGGCGTAAGCGTTGACCACCGTATGAAGGCAGCGGCTCTGCTTGTTGAAAGCGTGTAGATGGAATAAAAAAAGAAGAAGCCACGTCTGATCTTATAACACTGCATGAATGGTCGGCCTCCTCTCTTAGATATCCAAAATACGGATACGAATTCAATAACAAATCGCCGCTGTCGTGATGAGATACTCCCCTGAACCAGCCCTTAAGGGGCATTCTGTCTTCTTGGTAGGCCATTCCGTCTATCAAGTTGCCCCGGTTGTGTTAGCAATGAGCATTTGAGACGACCCCAGGCGTCTCTCACATGTTGCAGCTGTGGACCCAGATGTGAGAAAGACGCGTCAGCCGTGGCTTCGATTTGTACCCATTGTATGGCCAATTGAAGGCTGTGGGGCAGCCCCAAGGCAATAAGCTTCAAGAGCAACAAGGAACGCGGATGCAGGCTGCTGCACGCTCACGCCGGATATCCATCACGCCATTGATTCCGCTGTGGATGACGGAGACTCCAATAACGCAGATCGAATTTATTTGCAGGTGGAGGCTAAGTGAATATTGTACTCCTCGTTTGCTGGTGCAAGGACCTGGGAGTGGGCTTGTCGAAGCTTGCAAGATCTGTACGCGTCAGCTCCATCTGGCCGGGGGCCCGTCTTGCCAGCACCACAACGCATCGCTCAGGGGCCAAGATTCGTGACAATTGGTCTTCGGATGACTCGAATTGCGCAGTATGTATATTATTCTGGAACAATCTGCCGTCATCCGCGAGAACAATGCGCAGGTATATGCCCGGAGTTAGGCAAGGCGGAGAGTGGGCCCGCCTGTCGAAAGGGTCGGGGCGGCGCAGCGACGTACACACCCTGGGCAATTTGTGGGCCGTTGCCAAGTCAGATCTGGACTCTGTGATGATTGAATATCTATGAAATCGAGAAATTCCCTTAACCTGAAACTTGCTAGCCAGCATCTTCGGCAGATAGAATAAGCTTACTTTTTAGTGAGTGTTCAGGTTCTAAAAGTGAGGACTCACTAGCACACTATGTGTTCACTATTTGAGGGTTCCAAACTGGACGGTGAACAATCCTGCCGCTAGCATTTCATGGGCACGTAAAAACAGAAGCGCTGTTGCAAGATGGGCCTGAAAACGACAAGTAGCCGGAGCCTCAGCCCCACAGAGCGAATAGAGCCACTGTAGTCTGAATGAGGTATGTCAATGACGATCTCCAGTTCCAGAACATCTCGCCTATCACTCAGTGTGCTGGTATCCTGACGGAGGTACGGAGAAGACGGTCTTCCCGATTTCTTCACATGTCTTCTGCTAAGCCTCCTGTCGTCAGCACATCACGATCATCGCATATGCGTTTTCATGTGTCATGAAAGTATCGAAAGCAAAACGAGCATCCCTCCACATTCCGACGCAGCATGCTGGAGGGCGAAACGAGCTCGGACCAGTTACAACAGAAGTGTCCAAGCCTTTCTACACGGGTTTGGATGTCAACTGAGTTGCTTACGACGACCTCACCGGCGATCCCGTAGATCATGGCTGACGTGCTCCAAAAGACAGGAGACGACAGTCACAGACCGGTACTCATGGGACGATAGCAAGCACATCAAGAGACTCGCCATGTTCTATAAAACCCCTCGATAGCCTTCGACTCAAAGGCTCAATGGTCTCTTCATCCTCATCATCACAACAGCCTAATTCACTACTACAACTCTAAATCAGACATAAATCTGCTCACTTAAGTTTGACACTTAAATACGCAACATAATCATCATGAAGGCCTCCGTTGTCCTTGCTCTCACTGCTGCGCTCGCCGCTTACGCCTCTCCCATCGCCCCTCAGGAACCAGTAAGTCTTGTCGACTGGGCTAGTATCAATGAGAACCAACGTTGACCATTCTCGAATCGAAAGGGCCCCCAGCCACCGGCTCCAGGGCATCCCATCGGCACTCGTGACATCCCACCCCCACCTCCTCCTGCTCCGGAGCAGCCTCACAAGCGCGGCGACAAGCCACCTCCTCCTCCCCCCGCTCCTCAGCAGCCGCAGCCGAACAAGAGGGGCAAGAACCCGCCTCCTCCTCCCCCTGAGAAGCCCCAGCCTCGCGACAATGGGGCCAACCCACCACCGCCTCCTCCCAAGGCTCCCGAGAAGCCTCAGAAGAGGGCTGATAAGCCGGCCCCTCCGCCTCCTGCTCCTGAGCAGCCACGGCCCAACAAGAGAGGCGACAACCCACCTCCTCCCCCTCCTCAGGCACCCGAGAAGCCACACAAGAGGGGGGACAACCCGCCACCGCCTCCTCCCCAGGCTCCTGAGCAGCCGCACAGGAGGGGTAACAACCCTCCTCCTCCACCTCCTCAGCCCGAGAAGCCTCAGCCTCGCGACAATGGTGCCAACCCACCTCCACCCCCTCCCCAGGCACCTGAGAAGCCCCAGAAGAGGGGCGACCAGCCGCCACCTCCTCCCCCTCAGCCGGAGAAGCCTCAGCCTCGCGACAACGGCGCCAACCCGCCTCCCCCACCTCCCCCTCAGCCCCAGAACTAGATTGCACACTGGGAGACAGAAGATAGGGTTCCAGAGATAATGGACATTTCGCGAAGCGCAGGATTGCTCGGATTGAGGGGCATGGTTACAGAGTTGGTGTTGCTATCAGACAGCTCAATCATTCTTTTAAACTACATGTGATGACTTCTGTCATTGCTACAGACAATCTTTGATATTATTAATTGATATTTGGTTCCCAAGCCAAAAATATTTCGGTCACCAGTGAAATGCCACCAGCGAAGTGCGAGATCCGACGGACACTCTCAACGTATCAACACAAGAACAATAACTCCGTGACGCATTTGCTCGCACACTGGGCTGCTCATCTACATAGGGCGCCGGATGCACTCCTGAAAGTACCACTGACTACCTAGATAAACCTCATTCACTTGCTTTATAATCAGAGTCTTAGTAACCGCCCTGCTCAAAGCAGTAGCACACCCACTATTGATCCTTACCAGCCACAGGACGGGACGAGGGCAACTCGTTGCTGTCCTAGGAAGAAGGAGGGGAATCCTGCTTGCGACAGGCCAAGAAACGCTCTCTCGGCGTATGTCGCTCATGGCGATCTTGTCTAGTACAAGAGGCTCGCACCGAACCGCCCTCGGATTCCAAACTGACAAATCTCCACATGATCAACATAACCGCCAAGTCAAGTCGCTACAATTACAGGAGCCAGGTAGTATTTGAGTTCAATTCTAGTTATAACCCCGCATGTGTGTAACCAGGCCTGAGCTATCTCATTCGACAGGATAGATGCCGTGTCTGACATGTCCAAAGTGACGCTGACTGCAGATGCCGGGTTCCGGATCAAGTATCCCCGTGACTAAAGCCGCGGGAACTGAAATTACCATAAATAATTGGAATATCATTTAGTTGAAGAGAAGACCGGTCCGAAGGACTTTGGATCATTGTAGACCACTTTTAAGACGAGATCGAAGTCAAGGAACGTTTGACTTACCAAAATGGCGATCGATTTGTTGAACTTTTCTGCTGTCCAGCCAGCACTCTTCAAGGCCGTGCTGCTATTTGGATTTTTTGCTTTATCGCTTGTTGGCTATCGTGTCATATACTGCCTCTTCTGGTCTCCACTGCGTCATTTCCCAGGCCCATGGTATGCGGCATGCTCTTCTCTGCCTTTGGGTCTGGCCTCGATCGCGTCAGTGGAGCCCGACTGGCTCATGTCGCTTGTGCGCAAATATGGCAGTACGTGGAAAGCCTTGGCTGTTGCTAACCCAAACTTTGAAAAAGAAAATGGCCACTTAATTCTCAAATATTGCGCTGACTAAAATTGTCCCGAAAAGAGGACGGCAGGCCAATTCGCATAACACCCAGCCTCTTGTTCTTTCACAAGGCCTCGGCGCTACCCGAGATCTACTGGAATTCCAAGTGCAACACCAAAACTTCAACGTACGGGCACGAGGCACTTGGCCCAAAATCGATCTTCCAAGTCATTGACAGCCAGGAGCACAAGGAGCTGCGCAAGGCCGTCGGCGGGGCGCCATGGGGTGTCGGCTTGATCAAGAAGAACTGGGAGTCGAAGGTGGACAATCTTATCCAAATGTTCCTTGCCAACCAGAAACAGCGCATTGAGAGCGGGGAACCTGTCATCTTGAGTGACAAGGTCGCCGAGTTCGCCGCCGACGTGCTCACTACTATCGTGTTCACCGAGCCTTGGGGTTTCCTCGCCAACGACCGCGACGAGCGCGGCCTCATCCGCGCCTGGCGGGCTGGACTCGCACTCTTCGGCCTCTCCCAGCGCTGGCGTTTCCTCCGCGAGGTCATATTCCCCTCGCCCCTAGGGCCCCACGTGCTTCCCCGCGAGTCGGACGAGACCGGCAACGGCTGGCTCGTCTCACAGGCAAACCGTGAGATTGCCGAGCGTGAGCGCCGGATGGAAATGGGGGAGCCCAGGCCTGACCCGGCCGACATGCTGCAGCTGACGCTCGAGGCCACGGTTGGCGGCAGCGGCGAGGACTACGGCTCAGCGCGGCCGCTGTCCACCATACAGAAGACGGCGCACATGACGCTTCTGATCCAGGCGGGCGTTGACACAACGGGCAGCGGACTGGGCGCGACGCTCCGGCTGCTCCTCATGCACCCCAATGTCTTGGAGAAGGTGCGTGCCGAGATCGCAGCGGCGGACGCGAAGGGGCTGTTGAGCCCGGTTGTGCAGTACGATGAGACGCGGACGCATCTTCCGTACATGAGTGCTTGCATCCGGGAGTCGCTGCGTGTGAATCCCCCAATCCCGAACATTTTCCCGCGCCTTTCGCCCCGGGGTGGCATCGTCATTGATGGGTCGTTCGTCCCAGAAGGGACTGAGATGACCAGCCAAGCGTATGTCGTGCAAAGAGACGCAGACGTCTTCGGCCCAAACGAGCATGAGTTCCACCCCGAGCGATGGCTAGGTCCTGAGGAGCAGGTGGCTAAGATGGACGCCGCCATGTATGTTTTCGGCATGGGTGCGAGGGTCTGCCTGGGCAAGGAGATCGCTCTGATGGAGTTGCATAAGCTTGTTCCCGAGATCATACGTCGCTTTGACATAGACGTGCTAGACGCGGGAAAGTGGGTGGTGACTGGAGGAATTGCATCACACAAGCCTGGTCTCAAGGTAGTGCTCAGGGCTCGCAAGTAACTAGCAACGCCCATGAACAGAGGAAGACTTCGTTTCGACTTGGCGCCCCGGAGGACTTGGTAAACAAGACCCCACCTAGACAGTAATTCTGATGCTTCGTCTGTTAGAATGGGAGTGTTCAAGTCTTGAAAAGCGCCCAGATACTGGGTGCAAGGGCCTCACGATCGCCCTGCCTCGGGTCGATTGGTTGAAGAAGCTCATCTTCACGACCAGTGCCATCCTCTGAGCTTCAATCAGTTGCCCTAGGATTTTATTGCCACTTGCTAACGCAGCTGCCATAGCTTTAGGTGTGGTGATCTTTTCCTCGCAGGGCTCGCTGAAAGTCGGCAGGGTCAATATCTGAGTGACTCCCAGCGGCACCTAGCGATGCCCCGCGTACTAGAAGTGGACCGTCCCGTTCCGAGGTTCCTAGAGTGGTCCCGGGAACCGTATCACGTACTCGGCATAGCGGTGGTCTTGAACGCCGCCCGGGCGTTTAGTCAACAGATCCGAAACGAACGACGTGAGGAGAGCAGCGATTCATGGAAGGGCTGCACGGCCATCATCTCTAACTAGGGGGAGGAGTTCACGACACTGGTACGTGCGGTAAATCTTGTCCACCGGAGTCGGAAAGAAACAGGATGTCCGGGCCCCTGTTGAATGCGGATAATATGCACACCGCGACTCATAATATCCCATCGACAACAGAGTGGCCTGTAGTGCGAATGCGACAAATGCCCCTTCACCAATCACGGTAGCTCTGCCCCGGCTTTAGCAAGAGAAGACCCACACCGCGGCTCAATGATCACGTCAACATCCGATGCAGTATGCTATCCGAATCACTAAGTACATTCATACTGTCACACATGCGAAGTCGAGATGGTGAAATCCTGAAATGACTGCAACAATCAGATATAAGTCCCGTTCCCGCCTTCATGGCACTATTTGGTCGAGTTTGTATGGACAAGAACGCGGAACTGAACTTACACCACACCATTGCCCAACACTTGCTTGATCATGACAACATGGAACTATGCCCTAGCGGGGCTTTTATTCGTGAGTTTTGTCCCCAGAACCGCCACTCTCGGCCACCCAACAGCTTGAGATGCTCACTGATGACTCAACACTCCCTTCAGTCATCGCTTTACATACTGTGCATGTTCACATATAACGTTTTCTTCCATCCACTAAGAAAATACCCCGGCCCGAAATTATGGGCAGCCTCCCGTCTCCCTTATTCCCTCATGATCAAGTCAGGGTTCTCTCACCGACGTGTGCTAGAATTACACCAGCAGTACGGCGATGTTGTCCATAGCACCCAACGAACTGGCGTTCAGCAACCCCGACGCGTGGAAAGAGATAATGGGTCATCGCAGAAGGGGACAGGGCGAGAATGGGAAAGATACCGTCATCTGGGAACTCATGCCTTACTCTATCATTGCGGCTGACCGTGAGAGTCACAGCAAATACAGAAAAATGCTTGCCCACGGGTTTTCGAATCAGGCTATGATGGATCAGCAACCACTGATAAGACACTACGTTGACCTTCTAGTCGAGAGGCTGCGAGAAGCTTGCAAGAATGGTACTAAACCACTCAACATGGTATCTTGGTACAACTGGACAACATTTGATATCATAGGCAGCCTTACTTTTGGGGAATCGTTTGGGTGCCTGGACAATTCAAGCTATCATCCTTGGGTGTCGTTTATCTTTGACACTGTACGACTCAACACTCTTCTGGCTGAGCTTCGTAGGTGGTCAATAGGCAGGTTCTGTTTACGGTGGCTCACGCCCAGGGCCGCAATGGAAAAGGTCTTGCGGCATAAGACTCTGACCGTGGAAAAAGTCGACCAGCGCCTTCGTCTCGAAGAGTCGAGGCCAGACTTCATGGGCGCCATGGCACAGGCAAAACGTGACGCGGTAAGTACTCACTTGTGCCTCATGTATTGGTCTTGAACTTAATCTAGTCGATGCAGAAACTATCCATGCCTGAAATTTCAGACAATGCCGAACTTATCATCTTAGCGGGCTCGGAGACGACAGCAACGGCCCTCTCAGGGGCCACATACCTCCTGGCGACTAATCCCCACGTCTTTGCCAAATTAGCGCAGGAAGTCCGGTCTAGCTTCAATGAGGAGAACGAGATCGACCTTCACAGTGTGCAACGCCTGGAGTACATGATAGCCGTTCTCAAAGAGACAATGAGGTTCTACCCGCCCGCCCCAACACCGGCTTTAGGGGTCACAAAGCCTTCAGGGGATACGATACTGGGACGCCATGTCCCTGAAGGGGTACGACTGAGCTATCGACTTTGTTTTGCAAAGTTTGGCCTGATTAATCTTTATAGACACTTCTTGGAATATGGCAATGGCCAATGTACCACAACCCTGAGTACTTCGAGTCCCCCGAGTCATTCATCCCTGAACGTTGGCTTGGTGACCCACGCTTCGCAAACGACCGCGTCGAGGGCTTTCAGCCATTCTCAGTCGGCCCGCGTGATTGTATAGGCAAGAAGTTAGTGGTCTTCAGACTCCGAAATATGGGTGAGAAAGGTTTTTCATACTGATCTTACTGTGCGAACACTGTAGTCTCGCAAACGCAGAAATGCGGATGACCTTGGCCAGAATAGTTTGGAACTTTGACTTCAAATTAGCCAATCCTGAAGTCAACTGGTTCGACGAGAACACAACTTACCTCCTCTGGCAGAAGCCGGATTACCAGATGTACCTTACTCCCCGCGACACAACTTTAAAGATCTGACGAATTCGAGGCCTGGGAGTTACTTCTTTTAACACAGAA
Organism: Diaporthe vexans; assembly: GCA_021188095.1. Lineage (NCBI taxonomy): Eukaryota > Fungi > Ascomycota > Sordariomycetes > Diaporthales > Diaporthaceae > Diaporthe > Diaporthe vexans. The sequence continues at coordinate 148,575 of JAJLLZ010000017.1, forward strand.
AAATTTGCCTCAACCTGGTCAAATGTGGAATCATCCGGGTCAATGAGCGCAGAGCCTTGCAGGGTGAACGCGTGGCACAACATATGTATATTTTCTCGCGACATCATGTCGGAGACTTGATAGGCGAGGTTGCTAGGAGTTAGATGTTCAAATGACAAATGGCGCACAGTACCAATCAGTGGCCTTGAATGCAAGAATATGGCCTGCGCAATTTTTAACTCGGCATGTATATCGATTTGTCTTGCTAGGGCGTACGGTGTTTCGTGCAGACTTTAAATGTGTCCGAAATGTCCCCGCTGTATAATGGACAGGATCTCGGCGACTTACTACGCAGCGGCGTAGGAATGACTCGAATTTGGGTTGCATTGTTCGGCGACTTCCCATCATTCGCATTACTTTGGGATATTTTCGAGGCCAATTGTCGCGAATACTATTTGTGATATATAAGTTCAAGGCAGCTTAATAGAGGAACTCAAAGAATACCAATAGTCCATAAGTTCAAGGCAGATTCTGTACTGACAGTAGAGACGGCGCTCACGGTCCGTTCACGATAAAACAATCTGGAAAAGACTGTAAAGAAAAGGCTCTTGACATCCTCTAGAAAACATCTTTTTGATTCATACCATGTCTTTGGACTTCGATGTCATGGTGATTGGCGGCGGGCCAGCAGGTCTTGGTGCTGCGTCTGCGGCCGCGCGCCAGGATCACACGACAGTGCTTTTCGACTCAGGGGAGTACCGCAACGCAAAGGGTACCCATATGCACACTGTGCCTACCTGGGACCACCGACACCCGAACGAATTCCGTTTAGCAGCCCGGGCGGACTTCAAGCGGTATGGCGCACTGGTAACTGTGGAGGATGCCAAGATCGACCACATCAGGCGGCGCAACGATAATACATTTGAAGCCGTTGCTGGCGAGGATATTTATACGAGCAAGAAGGTCATTTTGGCAACTGGAGTCGAGGACATGTTCCCGGATATTCCTGGTTATTCGGACTCCTGGGGGTGTGGCATGTGAGCCATCTGCTCCCTAAACTGAACACGTCCGTGTTTGATAGATAACTGACCAGTACCGACCTTTTGATAGTTTCCACTGCCTTTTCTGTGACGGATGGGAAGAAAAAGGAGCCCTTTCGTCGGGCGTTCTAGCCGTCGGAGACGCCAGTGACATCCTCGTCTGCCTGCATGTCGCTCGCCAAGCCCTACGCATGACGAAGCAAGTAACACTGTACACGCACGGTAGCACCAAGGTCACGGACGAATTGACAGAGGCTCTGAAGGTGGCACCTGCACCCATGATCATCGATGCAAGAAAGATTATCAAGATGACCAAGGCCTCGGAACGAGCACAGGTCAACTTGCATTTCGAGGACGGGACCACGAAAACAGAAGCATTCATCGCACACAAGTCCCATGTCAAGCTACGAGGTACACTTCCTGAGCAGCTAGGAGTCGAAGTTCTGTCTAAAGAAGGTACCATCAAAGTGAGCACGCCATTCAATCAGACCAGCGTGAAGGGAGTGTTCGCTGCGGGGGATTGTGTATCTGTCATACATAATGTCACAACCGCCATTCAATCTGGAGTTGCGGCAGGCGGCGGTGCCTCGCTACAGATCCAGGCTGAAGCTCTGAGCCAGCCTGGGTTCGTTTGAGGCGTAGGAGTTTAAGAATTAACATTTCGATGTATACATGGCTGATGGGAATTGAATCTTATATCAATCCATTTTCCGTGTATTTTTCTAGAGAGAGAGAGAGAGAGGCGGGGCGTTCAGATTAATCAATTTCAGTATTATTTAGCTCCCTGTGCCTTTTGAGCCGCTGCTAATATTGCAAGATATTCATCTGCAAGTGACCTCGTCACCGGCTCAACAGTCGGTGCTTCGTGCAAAATATTATTAGTAGCTTTGAGAAGATGTGATTCAAGCTCGAAATATTTTCCTTGAGATGAGTGGATGATCTCGCCGTGGCGGGACTTGTCGGCCATGAGAATAAGGGCTGACCGTGCTGCAATCTCCGGCCCCTGTGATGGAACCCCTGCCTCGGTACAAAGATCTTCGCTCACAAGTCCGGTAATCGTCCAGCCCGGTGCGATGCCATTGATACGAACGGGAATATCTGTTTGTGGTCCAATCTCGGAAACCAGGCCCCGAACCAGACCGTGGACACCATGCTTCGCAGAGGTATAGTCATAGCAGGGATACCTCTGGTATGAAGAGGACGACGCTGTCACCACGATGCTGCCGCCGCTGGGGTTCTTCCGGATATGATGGATTCCGAGCTTGACAGTGTCAACGACGGCTGTGAGGTTGATGTCGAAAACAATGTGATTTGGCCGTGCGAGCTCTCCCTCGTTATCGAACTCGTCTGAGAGCAAGTCCATCTTAGGGCCGATACCTGTTCCCACGGGTGTCAGTCTAATGATCCGGCTGAAGGATTCGCCACACATTACTAACCAGCATTGGCAAATACATGATCGATGTGCCCGAACTTGTTGATAGCGTGCTTGAAAAGGTTTCGTAGTGCCTTCCAGTCAGTCACGTTGGCTTCAAAAAATTCGAAGTCCTGACTGTGAACCGCAGTCTTCGGAGCAGACAAATCCCCTCCAACGACCTTTGCGCCGGCTTTGAGTAATTCTTTGACTGTTGCTAGACCAATGCCACTGGAGCATCCTGTTACGAGCACCACCTTGCCTCTCAAGGGAGCCAGATCGTCGTCGGATACAGTGAACTCGGGCATTGCGCGGAGACTTGCAGTCTGTGTGGGTGCTGTCGGAAGTGTCCAGTCTGCGGGGATGAACTTTTGGCAACCTCAGGCGCGGGCTTGATATTCATGCACCCCACGATATCGGCCCTGGGGAGTGAGCACTGGTAGAGTCCCGGTTTTTGTTGCCTCTTCCAAGTCACGAGGGCCGAGGATACACTGCCACGTAACTAACCCCTCTTCTACCGGGTTGCGAGGAGCATTTCCGAGATGTCTCTCTGTTCCAAGGAGCACAGTGTAGTTGAGTGCATCTTCCGACGTATCCCAGGTCCGATCAACCCGCGCTGCTACCGAGGCGCTTGCTTCTCAAGTGAGGGGAAACCCCTCTCGACATTTCGACCTGGAAGCCAAGCCATGATACAAGAACTAGGCTACCTCGGTAATATGCATAAGCCAGTTCTGAAAACTCACTGCCAGTAGTTAAATACAGAAGGGATGCATCAGACGATCCAAGGGGAGGGAATCTGCTGTTCTTCGGTCAATTGACTCGCCCTACCCTATGGTGCATATCATGCAGTCTTTGCTTCCATTACCTGAATCAAACATTTGAACCGAGCTTCAAGATGACGTCGACAGCAGGAAAAGAGAGTAGCCCAGGCTATCCCCAGCTATCTTTTCCAGAGGGTAGAGAATTCACTGCCGGTGACCTCCTGGCCCAGACTCTGGTTCATCTAGGTGTGAACGTCGCCTTTGGCCTACACGGCGGCCACCTCGATGCTTTCCTCATGGGAGCCCATGATGCTGGGATCCGCCTCATCGATACTAGGCACGAGACGGTCGCTGTGCAGGCTGCGGAGGGCTATGCTAAGGTCAAAGGCCAGGTCGGCGTGTGTTTTTTCACCGCGAATAGCGGATTCGGCAACGCGTTAGCCGGGATTTCGACCGCCATGGCTGACAGAAGTCCTATTTTCTGTATCACGAGCTCGGCGCCGCAGCGCGATGCCGAGATGAACGTCCTGCAGGGCTTCCACGACCAGATCGTTGTCAGCAAGCCGGTCACGCGCTTCTGCCACCGCTGCGTGCACGCTGAAGAGATCCCAAGATTGGTGTCGCATGCCTTCCACATGGCCACAGCGGGCCCGACGGGGCCGGTCCTGATTGACTTCCCCATCGACGTTCTTTTCTCGCCGGTGGAGCCTAAACGCATCTCGTGGGGATCCATCCGGATGAAGCCCTCATATCTGGCAGGCCCGCATCCCGAGGCTACCCAGAAGGCTGTGGAAATGTTCTCTGCGGCGAAACGCCCAGTAATTATCACTGGCGCGGGAGCCAGGGGCCTCGAGGAGGATACAGCCTTCCACGAGTTTATTGAGAAGGCCCAAATTCCTACTTTTCACAGCAACGAGTACTCGGGTGCCCTGCCCAACAAACATCCTCTTCGGGGCGGCGTTGCAAACCTACTCAGTGCCCTTCAGATCATCAAGCATCCCGCTCCGGATCTTGTTCTATTACTAGGGGCACGTACAGGCTTCTTCTTGGGGAGTCGAGGCTCGCCCTGCATTCCACATCCCGACGATTGTCAATACATACAGGTGGATGTGGACGCAGGGGAAATCGGCAGGGCCCACGAAATTCACCTCGGCATCACATCAGATGCCAAGGCGGCCATGGATGCTCTGGCTAGAGGCCTTGCAAGCGTCAACTACACAGCACCAGCGGACTGGGTCAAGACGACAATGGCGCTGAAAAATGGGCCAATGCCTCAGGAGAAGGATGCTGAAGAATATGAGCCGGGTAGAGTGCACCCGTACCATGCATTGAAGCGGGCCTTTTCATCCTTGCCTGAGGATACGACGCTCTCCATAGGTAAGTTGCCTTTGATATTGGTCTCGGAAGCCGGCAACATTGGTTATGTCTGACATGTTTGCTGCTTGAATAGATGGTGGTGAGGTTGGAAGCTGGACTGTTATGACCAGCGAATTCCTGCGCCCGAAGCGAATAATCTTCAGTTGTGGTTACCTAGGCTTCCTTGGCAATGGCTGGGGCTACAGCTTGGGCGCCAGCGTTGCTGAGCCGGACCGCCTTGTGGTCAACATCCAAGGAGATGGCTCCGGTGGAATGCACCTCGCGGAGCTCGACACCTATGCCCGCTTCGGTGCCAAGATTCTGACCATCGTCTGCAACAACCATTGTTGGGGTATGAGTCAAGGTGGCCAGGAGATCATTTATGGCTCCATTACAAAGTCTCGCCCAGCGGCCATACTGTCCCAGGAGATGAAGTTTAGCACTGTGGCCGAAGGCCTGGGTTGTGCCTCTGAGCGCGTCAGCAAGCCCGGCGGTATCGACGAAGCCGTCAAGAGACTCGCTGCCAGTGCATTATCGGGCAAACCAGCTCTCTTGGAGATCATCACGAGCTCGCATCCCATTCACCCTGGTACGATTGCAATGGTTGGCAATACGGATGACAAGAATGTCATAGTTGTACCGTACTACGACAATGTGCCAAGGCCTCACTACAACTAACATAGTCCACAATAAAACCTTTTCCTCGATTAGTTATAATACCTAGGTATTCAAAACTCCATTAACCTGTTCTATGAGGCGCTTTTGGTTCTTACTCCTTGTACAGGTTTTGATAGAGCTACAAACGGCCCTCCCTTTGGCAGCAGCAATATTTGGCAATGTGTAGAGCTAGCACTTGAGTGAAGAGGCATCAGCTTATGGTAGAAGAAATGATAATTCGGTTGTATTTTGCAAGCACCGAGTACCATAAAGCAAGTCTCGAGCCAAACACCTGGAGCACAAAACAGCACTCAGTGCATTCTTCTCAGATTGAGTGACACTCATTGCCGTTCGGCCGCACCAAGAAATTCAAACAATTCAACTAGTCTATACCGCACCCGTCGTATAGCGCTGGGCAAAGTCGGGTACGCCGACGTCACGCCCAGCGAAACAACCAAAGATTGCAGGAAGATGACCCTCGTCCACCGCACCATCTCCATCGTCGACAGCGTCGGAAAGAGCATCCTGTTCTTTGAGTTCCCGCTCCTCACTCCGACGCTGAGCCTGCGCGATTGCGCCCTTGTAGCAGCTTGGGCCCGACTTGAGGCTGTCTACTAGTTCGTCCATACCGTCGGCTACCACATCTATCTCCTGTTCGAACATCCTTTCGAGAGATAATGCTGAGTAATTCATCATAGGTATTTGTTTGAGGTCATTCACCTTCTGACTTTTCGCTGCGCGGAATTTATGGATGATCTCCGCCATGTTTCCGGAGTCATACAGCCCTTCGCGCCTTTGCGATGTGGTCAGGAGTTCAAGAGCGCGATCGCACACGCTCTCGTCTCCGCACTTCGCAGCCAGTGCGAAAAGCGGACCTACAACTCCACTCTCGGAGGAGAATGTTCGTCGTTCGCCAACATCACACGAGCTGAGAGCTGTCTCCCTTCCCCGAGAGTATCGGCGCAACTCATCGACCATGTTCAGCACTCTTTCGGCTCGTGGATTGGGTGACGATCCGAATATTCCATCGTTGATTGGGTAGTTCGACTCAACAAGCATCTTGGAAACATGCCACTGTATCAGTAAGAGACGTGCGCCGAGATACTCGCTCTTGTCCGCCCTCCTTGTAAAATCTGTTTCCTCGAATCGAGCGAACCAGGCACAAAGCCGGTCCTCAAGAACGAGTTTCTCTTCCGTTACATGAACAGGTAGCGATTCCTTATCACAGAATTTGAATGACATGTGTTTGGTGAGGAAATGAAAAAGAGAATTCTGGAGTCGTTTGAAGGCTCCGTAGGCTTCATTAAGATCATGGAACGCCTTCTTGTCTCCGCCGTCTTCGATTGCTAAGCGCATACGCGGAGCACGTTTATCGTCGAATATTGTAGCCTGTAGATCTAGGCTTTCGAACACACGAGACAGGGCGCCCATGTGATCATCTTCTTCGAGCCTTCGGCCTCGGCAATGGTTAGACAGCAGGTCCAGACCAGCGTCGAGGTGACGCATGGCGGACCCACTGTCACCGAGAGCTGCTTCGAAGCAGTAGAACAGCACACAACATGTGAGCGCAGCCTTTATCGTGTCGGGGTCGGGCTTCTCAATTCGCTTTCTGAGAGCATGTACGGCCTTTCCATACCGAACCAGTGCGTCAGGCTTGCTGCGGCAGGGCTTATTACTAGCTGTTGTCGCACACTCGAGGTGAAGTGAACTCAGTGACACAAGCGCCTGCCGCACCACATAATGCTGATGACTCTGCTGGAGGACGATGTTTGTCCAGAAGTCGACATTGAAGTGGCTCGCGATCTCACGAGCGCCTTGCACACAGAAATAGTGCAGAATTTGGCGGTCTCTCTGGGATCCTGGAACCCTGAATGGAATAGCGTAACTGGTGATGGAGATTCCTGCTGCGGGTACGACGGCGCTCGAAACTGTATGGTTCGGAGAGGCAATGGCGATTTTCTTGTCGGCAGCGTAGCCATCGCATGTCCATCCGGCCCGACTGCACCTCAAACATGATGGACGAGCTTCGTCGCACTTGATGTGTCTCTTGCTTTGGTCCCGTCAGCTCCACCAAATCCGGACGCATGGGCTTTGAACAACTGGTCAGGCTTACCGACAGATCCCGCAACCGCTTCGTGTCCTCGGTGTGCTCGTCCTTGTTCTTCTCGCTGCCAACGCGCTGCTATTCATGGTTTCGATAGTACTCGTTATTCCTTCTTGCATTCACGAATGCGGACATCGCGGTGCCGGCGTTAAGTATGATCAAAGGAAGCACCGCCCCGACTAGTGCTGACCTGGGTAGTAAGCAGGCCGGCATGAAACATGCTCCTTGAGCTGAAGATCCAGCTTCGCAGTCTTTCACTGTCTCACTCAGATACGCCTTGGCACCGGAACATTTGCCACCAGCTATTGTAAGCATAGCACCAGTTGGCGCGGACAATGTGCGCAGAAGCCGATTGAGGCTCCTGAGGAGGGAACAATGGTGGAACGTTACACTACATGCCACGACACCCCATAGACCTTCGTTAGGCCCACATAATTCTACTAACAACCACACAAGTGAGTTCACTGCCAATCCCTATACATCCCGAAGGTGTACGGTCTCTTCACACAGTGGTAAACGCTCAAGGATCTAGACGTAGAAACCGAATACCGTTACTTTACATGGGCTTCTATGGTCTGAAGGAAGGGGTGACCAGAAGGTCTATGAGGTATGGTACCGTGTCTTTCTTTGTTCAAGCCGAGGTTTTCACATTGCACACATTTGGTGAAATATTTTTATTAGTAGTTTCATTCTCAATTTGCATTATTTCAGAAGGCGCATGCGGTCACTCTATACAGTGGTGAATGCTCAAACATATCTATATCTACTTATATGGATTTACAACACCACAGTGCTCAGACCATTCTGCAAAATCAACCAAAACTCTTTCCAAGAACATGCTGCTTCTCCTATTTGCAAATCCTCACCACAAGGTATCAGGGCGGCTCCAGTGGCCAACGTTACCCAGCCACCACTTTGTCACCAGCACCTTGGGAAGGTCAAGATTGGCATAATTCCCATCGCTAAGTGGCTCTGTGATCCCGCCCGAGTCTTCATAGCCTCGATTCCCTTATTAGAGCATACGGCAGTAGCGTGGAGAGCGTACGCCGCAGACTCAATCGCTAAAGTCTGCGACAAGTTCGAGCAGCCCTAGTACTTGGTCATTTGGTGCTCCGAGTCGGTGGTAGGATCAGCCGGCGGCCACAAGGAGACGTCGATGACTGGATCCTGAGATATGGTGTGATAATTGAGGAGCGGCTGAGTGTGCTCTCAGGAGGACATAGCGCTGACCTTGATCTTGCCCAACGGTGCCCCGAAGTCCAGCTTGTTCGTCGTGGTCAGGTCATCACCGCATCCGTCGCCAAAGAGTGTGCGCTCCATGTGCGTCGGCTTGATATTGTGACGCTTGATTACTAGCTTTGCCTGTGGCGATACTGTGGCTCGGACAATATATGTGCTATTTGTGGAAGTACGTTTCGCAAAGCCCAGCACCAAAAGCTCGCCCTGTTTGGTGCTCCCTTGTTGGCAGTGGCCATTATATTCATAGCGCATCGGGAACTCCATTTCGATCTGACAAGCACCTGGAGGGATATCAGGTGCCTGTGTGATCCGTCTGGGTTCATGCCACGTAGAAGACATACCATATCCAGGCAGTGTATCGAGGCATTCATACCTTAGGAAACGCGATGATTCTGGCAACCTCTGCTGCGGCCTCCGCGGGGAGGTCGACAGCCTTCTTCAGGAGGCTTTGCTCTTAATCCGTATACGTCCCGAAGGCGTACGGTCCCTTCACACAGTGGTAAACGCTCACAGCCTTCTTCAGAGATCCAGCAAGATCAGGCCATATCGGCTCGGCCTGTGTGACGGCAGCTTTGATGGAGGTCATGATGCGGAGCGAAGATCACTTGTTGACGGAGAAGCTCTGTTTTGGGGTTGGGGGGGGGGGGGGTCAAAAGGCACAGAATTCGATTTTAAGCGTCAATATCCACAGGTTTTGATCAGATGGATGTTTCTCTTTCCATTATTTACCCACGGGAGATCCATTTCTCTTGTGTGTGGGCATTCAAACTGGCCCAAAACATGTTACTCAGACCCAGCAGATGTTTCTGATGACCAACATGTTTCTGAGACCCACGATGACAGCCAGTACTCCACCGGACACCCACACCTATCGTTGAAGTCACTCAGTAGTGCATGAGGTCTCGATCAACTTCATGTATTTACTGAAGTTTCCCCGGGCTTAGGATCCTCGAAAATAACAACAAAGACCACACCAGACGAATAATATGATATCCCCCACCTTAGAGACTTAAAAGATATTCACCCAGGCTGCCATGTGAAGCACAAAAATATAGTGATTGATGGAACTCTGCCTATTTGATTGGCACTGGTGGCTGAAGGAGACAAGCTGGCGAACGGAACTTTGGCGATGCTATTTATTCACATAATAACCTTGGACTGCCGTCCGGCGGAGACGCTCGGGCGATGGTGGCCCCAGAGGGACAGATGTGTTGCACTGCAGCTGCAGTCATGCGGCAATGTGCTTGGAACCTACCTGCCATGAGACTGGATTGGTCAAGCGTTGAACGCTGATCACCAACCAGCGCCGTCCTGCAGCCGGTCCCAGTCCATTGTTTAAGAGACCTGTCATATTCACGCCCGCACGTTGACGCAAAGCAGGGTTACAGAAGAGCCAAATGCTCGAGATACCTCCTGCCATCTCCCAACTGGGTCATCGAGCGAATGACTTCGCCGACCTTCACTTGATTGAGAAGTCAGTTCGATGAGAGCTGAAGCACCAGAGCACATGCATATGGGGACTGTTTTCCAAGGTTGCTAATATGCTTATCAGTGGTAGGTCAATATCGTGGCTCGAAAGGTCGTACAGAACAGTGGAAGGCATATCCACCTGTCTTTTTCCGTCCGGATTGACCGGGTGGTGAAACGCCACGCATATTCTTCCGCATTTCAGCTTTTCTTGCGCCAATTGGCTCCTTTTACGCTGTGCTGACGTGGAAAGTGCTGAGTGACATCTTTAAACAAGCGAAGTTGCACGGCCACGTCTTTTCAAAAGCGATGCGTAAAATTTGTGACCCCAATCCAACCTTATGGGAAATACGCGGTGCGGCCCAACTTTTGATGTAGTGTTCGGGCACAGAAGTCCAGATGCCCACTACTTCGAGACGATCTTTGCTCCAAGAACTATGTTGTTTTCCGGCCTCGGCAGGTGGTCGCCCAGTAATCCTTCTGGAGATCTTTGGTTTAATACTACGCAAATATGTATCTCTTCGGTAGCGGTATGCACATTCTCACCGAGATGGGTGGTCAGCAGAGCCTTGTTCCAGTTTTGCATGTACTCTGGCCTGGCTGGCTGTTGTGAAAGACTTCCCCCGACCCCATCTTCAAATGCGAGTGGGCTCGGGTGGTACCCAAAGGTCGTGGGGGCGATGCATGAGACAGATGGTTTGAATGCCCAGAAACAAATAAAACGACACTCGGGATTGTCGAATTTTGAAATTTAACCACCCGGACCCTTGGAAGTTTTATTTACCTAGCGTGATCTACTGTTTGAACCATTCTCCGCTAAATCTGCGATCATTGTCATATCATCACAATAACAAAATCACGCGTTATGCAGGAGCTTATCGTCCGAAATCTAATCGAAATATGGCTACTCTCCTTCTTTGGCCTGTGCTGCCTTGCTCTGCGAGTCTGGGTCCGAACAAAGATGGTGGGTATCAAGGGGTATGACTTGGATGACTGGTTGGTTCTTGGTGTAATTGTAAGTTCACATGGCCACTTTCCATTTCACCTGGCTGCAGGATGATTTCCGAATCGGGAGGCTGAGATTCTGACTGCGGTCCAGTGCGTGTGGTGTTCTGGACCTGTAGTCGGCCACATCTACACGATAAGGTGCCAAGGACGGCACACGTCGGAGCTTACCCATGAACAGCGGAAAGCAATGCCCGAGTCGGAATACAACAAGTGGGAATACGGCTCGAAGATATACCTCTTGGGGCTTGCGCAGTATTTTGCCATTATATGGATGCTCAAGTTCAACATGCTCTGCTTCTACCGTCGCGTGGTTCGTAACACCTCAAGCGAAAGATTCGTCAAGCCCCTGATGGGCCTCATCGGGTTGACCTTTTTGGCCATCATATTCACTCTCACCTTGACGTGCCGGCCCTTCCATAATCTCTGGAAGGTGTGGCCAGACCCGGGCCCGCAATGTGTACCGCAGAGCGTCGTATTCCTGGCAACGATACTGTCCTTGAATTTGACCACAGACTTGTTCATTATGCTCGTACCCCTCCCTGTAGGTCATTCTAATACCTTTGAACCATACCGAACTGACATGCTAAGGTTGTCATTAAACTTCGAACAACCGTATGGAAGCGAATTGGCCTTTTCTTCTGTTTCACACTGGGCGCCTTTTGCATGCAGGCGGCCATCGTGCGATACGTCCTTATCTTCAAAGTGAGTTTTCTTTCTCCGTAATTTTCACCAAAGCGCATGGGAAACGATAAAACCTCTGACGTTCAACAGCTAAATGACAGCGCCGGCGCAGCTATGTGGTCAACCCGGGAGGACTTCGTGGCGGTAGTCGTTGGTCAAGCACCAATGCTCACACCACTATTCCGCCGCAGCTTCTGGGTTGAAGCTGGATACGCCACTAACAAATCAAGCACCCCGTCAAAAGAACGTAGGGGCTTTGGTCGCGGCAATGATTACGAGCTAAATAATGGAGCCAGAGTAGTGGTTACAATAGGAGGAAGCTCCTACAACCCTAGAAAGGTGCGGGATCCGTACAGCATCACTCAAACCGAGAAGGATGAAAGCCAAGAAGAGGCTGCCAAGAAGTATGCGGGAAATGTACATAACGCTTCGAGGGTTGTTGATTCGTTCATTTAACAAGCACGCATCGGGCAGGAGTGACATCTTGATGGATCAGGTATCATGGCTGCAAAAATGTTAGAAATCGAAACCGTCTTGACCCCTCCAGCCGATTTCTTGAGGAGCGGAGGCAGGAGAACTTGTATGCATCTCAATACCTTGCGGAATACCGCAATGCTCGTTCAAATGGCACTATTCTGTTGGCACATTGAATCCTCATGGCATCTCTGCTTGATACCTGGAGTTTGCATCCTGCATGAAGGTATCTCGGTGTCGCTTCGCCAATTCCCTCAGATTACTGTATGCAGTGGCTCCTTGGACGAAGGTCTCACGCGTGTCAGTCATTCCGAACGTCCTTAATTGGTTCATGTGGTACTCGGGTCGCCCATTGGATGTCGGAGGCGCGGTAGTGAGGTGGGCATACAGCTGAAGTTGGCCGTTATGATAGGTTGAAGAGTATTTATACTCCTGGTTATCATAGACTGGCTGCTCTTGTCCATAGTTCTGCAGGCTGTACGTGGCGCGAGACCCAACCGCACCGTCGTAGCGAGCTTGCCGTGTCATTACTGCTACGGGACCGTCTAGCCCCTTTGCCCCCACAAAGAAATTTGGTGCCATTACTCCATCCGTCATAGCAGATGACATGATGTGATGCTGAAGTGAGAGGCGGATAGTTGGGTTCAGTTGCTCAGGCACCGCCCCAAGAGCATTTTTTTTCAACGCGAGGTCTTTGAGCGTTTACAACTGTGTGAAGAGACCGTACGCCTTCGGGACGTATACGGATTAAGAGCAAAGCCTCCTCTGCCATGAACTATGCCGGGCGCTGCGTATGGCTACGGCTGTATACGGAATAGAAACAGAACCAGATCAACTATGCCGACTAGGGATCGGGCGGTGTTATTTCTTGACCCGCTCGGCACCTTACACGAAAGTAAAGTTTTTGGGTTCTGGGGGGAGTATGGTCGCAAGGCTGAAACTTAAAGAAATTGACGGAAGGGCACCACAAGGTGGTGCCTACCCTCGATGTACTACTGTCGCATGTGAAGACCGAGGGCTCAGGGGAAGCTTCGCATTCTAAAGATACGGCGTCCTAGTGTCACAAGTATGGATGCACCTAGGCAACTACCTACATGTTCGGCGTGAAAGGAAACGCAAAAATCCATTTCCTACATAGAACCCTTCACCTTCAGGCGTGAGCCAACCTAGCTTCCCAGAGTATAGGTAAGATTAGTAGCTAACTAACAGGCTTATTCTATTGGAGGTTATCCTATAGGAGGTTGTCCTATGGGAGGTTATCCTATAGGAGGTTGTCCTGTAGGTTATCCTATAGGAGGTTGTCCTGTAGGAGGTTGTCCTGTAGGAGGTTGTCCTGTAGGAGGTTGTCCTGTAGGAGGTTGTCCTATAGGAGGCCATCCGATAAGGGATTTTTCTATAGGTTATTTCTTGGGGCTTAGGTGTACCCTCCGTTTTGGTGGGTGTGAATATCTGATCCCCTTATCAAAAGTCCGCTCCAGCTTCATCGTCTCTTCAATGCCTGCCGGGCTTTTATCCTCATATGGGTAGCTAGTTGTAGAAGTGAGTTTTTCGCTGTTATACATCATGGAGCTTGTCCATTATTGAACTGATCCATGTCTTGATGACATCATAGCAAACTTTTGATGCCAAGCACAACGACGGTTACAGCGACGACGTAAGGCATATATCTCTTGGCGGCCACTTTCAAAATGCCGTGCCTGAGATATTCCCACCCCAGATGCATCTCCTTAGTGTCGTTCTCATGTGGGAAGCCAACGTCTGGTACCTCTTGGCCTAAGAAGCGGCACTAGAGCGTTGAATCAGCAAGACTTGATGGTGAGATGCCTCAACAGTGGCAGGGCTCACTCACCAGTGGCTCCCAGCCATCGCCAAGTCTCATCACGCAGAGCCTCTCGGGCGGAACCATTGAATAAATCGTGGCATAGTGCGCATCGTAGAACCTCCGCAATACGTCTTTTTCCCTCGCTTCACTGGCTGAGCATTGCATGGCACCCATGAACATTTTCCGCATAGCCCGTGTCGAGTAAGCTCCGACAGAAGGGTCGATCAGGTATGCGCTGAGCCACCCGTCTAGTGTGAGTTAGTTGACAGATTCACATCAACTCAAGAAGATTTCACATTAAGAAGGAAAATGAAGTAGTCGCGACATGGATGGAAACAGGGCACTTAAACCAGCTGAAAAGATACGACAACAGTGTCTCGTCAACGCTCCGAGCCCAGGCGTCAAAGTCCCGCACGACCAAGACACATTTGGCGTCAGGGTACGCCTCGATAAGCTGCGGCGCAAATAGACCAGCAGCATCTGTTATGGCCTCATTCTCTCCAAACATATCGTCCCAGTGCACCGGACCTAAGCAGGTCCTGGACGTCGATAAGCTTGGGAAGCTGGCATCCGCAGCGCGGTCGAGGAACGCCCACTCCCGCGGCTTCCACCATATCTGGCCCAAGTGGTGGACGTTCCGATAGCCGAGGATCTCGAGAGCCCGCAGCATGGACTTGGAGCCGGTTCGCGGGAGGCCCACAGAAAGGACCCTAACGTTATGGTGGTGTTCGGGCCTGTCGCTGCGTGCTGTGGGTTTCGCCGAGGCCATGTTTGTGAGGATTGGTTCGAGTCGAGCTTGGCGGCGTGGGCGCTGCCGCTTAAGCGACTTGTGCACACGGGACTTTAAGAAGTATCGGAACCCATTGCTTTTTGCACGCCTTACAGGGCTCACCTGTTGGGTTATTGACTCAAGCGGCCATCCTCTGAGTCGGGGTATCAGCTGGGGGTGGAGAAACCGCCCGCGTTTGCTCCAGTGAAATCCCCCGCGTCTCCAGGCTCGTATAAGTCATGAAGGGCCCACGCTGTGCCGATCGTTTATCTCTGTCCAGCAGCACCTTTGTAAAAGCACATGTGGCGGTCCGATGAGAAAGCAATTGCGAGTCAGATATGGGCTCCGCCCGGGCCGCTGGTGAGACACGGCGGGAAAACATTCGGGTTCGTTTGACGATCAGTGGATCACAGTAAACCGTGATAGGGACAAACATGCAGTACGCCCGTTTGTAGCACATGCAAGTCACCTGGGTAGGATTCAAATGCGTCCTTTAAAAATGGACAACTACTTCTCGTTCAGGGTCCCTGAGCGATCCTGCTCATTCAACGGCACTCCACGGTCCTGCGGCTTTCTACTGAGTTTAGAAAGCTCCACACAGCAAATATGGACCGACAAACGGTAATATGCGGCATGGCCTGCCGAGTGCCTGGAGCCAACAAGTGAGTTGACCCCAGAGATTGAGCCATGAGACCTCTTCTCAGAAGAAACCATTTGCTGACGTGCATTGAACAGTCCGAGCCAGTTGTGGGAGAACCTCATCAACAAGAAAGATGTCCAACGGCAGGTCCCAGACGAACGACACCGATTTAACGTCGACACATGGTATCACCCCAACCACGCAAACAAGGGCACGGTGCGTCGAGAGATCTGGAATATCCTCCATTCAGACTTGGTGCCACGAGATTGGGCTAACTCGTCGGATCACACAGATAAATCAAAAGCGCGCCTACTTCCTCGATCACCCCGTCACAGCATTCGACGCAGGGTTCTTCGGCATCTCGGGCAAAGAAGCAGAGTCGATCGACCCACAACAGCGGCTGCTACTGGAGGTAGCGTACGAAGCTCTGGAGGATGCAGGCATCACGCTCGATCAGATTGCCGGCACGCAGACGGCCGTATTTCAAGGGAGTCTTAGCAACGACTATGGCACCCTCCTATGCGACCAGGCGTATTACCCCCTGCACAGCATCACCGGAATAGGTGATGCCATGCAAGCCAACCGAGTGTCATATTTCTTCAACCTCAAGGGACCAAGTATCGTGGTTGATACGGCCTGTTCCAGCAGTCTGGTGGCTTTCCACCTGGCGCACCAGAGTATCATCACAGGAGAGTCAGATTACGCCATCGTGCTCGGCTCCGCGCTGTACTTTGACCCGACTACTGCGATCGTGTTGTCGGATATGGGATTCCTCTCATCAGATGGGCGATGCAGGTCGTTTGATGCCGATGGCAGTGGCTACGTCCGTGGAGAAGGCGTCTGCGCTGTTGTCATCAAGCGGCAATCAGATGCTGTGCGCGACGGCAACCGCATAAGAAGTGTCGTCCGCGCAACTGGATCCAATCACGACGGTACAAAGAAGGGCATCACGGTCCCAGCGTCCGAGGCCCAGGAGGAGATGATCCGTCGGACCTACCAACTGGCCAATCTCGACCCAGACGACACTCACTTTTTCGAGTGCCACGGCACCGGCACCAAAGTCGGCGACCCGAATGAAACACGCGCTGTGGGCAACGTCTTTGCAACGCCAACCAGGAGTCAGGACTTAGTCATTGGTAGCATCAAGAGCAATGTCGGTCACCTCGAGGGCGCTGCAGGGCTGGCAGGCATGATCAAAGCCGTCCTGGCTATTGAGAACAAGTGTATCCCGCCCCAGATGCACTTTGACAGGCCCAATCCCGACATCAAGTTCGAGGAATGGAGACTGAAGGTCCCGACGGAAGTTCTGAGCTGGCCTGACACGGGTGGCAAGCCCCGGCGGGCAAGTCTGAACTCGTTCGGGTACGGTGGCGCAAATGCTCACGCGGTGCTGGAGAGCTTTGATAATGACACGAATGGCTTCGCTGCAAGCTTGAAGGCGAACGGCGTCTCCAAGATTTCAGATCGCCCCTATCTGTTCCCTGTCACGTCTCATGCAACGGAAACGGGCGAGCGTCTAAGAGGTGTTCTCCGAGAATATGTGACGGCGCAAAAGGGCGACAAGCCAACAGTTCAGCACCTCCGCGACCTCGCATACACCCTCTCAGCCCACCGCACAGCACACAAAGTGCGGTCCTTCGCCATTGCCGCCTCCACAGATGCCCTCATCGCCGAGCTCGAAAAGCCTCGTGAATCTGCCGAGTGGAAAACGGCAGCGACCCGCTCATCAAGCACGACACCTCGTATCGGCTTCGTCTTCACGGGCCAGGGTGCGCAGAGCTGGGAAATGGGCCGGCAGCTAATCGAGTCTCACCCGCCGTTCCGGTCGACACTCGAGAAGTGCGATGCTGTTCTTCAAAGCTTGCCTGCGGCTGACAGGCCCGAATGGTCCATAGTGCAGGAGCTCCTGGGGCCAAAGGATCCTGTCGAGTCACGCCTCAGCGAGACGCGACTCTCACAGCCCATCTGCACAGCTCTGCAAATTGCTCTGGTGGACTTGCTGTGTACATGGGGCATCAAGCCGAAGGCTGTCTGTGGACACTCATCAGGAGAGGTTGCGGCGGCATACTCCGCCAAGATTCTATCACTCGAGGCAGCCATGGTCGTAGCCTACTACCGCGGCTTCCACATGAGCCAGAAGCAGACGCCTGCGAAGGGCGGCAAGCCGCAAGCCACTGGAGGTATGATCGCAGTGGGCATGAGTGAAGTCGACACTGTCTCAGAGTTGTCCAAATTCCAAGGCCGGCTCTGCCTGGCAGCTGTGAACTCGTCCTCGAGCGTGACGGTGTCAGGAGATCTGGACGCTATCGAAGAATTCCACGAGGACCTCACGAAGCGAGGCGTGTTTGCGCGGAAGCTAGTTGTCCAGCAGGCATTCCACTCACATCATATGGAGCCCCTAGCCCCGGCATATGAGACGGCATTGCACGAATGCGCCTTGTACAAGACCGAAGCCCGTAAGGAAGATGTGAGGATGGTTTCTAGCGTCACGGCCAGAGTCCTCCGCGACGGTGACGTGGACGCCGCTTACTGGGTCCGGAACATGGTGGGCGCTGTGCGTTTCGCTGATGCCCTCACAGGCGTGCTGCTGGATGATGACGAGGAACAGGCCGTCGACATCCTGTTGGAAATCGGCCCTCACCCTGCGCTGAAGGGACCTTCCACGCAAGTGGCGTCAGAGCTCAAACTCGATATCTCGTACTTCGGCACTCTGAACCGGAACCAGCCCGCGTTCGAGTGCCTCCTCGAGACGGCTGGTCAGCTCTTCACAGCCAACTACCCGGTCGATCTCGCAGCCGTGAACGCAGACCGGCAGCACCCGGGCCACTTGCTCACAGACCTCCCAACATACCCCTGGAACCACCGCCATTACTGGACACCCACAACCCGTGCGATGCGCAATACACAGCACAGGAAGCACAATCACACCCTCCTCGGGACACCCGTACCGCATTCAACACCCCACCTCATGCAATGGCGCAACTACATCCGCGTCTCTGAAATACCCTGGCTCGCAGGGCACGCCATCGAGGGCGAAGTCGTATTTCCAGGATCGGGATATCTCTCGCTGGCCGTCGAGGCGGCCGTCCGGTACCCCACCAACGAGGGGAAGACGGTGGCTAAGGTTCGCTTCAAGGACATTGACATCAAGGGTGCCATGACGTTGCGGGATAACGAAGTCGGCACAGAGATGATCCTGAGCATTCAGCCTGAGACGACGTCCGCCAAGGGCTTCAGCGACGAGTGGCTCGAGTTCCACATCAGCAGCTTCGACGTGGACGGCCGATACTCCGAGCACTGTCACGGGTGGATCTGCATCGTCGCGGGGGAGCCTGATGAGGTGGATCTTGACGGCGCGCTGCCCAAGTACCCCTCTATTGAGGAGCTGAGGCGGAGATCCACGAACCGGCCTAGCTGCGCTGATCTGTATCGTCGGCTTGAAAAAAGGGGTGTACAGTACCGCGACGAGTTTAGGCTTCTCAAGGGAGACATGGATGATGGCGAGGGCTTCACAGTAGCAAATCTCGAGTTTGATCCTAGTATCTATAGGATCGACGGTTTGATCGAGGCAACGCTTGTTCCACTGGCGCTTCTCGATGCCGTCATGCACTCAACGTGGTCCGGATCCTCAGATGGGTGGGAGTGGTGGCCGGACGAGGACGGCGTTGGCGTGCCACGCTCATACAAGTCCGTCGAGCTGGCCGGCCACTTGCTCGCGCGCTCGTATTCGGGATCCAATGAGCTCCAGAAGTACACCATACGGACATTTGGTGACCGCGTTGGATTGCGCACCGTCATCTCCCAGCTGCTGGTATCCGATGAGCAGGGAAGGCTCTGCATTCACATGCAGGACCAGGAGAGCACCTTCTTGAAGGAGGAACAGGGTTCGCTCGGCCGGAGGTTGTACTTCGAGCAGGAGTGGGAGAAGCTGGCTGAGTTTGGCGACGTCGTCCCGACCGTCCCAGAGCAGCTCACTGCGGTTGTTTCGGCAAGTCCGTCCGAGACGGAGGTCCAGGTTTTGAAACAGTTCCAGAGCCTCGCAGGTCACCTGGACTGCGTGCAGCTCGGGCAGCTTCCGTTGGGTGACGATGACCACCGCAACATCGTTGTGTTGGCCTCACTTTCTACCAACATGGCCTCGGCAGACTCATTCGCGCACTTCCAGAAGCTGGCATTGGAAGAAGACAAGAATATGGTATGGGTGCTCCAGGGTACCTATATGGGCGCAGCAACTCCCGAGATGTCCAAGATTGCGGGTTTCCTGAGAACTGCCCGGAACGAGAACCGTCTCTCCAGGCTTGTCACTCTGGACTTGGATTCCAATGCGTTAGACTCAGACGCAGGAACAACCGTCATCCGGGCCCTAGATAAGAGCCTGGATGAAGAAGAGATCGCGATCAGACGCAGTGAAGCCTTTGCACCCCGGCTTGCAGTGGACGACGAATTAAACTCCAAGCTTGATGACAGCAAGCCAACCCGTCGGCCGCTCCCAGACGACACACCGGTGAACCTCGAGATTGGGCACATAGGTCGCCTCGACACACTCTATTTCGCTCCTAACGAGGACATACTCAATGAGCCCCTCGGAGAAGAGCAGATCGAGTTCAAAGTCCTGGCATCGGCCCTCAACTTCCGTGACATTGCCATCGCAGTTGGCCTAATCCAGGACTACCACTTTGGTGAAGAATGTGCGGGTATAGTCACTGCGGTTGGGAGCAATGCCACCAAGGATTTCCAAATCGGCGACAGGATCGTCGTTGCAGCGGGAGAGTGCATCGGCAATCGCGCCCGCGCCGACGCCTGGCTTGCGCGCAAGATTCCGACTGGCGTGAGCGATGTTGCTGCGGCGAGCTTCCTGACCGTGACCATGACGGCCCTGTACGCGCTGCACCACGTCGCTCGCTTGCAAGCCGGTGACACCATCCTCATTCACTCGGCTGCCGGTGGTGTGGGCCAGATGGCTATCCAGCTCGCGCAGGCCCGCGGCGCACGGATCTTTGCGACCTGCTCGCAGGGCAAGCGAAAGTTCTTGAAGGAGCGGTTCGGGTTCTCTGACGAACAGATATTCTCGTCGCGCGATGACTCCTTCCGGAAGGACGTCTTGGCGGCGACAGATGGCCGCGGTGTTGATGTGGTGCTGAACTCCCTGTCGGGCAGGCTTCTGGAGGCAACATGGCGATCTCTCGCGCCTTTTGGCCGCTTCGTGGAGATTGGCAAGCGGGACGTCCACGAGAATGCTAATCTGCCAATGGACGTCTTCCGGCGCAATGTCAGCTTCTCCTCTATTGACATGGTGCTCGTGGTACAGCAGGACAAGGCACTGACGAACCGGCTAATTGATGAGGCTTGTGAGCTCGTCTTTGGCGGCAAGATCCGGGTGCCGGATAGCCTGCTTGAGGTGCCGTTCTCAGACGTAGAGAGGGCCTTCCGACTGATACAGCAAGGAAAGCATATCGGCAAGGTGATCTTGGTTCCAGGTGACGGCGATGTGATGCTCAAGCCTAGAGGCTACCATCTCCTGACCAAGCTGTTCAACCCTGACAAGAGGTACCTGATAGTGGGTGGTCTCGGTGGTCTCGGACTGAAGCTTGCAGAATGGATGTACTTCAAAGGCGCCAGAAAGCTAGCCTTCTTCACTGTGTCGGCTCTCAGCCCAACCGGTGACCTGAGAGAGAGTGCGCGACGCACTGTGGACTGGCTGAAGGAACGCGGTTGCGACATTGAGATACACCGGACAGACGTTGCCAACCTCGAAGAGGTCCAGAAAGCCTTTACCAAGATGGGACCGGTCGCGGGCGTGTTCCACCTGGCAATGGTGCTCGCAGACGTCTCGCTACAGGGTATGAGCTATGAGCAGTGGGAAAAGGTCATCCGCGTCAAGTGTGACGGCGCGTGGAACCTGCACCTGGCGACCCAGGACAAGCCGGTCGACTTCTTCACGTGCTTCTCGTCCATATCCACAATCGTGGGCAACCCAGGTCAGGCCAACTACAGCGCTGCCAATGCGTATCTGGATAGCCTGATGGATTGGCGCCGCACTCAGGGGGCTGTGGGCGCCAGTGTCAATGTCGCGGCCGTGTCCAGCGTCGGTGTGGCGGCCGATCTAGGCCTGAAGTTCGATGAAACAATTAACACCCAAGAGCTGATGCTGCTGGTGGAAGAGGCTATTTTGAGTGACCGACGCTTCACTGCAGCTGCACCAGGAGGCGGTAGCAGTCATGGCTTCGACCGGAAGAAACTCATAACCGGAGTTAGTGTGGATGGGTTGGCCTCAAATCCCGAGACGAGGAAGAGGCCGCTATACCGCAAGCTTTGTGCCAACATAGACGTTGGACAGTCGTCTTCTACTGGGTCTGCGGCGTCTCAGAGCCTGGCCAAGATGCTGGCGGGGACGCCGGACCTAGAAGAGAGGTGCTCCCTCATCACCGAGCGATTCATGGACAAGATATCGGCGGTGATGGGTGTCGAGATATCGCTGATCGACCCAGCCAACCCACCGACGATCTACGGACTCGACTCCATCGTGGCAATTGAGCTCCGCAAGTGGGTCAAGACTGAGACGAAGGTCGACCTCCCACTGTTTGAGCTTCTGGGAGGAAAGGCGATCAAGGCTCTGGCGGCATATATCGCCGCACAAGTCGTCGTTACGACCGACTCCAACTCGTCTCCGAATGGGGTCGAGTCGCACGCCAAGACGAATGGACATCTAGAAAAGACTGTCAATGGAAAGAAATCTGGACCGAATGGGGTGACAAACGGTGTCATTGGCAAGGCTGGAGCTCATGTCAACGGCTCAGTTGACACAGAGGCCCTTCTGACGTGGTGGCGGCAATATCTGGCTGATGCACCGACGTCGGATCCATTGGGCCTCACTAAAGCCCGTGCGAATGGGGTTACTCCCGGTACGACTTGCAGGACACCCGGTTACACGATCCCTGCGAACCTTGTTAAGCGCATGAAGCGCATATGCAAGCAGGATCTTGCCATGACGTCTTCCGGCAGCATGCCTGGGTCAATCCAGTTCAACTTCATCTTGGGCGCGCTGTGGGCATACCTGTTGCGGAGTGATGACGGGCGAGCTGGTGACACGCTGCTTGATGTGGTTGACTCCGGAGAGGATGCTGAGCCGGTGCCTGTGCGGCTTCGATTGAAGCCACAGAAAGACAATGGCACAGTAACGATTGGCGCACTGGCGAGAGTGGCGGCTTTGGAATCAGAGGAAGCGTTCCGACACTGGGATGGTCTGTCACGACAAGCCATTAGTGAGAAGTTGGGCGCATCTGTGAGCAGCAAGCTTGTGGTGAAACACTACGACGAGGGCGAAAGCAGCAATCTTGCAATCGCGGGAGCAGCTGTGCTTGAAGTCAGAAGTAACGGAGACGGTGCTATGGAAATATCCATGGCCTACTCGCCTGATCTACTTCCTGAGCAGCAGGCTGGACAGATCATGGGCGAATTTACAGTCTTCTTGACTGATGTGATCCGGGACCACAGGACCCCAGTTCGGGTTTGATCTGGAGTGAGAGAGAGCATTGTTAGCTTTGTAGAGATAATGTATGATGCCTAGAATGCATAGAGCATAGAACTAGAAACATCTTCGAATATAAACAGGCACTTTGCCCTTCAATTTAATCTGTGGGCAAGGATGGCGGAATTATTCTAAAGTCTGATGCAACACATCATTCCTGTATCTCTCACACCGAACCAACAACTCCTCATGCGTCCCACGGTCAACGACCCCCCCGTGCTCCATAACAAAAATAACCCCAGCCTTCTTGATAGTCCTCAGACGATGCGCAATAGCAACGATAGTGACCCCACCCCCAGCCCGCAGCGCCTCAAGCGCCGCCTCCCACTTTACCTCACTCTCGGCATCCAGCGCACTGGAGCTCTCATCGAGAAGGAGTAGCCGCGGACGGCGGACGAGGGCGCGAGCGACGCAAAGCCGCTGCTTCTGGCCGCCGCTGAAGAACTGCAGGCCTGCCGACGGCCCGCAGGGGGTCTCGTAGCCCTCCGGCAGGGACACGATAGTGTCGTGGATGCTTGCGAGCCGCGCCGCGTGCTCGATCTCGGCCTGTGTCGCGACTTGTCCTGGCCGTGCCCCGAGCCCGATATTGAACGCGACCGTCCCCGAGAAGAGCACTGTGTCCTGTGGGACCAACGCTATCTCGTCGCGGAATGAAGGACCCCCCGCCTGCGTTGTCGTGCGGAGAGCTGTAGACTCGGGTGTGTGGGTTATGTCTAGCCCGTCTAGTGTTATGGTGCCCGAGGCTGGAACGTATAGTCGCTCGAGTAGTGAGAAGACGGTTGACTTTCCTGCGCCAGAGGGGCCGACGAGGGCGGCGAAGGATCCGGCCGGGATGTCCATGGAGAGGTCGGTCAGGATGGAGATGTCTGGGCGGGATGGATAGGCAAAGTTGACGTTCCTCAGAGCGACATTGATTCCATTGCTGATCTTCTCATCCAAGCGAGGTCCGTAAGACTCGACGAGTGCGTTGTTGCCCCGTTCAGGGTCGTCTGCAACTGGCTGAACTTCCTTCTCTAGATCTGATGCCTCCTGCCCCTCAGGTAGGATGAGGCCGAGCACTCTCCGGCTCGCGACGGCGGCCTTAGAGATATCTGGCGCGAGGGAAACGATCTGTCCACTAGATTGCGCAGCAACGAGGAGCGCAGTCAGCACAATGAAGAACTGCGTCTGTGTATACGTGCCGTCCGCGGTCTGCTTGGCACCCCACCAGTACGCCAGGGCGTAGACGCAGTTTCCAATGCTGAAACTCAAAGCTAGCCAGCAATTTCCGTACAAGATGCTCTTCAACGTCGACTTGTATGGCCCCCGTAGACTGCGCAGGAAGGTGTTTTCCACGTCCTTCTGCAGGGAGAATGCGCTGATGGTGCGTATCGAGTCGATTGCCTCAATGGCGATGGCGACGCTGTCGGCAAAGGCCTTGGCGTGGCGGGCTGCGAACTTAGCCTGAACGCGGATCCGGAGGAAACCCGACATGAATATGACTGGCACGCAGGCCAGCAGGACGATGGCGATCTTCCACGCGATCGCGTGGGCGAGGATGATGCCGGCGATGAGGCTTATGATGACGGAGAACGTCACCCCGAGGATTGCCCCCGTCATCCCAGACATGGCGATGGCGTCGGCGCTCATATATGCCACCAGCGTGCCGGGCGTGCGGCCCTCGGAATCGTGCCAGTGCAGTGGTCTGCTGAGCAGCGCCCGCAGACTGAGAACGCGGGTCTTGAAGAGTAGTTTCTCCGACACCCAGCCGAAGGAAGCGGTGCTAGCCATGTTGGCGAAGAACTCGAGTAGTGCCAATCCGAAGTAGAGCCCTCCAAAGAGCGATGCGCTGTCGCGGATCTGCGAAGGCAGCCGACAGCTGTTGAGCTGTCCAACCACGTTTCCAAAAATGACAGCCTCTCCCGAGTGAGAGCCACCTACGATGGTGGCGGCGATGACACCAAAGACGATGAACAGTAACTGAGGACGTGCAAGACTGAGGATGGCACCGAAAGTGGAGAAGAATCCGCGGGTGCTCGTACTGGTGTCTTCAAGCGCGTGGGAATCAGGTCCGGCGCCATTGTCTTCGCCATCAGATGATTTCTCGGCGTCGGTCAGAGTCTCCATTGCATTCATTGCGCGTTTCTGATCGGGCTCCGTATTGTAGAAGGTCGTTTCACTAGAACCGCGGGGGTCCATATCGTCCTCATCAGATTTCAGGCTCTGCAGCCTCACAAGCGAGGCAAATACGCCATCCCTTTCCATAAGGGAAGCGTACGTTCCTGACTCCACGACCTTGCCGCCGCGTTCCATGACAAGGATGTTATCTGCGTCCTTGATAGTAGACAGACGGTGAGCTATGACGATAGTGGTGCGGTTGGCCGAGAACTTGTCCATGGCGTCTTGAATCCTGGCCTCGCTGGCCGAGTCAAGAGCGGCCGTTGCTTCGTCAAGGATCAGAATAGACGGATCACGAATGATGGCGCGGGCAAATGCGACCCTCTGCTTCTGACCTCCACTAAGCATACCACCACCTGGGCCAACGGTCGTCGCGAGGCCGTGCTGCAGCCTGACGATGTATTCCATTGCACCCACCAGCTCGGCTGCCTCCCGGGTAAGCCTGACGATAGTCTGGAGGGCAGGGTTTCTTTGAGCTAGTCCATCCAAGTCACCGCCTCTACGGGTTTCGTCGGCAAGACAGGCCAGTGCACCGCCGAGGAGGGCTTCCTGCAGCTGTTGATGCTCGGGTCTCCCCGAGCCGACAAGCCCATGGGCGATATTCTCCAACACGGAGCGGTTAAAGAGTGTGGGCATCTGCTCAACGATGGAGACGTGTCCATGGTAGTTCTGAACGTTAAAATCGCGCAGGTCGGTGCCGTCAATGGTCACCCTGCCAGCAATTGGGTCATAGAAACGCTCGACCAGGGCCGCGATGGTGGATTTACCGCTTCCGGATGCGCCTACGATACCGGTCATCTTGTTGCTTGGTATGGATAGACTGACTTTCTCGAGCACAGTAACTCCAGGGCGAGATGGGTAGGTGAATGAGACGTTCTCAAAGGTGATATCGCCTTCCATGCTGGAGCACTTGATGCCGTGCTCCTGATTAGTCCCATCGATAGGTGCCCGTCGCTCAATAGTCTCGAAAAGCGTTTCAGATGACTTGGATGCATTGGCAAAGATGGTCAGGAATGGAGCCACGAGGCTAATGATGAAAGAGGCTGCCAGGATATCAGTAACCTGACAAGTTGTAGTCATGTAAATTTAAGGGTTTGTAGGCAGCACTCACCATCAACCAAGACAAAGATTACGGTATAAATGTTTCCAACAGTGACGCCGTTGCCACCTCCCGTCACCACGGAGTCAGCAACCTGCCGGCCGCCCTGCCACATAGCCACAGCGCTCGCGCAATACGCGATCAAATACAGCAGTCCCATCTGTACTGAAGCAGCGAGAAATTTGTGGACGGCGGCGCCTTGGACGCTCCTGAGGTGGCCGACATAAATGCTCTCAACCCTACCAGCGGCACCAAACACCTTGATGAGGCGCATATGCGCAAGTGACTCGGCGGCGATGGCCGTTGCTTTGCTAATGCCATCACTGACACGCCCGGCGTACTTCTTGGTAAAATAGTTTCCGCCCAGGGCCATGAGTAAGAAACACGGCACCAGGCTGACCAGGATCCCGGCCAGCTTGGCGTCCTTGAGAAAGGCAACAACATAGGCGGCGACAAAGTACGACACGCTCTGTATGACAATGCCGACCTTCTCAGATGTCCCGGCCTGCACGGTGGTCAGGTCAGCGTCCAGGCGGGTTGCGATGTCCCCAGCGGGCAGGGTCTCGAAGTAGGCCAGGTCCTGGCGGAGCAGGGCGCTGAGGTAGCGGTAGCGCAGCTTGCGGACGACGCGCTCGCCGAACAGGGACCAGCAGCCGCAGTGCACCCATATCAGACAGAAGTTGGCGATGGTGACGTAGATGACGAGCAGGAGTTTACGGTTGACAGCGGCCTGGACGGACCCGTCCTCCACGCTGCTGGCGCTGCATGATGTCGAGTTGAGGTTGTCGACAAGCTCGCCGAAGAGGATACCGAGTAGGGGAAAGGGGATACCAGCGCCAATGGCGGCAAGGAAGCCGATGACGATCAGAGCGAAATCAAGGGCCGAGTCCTTGGGTGTCAGGAAAAGCAGCCGAAAATAGCCCCGTGTTGGTGAAAAATTAAGACTTGATACGGAGACGCCCTTCTTCACGAGCAGTAAAATTGTCAGCAAACAAGGCCGGATGCTGACATGATTTTGGCCGTCAATGCCAGCAACGATGCGGTCTAGATAATTCTCACCTTGGTCTTATGTTCACCCACGGTACGGGTGGTCTCCGCCGAGACTCTTTGAAGACCTGCTGAAGAAGACCCGTGGTCTGCCATTATGCATGAAAAAAAAGTATCTGCTCCTTACGTGCTGAACACCGAGCAGCGCATTGGACGGAGACGGAGCGCGTATCCTCAAAAGAGCGTCCCACCCAAAATGGGGGGATTGTGAATGAAGAGGGACATAATGGGTAATAAAAGGCCTTCAAAAGCAATAGACGCAAGCTATTAGATAGTGAAGTGGCCAGGAACTTGCACAGGCAGTGGATTGCACCTTGAATGATAGAGCCCGGGGAGTGGGTGAAGACGGGAACGGTATATTGGACAACCGGCATCATTGCAACACAACCTAGAACCCGAGGGCACCTATGGGGTAGGAGAGGTGCATTCAGACTACGAAAAGGGGGCAACTATCGGGATGAGTGATCACTCGAGCAGCCATGCTACAGGTAACCCGGGACGGCAGAAATGAGGAAGCTCTGTGTACCGCCGGGCCGCGCTTGCGGTCTTTTGCTGAAGAGAGAGGACCCCCGCCTTCGGCCATGCACGATTACGTGGTAAATTGATGGCATCGGTCTGGCCCACAGCTGTAGCCTAGGATGCCGTGTGTAAAATCGTGCAGCTGAGATGGAGTTGCCGACTGTGATGGTTGTGGGCGTCAGTGTCGAGTGGGATGTGACAGAGATCAAGAGGACAGGCCATCCTAGCACACCCGCAATGCAGCATAAGCTATAAGTCATATACCAATTTGGATATGATCGTTGCAGATCTGTGGGGTCTTGTTGAGGAGAGTTCCGGCTGTCTGTTGCTTGGCCAATTCTTGTCGTGAATAGACTCGTCTATATCGTCAAGGGTTGTTCCATTACGATTGCAATGCACGTATGCGATGCGGATTCATCCTTCTGATCTTTTGCCTGCCCCGGCCCAATGCACTCAAGCCCCGTGATCCGGCTCTCCTGGCCTTGTTGGCGGTTTTCTTTCACCTTGCGCTCTGCTGACTTGGTGGGACGTTGTGTCGGGGGATGACGTTGACTGCAAAGGGCTGGCACCTTGCGGATGGACAGGGGCACGGAGACCTACCTGTTAGTTTGGATTTGGAATGACATTATGGGATTTCTTACTGGCTCAGATGAGCTTTGTGTTGCAACGGGCCGGATCAGATAACTCCAAGCGGGCATCGCTACCGGGGACTGACACCCCCCTGCCTGAGATCACACTTGGCCCACCGGCAATCTGATGATCTGATTAGATCGACACGATCAAAACGGGGAGTCGGCATCGTATCACAAAGCTCAGTATTCTAATCACGCAGTCAATTGCCGCATGGTTGTGCATTTTTCCCCTGGACCGGCGCTACTCGGAAGGTTACAGCCGAGACTGCTTGGAGAAAGCAACGTGGAACGAGCTGCGACCCTCAGTCTCTCTTGACTTGTGCAGATCTTTAGACCCCATTTCTGTGCCGGTGCTTTCTCAATCCGCACAGGAACATGACGTCGCGGTACGCAAATGTATTGCAGTCTATCAGACTAATGGTTCTCACAGAATATCAGGATAGACCGCTTCAACCCAGGACATATTTATTCGGCATAGAAAAAGAAATCAACAAATTGCCTTCATCACTCGTGATTGAATGGCATTATGGTACTTCCTAGCGGTCCAGAGTTCCCAGGCTCCAATCGGAGATACTGGTGTTATATGGTCCCTTTCGTTGTCGACTCCTGCAACCCATTTTCCACCCCCCTGGAATGCTTCTACAAACCCTGGAGACATGACGACTGCGTCACACGTCATCGGCATCGAATCATAGAGCCAGCTGCTCTTTATCACTCACACCACCAGACAAGTTTGGCTTCCATCGACGGTGAAAATCCACCGCTGGCGCAACCCTTGAGTTGTCCATTCGGCCCCTCTGCGTCTGATGTAACTCTGCTAACAATACGGTAGTCATGTTGAGACTGCAGGACCCTGCAGGCAGCGATACCTTCGCTATACATACCCATGTATATATCCACCCGGACGTCGGGATTTCCGCCTCCTACGCTCTCGGAAATCAGCCTCTCCACCAACTGAACAAGGACAACTGTGTGAAGGGACCGTACGCCGTCGAGATGTATACATCTCAATAACGAAACCGCCTGAACAAGGACAAAGTCTGGTACTGTAAATCATGCAATGACGGTTGATCAAGCCTACGCCACTCGATGAACAAGTAATATTCCCCATTCAGACGGTGTAGAACCATCTCTTTCACGTCCCAACAAGGGGGCGGGACCAGCACCAGCCCTCCAGATAGCCCCAAGGTTGTTGGTCCCGCTCGCACAGGACGCCGCGAAGGATGTTGGTTGAATCCAACCCATCCTTGAATGCAAACAATTACTGTGACTTTCTTTGGAGGAATTGCACCCCATAACTGGCATTATAGTATCTTTACTTAGGCCCTTGCCGGTGGTCACCTGGTGTGGACTCTACGCACAGTGATTTGGGTTCACTTCAGGACCTGATGACAGCAAATAGGATGGCAATTATGGATTGAAATGTCGTCGTGGTTTCTTTGAAATGACTGTAGGATATCTTTATAGATGTACTCAGGCATTCCCGTCGGAGAACGAGAACAACAGGACCTGCACTGTGCACCATTGCGGTTGCATTGGTCATTGATGGCGCTGGACCCATTGCCTCGGGAGCTAAAAGGCCAGAAAATGTTCCATTGACATGGTTCGGGACTTCAAGAGTGGCTGGATGGCCGCATCTGCACCTTGGCAAGGCAGGTCATCCAATATATTCCCAAGCTCCGGTCACCTGACTACCTTGGGGCCTTGACATCTGGCCGTGCTGGTTGACCCTCACCGGGATGGTGTTTCTACTTCTACCGGTGGGAGGGAAATACTTGAAACAACATGAAGCGCGACGAGCCTCACAGCGATGCCGCCTTGTACGGGCGTGTCGATTGGAAGAAGAAGGCTCGGGATGAACCCCACAGCGATGCTGCCCTGTATGGGCCTGTCGGCTGGAAGTAGCACAGAATTCGAATGCTACTCCCCCGTGCTGTCGTATTCTTCCTTTCAATGCTGGTGATTGCCGCCGTCTAAGAGTTGATTTAGGCCCAATGTGACCACCTAGCTTGATAGAGACCATGGATACAACGCGGAGTAGGCGCTGTTATAGAGCAATCATATCACACAAAGAGGGTCTTGCAGGGCACGGTTACATATTCACCTCCTAGGTAGTGTAAATATTCAATGAATTCAATGCAAGTTGGATTGTCCTCGATGACTGTGAGGCCTCAATAAGTTGTCTCCTAGCCTACTCTGGTGCTCCAAGGGCTCTCAAATCTCACCTCTGATTTGCGAACACCAGGGTCTTCTCTCTGATTCAATCAAGCTCAATGATCACCCCATCTATCTGCAGGCTTGATGAACAATGGTGGAGATTCAAAGCCATCGCTCTTCCAGGTCTACCACGCGTTTCTGTTGCGCGCCAGATGAGTTAAAGCTTCCATGAAAAGCTAGAAGTACTCCTGTCAGCATGTGCAATCCCAACTCAAATTTCCAGGTTAAAAGATGAAATCAACGCATTTTGTAAATCAGAATGCCAGGCCTTGGCTCCTCTCAGGTCACTTGTGTAGTAGCTGGGTTGCGGTGAGCCGCAGCACCGAAACCTTGGGCCACGCGCTGCTCGAGAGCACCAGAGCAAACGGGACGGCTGTAAATGCGATCTAGGACACCCAATCACCATCATCAGGATCCTCCGGCTCCGACCCAGAGTATTCGTCCTCGTCATATTCTCCACTGTCTTCACTGTCAGTTTCGGCATCACTGTCGTCGCTGCCTCCCTCATTCTTGATATGGCCATCCAGGATCCGTCGTAGAGTCTTCGCTGTAAGTCCTTTGCCGGCTTCGAGTTCGGCTATTGCGCTCTGCTGTTTCTTCTTCTCTTGCTGGAGGTCATTCATCCGTTCGTCGACTGTGCCCTCGGCAAGGAGACGTACGCAATGCGTCTCCTTCTGCTGCCCTATGCGGTTCACACGTCCAAATGCCTGTTGCTCCACTGCTCCGTTCCACCACGGTTCGTAAATGATGCATCGATTTGCCATGGTGAGATTGAGTGCCTCACTTCCAGTGGTGATCGAGACCATCTAAGAGTCGAATCAGAAAGGCTGAAAATTTGAGATGACAGGCGGATATTGACTTACGAGAATTTTTATTGCTTCATCCTCTTCGAAAGCGACCCTGGCATTCCGGCGTTGATCATTGTTCATTTGTCCTACCAAATAAAGGTAGCCGATATCATGAGCTTTGAGCAACCGTCCTAGAATGCGGCTGATGCCAATGAAGCGAAAAAAGACTAAGAATCACTCATTAGCGGATCATGTTAATCAATGTTGGAAGGCTAAATACCAATGATCTTGTCCTTTGGGGCTTTAGCCTGCCACTCCAGAATCAATTCAAGCATGCGCTTCATTTTTGCGCTCAACGGAATTGGAGCGTCGGGATGTTTGTCCAAAAACTGAAACAAAGTGGAACCCTCATCATCAGCAGGCTGGAAGCCATTATGGTCAACTCCCACTGAGCATCCCATCTCATCCTTGTCATGATCGCTTGCCCCCTCTGGGTTGTGTGGGCGGACTTCCCCAACGAGCTGTTCGCACTTGGGGCATGATATCTCCAGCTTTATCGCTGCGCGGGCCTTTTGCCACATTGTGACGCAGGATTCGCACCAAGTATGACCGCAGTCTGCCAGGCGTGGCTCCTTCGGGAGCTTTGAGCATAGGGGGCAAATCTTGCTGTCCCATTTAGCAAACGTGCTGTCGGTTTTC
The DNA here is from genome assembly GCA_021188095.1 of Diaporthe vexans. Taxonomy (NCBI): domain Eukaryota; kingdom Fungi; phylum Ascomycota; class Sordariomycetes; order Diaporthales; family Diaporthaceae; genus Diaporthe; species Diaporthe vexans. The sequence goes on from JAJLLZ010000017.1 coordinate 180,669, forward strand.
CGATCTCCAGTAGGAGCTAGATACCCTCGTTTTGGCTCCTCAATCCATCGTTCAAACATATCTATGAACGGCGTCTGTTCAGCTCCAGTGTTGTGAGCCTCCTCCTTCATGAGCCTCACCTGGTCGATGGACCACAGGCCACCTTTGACTGGGCCCTCGAGCAAAAGAGGACTTGCACTGAATTGCCTGAATCTCAGGAACCTCTCCATGAGGCAGAAATAGTTGGACTTTCCACCACACTTCATCATAATGTAGTCCATTATGTGTGTTTTGAGGTACTTGTTGATGACCTTCTCCTCAGCAGAAAGAGGGACGACTTCGTGAATGGCATGGTCTTGTGGTAGATTTACCAGAGGTATGCCACAGAATTGGTGCCCTGGAGTCCTCATGATCGAAATTGGCAGCAAGATTTGGCTCAGTTCCTCGTATTCCATGGCCCCTTCATGCTTCGTCGATTTACCCTTTGTCAAGTAGTTCAGCTTGAAGTCGGCGAAGTGTTTTACGCTGGGGTGCCCGATAAATCTGAGCAGTGGATAGATCTCGTGCACGCCATTGGGTATAGGGGTGCCTGTCAACGCCCATTTGTGCTTGCCTTTCAGGCTCATACAAGCCTTGAAAGTCTCCGAGTCTCGATTCTTGATCCTGTGCCCCTCGTCCAAAACAATCCGCTGGTAGCATACGTCGAATAATAAGGAGGTAGTCTTGCTGGTCTTTCCTATAGCCCGGACTTGTTCGTAAGTGACGACGAGGATATCAGCGGCCAACGTTGCATCCCTCGTGAGTTCAGTCTGTTTGGTCCAGAGCATGACGGACAGCTGAGGATTGGTATGCTCTTTCACCTCCTCCACCCACTGCGTTGCAGCTGATTTGGGGACGACCACAAGAGTTGTCGCCGAACCATCTGTGAGATGTTTGCCATTCTTCTTTGAACGAACACTATTCGTGACAATGCATGCCAGGGTCTGCACAGTCTTCCCGAAACCCATGAAGTCGAGAAGGAGACCAGAGCCTTGGTTCTCGTCCTTCTCAATTACGATCATGATTGCACTTCCAAGCATCTGGTGGGAATGTAGCGGGTGCTTTAAACCCTGGAGCTCCCATTTGAAGTCATCGACCCTTTGTTCGCCATCTCTCTCAACGAGATAAGGTTTGAGATTTTTGAAAGCATGACATAAACCACTCAGAACCTTGACGTGAGTTTTAATGGTTTCCGATTTGGCATGAGATAGCTTCAGCCCAGCCTTCTCCAAGGCTTTGAGATGCTCACGTACATCCGAAGGTGCCTTGCAAATCGTCGGTAGATCCAGATCGATGTCCTGAGGTAGCTTCGCGTTCTTTCCGCTCAGTACGAGGGAGTTGGCGTGCGATACATATTTCGCTGCCTCGAGGGTGTCTTTGCGTGGTTTTCGGTATGCTCCGGGCTTGTTCTTGGGGGGCGGGCCTTCATTGCTGCGCGACTCAGCCTTCCGCTTCGCTCCACTTGGCCGCTTCTTCGCGATCTTGGAAGTTGCCTTGATGTTCGTAGTCGATTGATCCGGCTCAGAAACACCGACTCCTTCCGTAGTTGACGAAATGGTTGACTTTGTTTCACCATTTTCCTCCGTGTTTGTTGGAGCAGCAGGGAGGATGCCTGCTTTTCCGAAGGAGGGTTCCTGCTTTATGTGCACACCTGCACTTGTCTCTGGGCCATGAGACCGATCGCTGGATTCGCCGGCTTTTGCAGCAAGGTTCACGTTGCCACTGTCCCCGTTACTGAAAGCAAAAGGTTCTTCTGTTCGAGTTGCTGCCTGACCGTCTTTTCGACGAGAAAAGCTGATCTTCAGCTTTGGTGCCATGTTGGTGGGCTCGAGGTATCAGGCCCTCACGGAAGATATGGATATGCCAGGAATGGCGTGCCGATAGAGTGAGTCTCTGAAAGGTGGTGTGCCGGCTGGTAGCTTGAAAGGGCTGCTAGGTCAGGCTGCAAGACGACATGTCCTGAAGGGCGTTGGTCTTAGAATCTAAATTTGGCTAGCGGGGAAGGTTGCGATACGAGCTTGGCTGGACTTGGTTCTGTGGTGAATATGGTGGCGAAGAGAGCATCAAAACCCAAAAATGAGATGAAGGCCTTTCGTACAACCCTGGCTTGGCTTCCGAGGTGTAGTTTGCTGTGGAAGGCCCTGTTGTGCTTGAAAGATGTTGGCAGGAGCGCAAAAGCAAACGAAGAAAGGAATAAATGAAGGGGATTGACGGGCAACAGAGACGTAGGGGTGATAGGAGAGACAGGAAGGTGATGTCTTGGGAAATGTTATCCAGTTCCTACCTGTTGGTAATGGGAAATTTGATGGAAGGATCACTGCTTACCGGAGATTGTATGCTGATATTTGTCAAAACTGGACGATGATGGGAAACGGACAGGTTACTCAGGTACAGATCTGTGTACCGCCGAGAACCAGACGTTATGGCCAGCCCTGTTCACGACAGGACGAATTCGAACGATGAGGGTGCCGACAGAGGACCTTCACGGTCTAGGCGGCAGGCGACGGGGAGGCAAGAGCAAATGGTGAATGGGTTGGTTGAGAAACCAGTCTTTTTGTTGGGGAGTCTGCCCTCAAAGCCTTGAGATGGGGGACAGCCCAAGTTTCTTAGTGGTTGAAGTTCGCGGCAGTACGGTTGCATCGGCAGAAAGCATGCACGAACAGAGAGAGTTATGAGGTATGATGAAGAATTTGGAAGGGAAGACAGTTGACGGGCAGCAACGTAGAGGATAGCTGCGGAAAGACTCGGGCGGAATCAGGGCTGGGCTGCAAGAAGAGGTGACTCGACGTGTCAGGTGTGTTTGCCCATGAAGCGGTTGACAGATGAAATGGTCTCATTCGATAGGAGTAGGAGAATGGGTTGAAGGAAAGTCTATTGAGGGCAGGTCCAAAAAGCAACGAGTGGGATGATTTGGACCAGTTTGGTCCGTGTTGGCCTACCAGTAAAGATAGTTTTGAAAGGTGTCAAGACACTCTAAGGATTCGACCCTTGATTTGCTCAAAACATTCAAGATTGGTGGGTGTATCGCAAGGCGTGTGGGGCTTCAAAATGCGTTGATGCAGGGTGTTTCGACTTGGATTTGAGAGAATGCATTGACAACCCTGAAAACCGTTTGATGGTCAAGGTGAAACCTCAGAAAAAGCAAGTGTTTACCAACATTTGAATTTGAATTGTCCTGCTGAGGTGGTGCTCATGAACTCATGCGCAAGGGACACGGCTGCGTCCCAAGGGTGAGAAGGTGCGTCTTAGGCATTTGATGGAGAGGTTCCACTTGGTTGGTCGCGGATACCCAGATGCGCTGGGACCGCGGAAGTAAGGTTGCCCTGTAGGAGGTTACCCTACAAGAGGTTGTCCTCTGGGAGCATGTCCCGTAGGAGGGCATCCCATAGGAGGTTACGCCCTATGCCATGAGCGCACCCTCTATTTTCGCAGATGGAAATATCTGATCTTATTACTCGTGCACGCACACCATAGCACCTCTCACGAACTGATGAACAACGAGGTTTCTGGTAACAGTAAGTATGAAGTCGTCATGGCAAATTTAACATTTCTTTCAACAAGGGTTCTTCATTCTTGCGCGGCCACGTGCGGTATATTTCGTGTCAACAATATCCAAATACAAAACATGAGCAAGCATCTTGGCTAAGTCTACCCGCGAGCTGTGCGGGCTGGCCCAGACCTTGCCTCGTCTGCCGCACATGTAAGACCCAAAGAGTCAAGAAGAAGTTAAAAACAGCAGCATCGCACCAAATTCTCCGACCCAACCACGGTTCCCAACCATTTGCACAGTGATTTCTGGGTAAAAAGTCCATATGCCGCTCTTCTCCCTTGCGTCATGCGAGCAGCAATAAAGAGGTACGACACGCGATTCGCTGCACAGCGGACCTCGGAGAGCGGGTGGTCAGAGTGACTCCGACTCCTTAAATCCAGACGCAACCGCTACCCTCCTGGCCACAGACCATCTGTAAATGAAGAATGGTTAGTAAAGGTAATCTGTGAGCTTCCAAGTCTACAACAGGCGAAACAGAAGGCAGATCCCATTGAACAGGTGTGTAATTAGGGACTCCAGGTGTAACGTACCACATCGTCGCCGGGGCAGTTCCAGACATCACACTTCGAGACCTGACCGGGGCAGCGGCAGTCGGTCTGGCCAGAGATACTTCCGCCATTGCAAGCGGGAAGGATCTGTCCGCAGTCCACACGAGCCTCGAGGAGGTTGGTATTGGGGTCGGCGGGCATGGCGAGAGCGCCAGTGGCGGCGAGGGTGAGGAAAGAGATGATGGAGAACTGCATTTTGATGAGTTTGTTTTTGAAGAGTGTGTGAAGCGTTGAGAGTGTGTAAGAATGGCTTAGTTGTTTCTTGTAGATGTGTGAATGGTCTGGAGCTCAGATGCATGATATCAGGGAGACATCCCGAGTCTTTATATACTTTTCTCTCTCGTCCTACTGCGCTTACCGCCTCCTTGTGGTGACTTGTTCCATGAAGCCGCTCAGATACTGATGTTCTCAGAGCAGAGACCACGCAGACGCCCAAAAGTCCGCTTCGAGCTCGAAGCTGAAATTTTGTCTACGCGATGGACAACACGAGGCTGTACTAGGATTCGACTGATGCTGCCAATTTGAGAGGCCAGGAAGGATCCGTGGTGTAGATCTACCCCAGATTGAGGAAATACACTTTTTGTGTTTCATTTCCACTGACGATCGGCAGTCACGATATTTCCCTAGATTCACGGCAACCTGCGGCTCTCCAATCGGACGGCTGTTGAGATCCCAGGACTGCCGATCAGGGGAGCGTTCCTGTGGATGCGAGCCTCGCACTCAAGCTCCACTGAATCCTTGAGGCCCGCCAGGCTGTGAGATCTTCATGCGTGAATCTCTTCGTCTGATCCAGAGCTTTCACATACTGCCAGTTTGGTTTTGTCTCGGAACATGCGGGCGAAGAAAGCAGACCTTTTGCGGTCATCATGCTAGACATTTCAGCTGGCGGGCCCATTCACAACTGACGTAGTTGGCTACGGTGGTGGGGCTCTGGATCAAGTCTGACAGCTGCTCGATAGAGGCTCATCTGAATTGTGCGTGAAGGGATCACTGTAAGTCGAGAGAGCGTCGCCCAAAGGCGAGCATGTTCTCTCCAACGAGTACATCAATCCAATGTCCCGGCGCTTCTCCGGGTCCCCATCAGTACCTAGGTGCGCATAAACGACGTTTTCCCATCTGTAACCCGTATTCTCTAAACACTCAATTCTTCGTAGTATCACGAAGAGCAAGTCTAGGAGTGTTTCACCTTCTGTGGAAGTTTCCGAGCACTTGTGCATTTTCCAAATGTGGCATAAGGGATCATTAGGCAGCCGGTATTAAAGTGGCTCTGTCTCGCGGCCCATTCCTCCCGCCGCCGTAAGCTGACAACCAGGAACGGTGTCCGTGCCGACGTCCGATTGCCGACGTCACCGCCATCTCGGCGTTCGGATGAGGATCAGCGCCGTATACTCCTTCACCTGGCAGCTAGCCAGATCCCTCGGCCATTTTACCTGCAGGAACCGTACCAGTCGGCCAATCAGGAGCGCCTCGCTCAGCCATCTGCTAGCAACGATCCTGTGATCCTCTTTTGTGGGTTAAAAAGCCACGATGAAGTCACTTGTCTGCAGATTGTCTGTCTAAACAGCCAATTGTTGAGTGAAAAGTGTAATGCCAAGATCTCAGCACAGTCATCAATTCTGCTTTTGAGAGGATCTCAGCAGGCAACAAGATGAGGTTCTTAAGCAAGAGGCAAAGCTCGGAGGCCTGGGAAGTCCTTGTACGGGCTTGAGTAACGGTATGTAAATGATTGGAAATACATATAAACGCGTATTGTACCACGATGTTGCTGCAGGAAGAAAAGTAACAGCGCTTGAAATACTATCTCTGGTAAAGCAGCTGTGAAAATGTTCAATTCTATAATGATGCCGTTTCGGCGGTCGCCCGCCACTCTTTTGTTTACGGCTATAACCTTTATACTCTGTCTTGCAGATGTCACGTCCGCGGTCAAGATCAGGGGCGGTGCCGACCCCACGATCATGAAAGTTGGGAACAACTACTACTCAGCCGAGTCGGCCGGTGGTGGCATCTGGGTCCGTGAAGCCGCAACAATCGAAGGCCTTGGTGCATCGGACGTTCGCCGGGTGAATGTATGGTCCGATACAGCCGGCAGAGGGGACGTCTGGGCCCCGGAGATCACCACCGATTCTGGCCGCACCTACATCTACTTCTCCGCCGGTGTCAGCGCGGCGCACCGCATGTATGTCATCAGTGCCGACTCACCCCTGGGGACTTACTCCTCTGAGTCGAAGCTCAACCTGCCGGATGACCAGTGGGCCATCGACGGCGCGTTCTTCGTGTTCGAGGGGCAGGGCTGGTTCGTCTGGTCCGGCTGGGCGAGTGAGACCAACAACGCCGAGCAGAACCTCTACATCTGCCGCATGAACAGCCCCACCCAGCCCACTGGCGGCCGCTACATCATCTCCCAGCCACGTGAATCATGGGAGCAGGGCGACAACCCGCGCATCAACGAGGGGCCTGAGATTATCATCGATCCCAATGGCCAACTACACATCGTCTACTCTGCCAACGGCAGCTGGGCCAGCAAGTACTGCTTGGCTGACCTACGCCTCCGCAAGGGCGGCGACCCAACATATGTATGGGACTGGTATAAGTCGAACGGCTGTCTCTTTGGTTCGCACCAGGATAGAATGATGCAGGGATGGGACGCCACTTTGTTCATCGACGGGCCCGGGCATCATACCTTTGCGCTCCAGGACGGAGACATCAACAAGAGCCCTGGCGGTACCAACCGCATCCCATTTGTGTTCCATGGTGTTGAGAAGGGCACCCCTTACAGCTGGGGTGCCCGTAGCTGGTTCACTGGCTCATTTGTCTGGTGGAGTGAGACCACCTACAGCCGTGGAAACGTCCCCGGGGACAGAACCAACAAAGGTTTCAGCTTCAAGTTTTTTGAGTAATTAATTGATTGGGACCTTGTATCTGTAAAGGTCCACGCTATGTATAAACAAAGCTTGAACATATCTACGGGACTACTACAGCCGTGCAGAGCCCTGCTTTTCTTTTACTCTGTGTGGTGATTCTACGTTGAAATTTTGACACATTTAAGCACCGAGATCAGACAGGTGTCAGCTGCTAGATAAAAGCATTTAAGATGACCATCGATGCTTGATGAAATCGCCGCGAGGCTCACATGGGAGCGGGTCCGGCATACCTAATCGAGAAAACTTGACGACCCCAAACCCCTTATCTCACGAACAAGACAAGGATCAACTAATCGCTACTTTCAAGCTATCTTCCCACCAGGCTGCGCTTCCTGCTCCAACCCCCTGCCAGGGCGTCCTCGGTCTCATTGCCACGGCGGGCCGACAGGGCAGGCCCCTGCCGGCCACAATCCGTCCTGACCAGCCTGGAAAACGGGCATTGCCTTCAGGCAGACATGCACTGGCAGACCATGCGGGAATTTCTCGGCCTTGCCCAACATGAATCTTCTCAATTAAGTTTGGCAATAATTCGGACGCATTCAAGGCTGCATCCTGTAGGTCGACATTTCTCCTTTTGTCGTTGCGAGGGTCGAGTTCTTCGCCAGGCCAAGACACGGGCTCGGGAATCGCTCTAGCTGGCTCGAGCCGCTGCAACCTTGGAAGGCAGCCAGCTGACTCCAGGGGCGTAGGGGATGGAACGAGCGATCAATGGGTTCGGTCGGCAAACGAGTTTATTTCTTTTGAGAGATCTATGGAAAGTACTAGTACATCTATTGGTTCAAGTTGAGCGTATTTCGCAAAAAGTGCGATGCTAAGGAAAAGAAGTCAAGGCGGCCTGTTTTGAAGTGCAGGCCCGAATCATCGAGGAAAAGCTGAAGAATTAAGAAGGTGAATCTGGTTTCTGGATCGCAAGCTAACACAGAATATGCGTGTCGATGCATTTGAGTCGGTCAAATTAGCGAGCCCTGGAGATGGGGATCGGTTGAGAGATCTGACGGCGAGCCATCAGCAGTAAGATTGCCCAGGTGTGCAAGCTGACGGCGCGGCCTTGAAGTCTGCTTCTGGATCCTCAGCCGCTCAACGGTGCTGCGGCACAGCGGCCTGGTAGTAGGCAATTGTGACTGTGGAACCAAAATTCCCGGAACTCCTTGTTAACCAGCTTCGTGATTACTACCATCGCCAAGGGCGAGCGGACGGCTCTTCCAGTCCTCCCACCAATTCACACCCTCATTCTCTGCCGGCCAAACCCGCCGCCAAATGGGGAACCAGTATGGGTCATCTTTCAACCGGTCAAATTCAGTTCTTTGATCTTGATTCAAGACCATGTCGAGTTCCTTGACCTTGTGCGCATGGATGACCTCGCGCGCATCGTCACGGATATCGCGCTCAATCGTCCATTGTTGACTCAGAGCAAGCATGAAAGAACTCATTGGCTCCCCGCAAAAGAAGAACTCAGGATTGTCGGGGACAGTGAAGCAACCTATGGTGGCACTCAAATGAAGCCATTCAAGTGGCAACGTTGACAACTTGCCCGCATAACTTCCACATAACTCCAGCTTGGTATCGCTGATGACTTTGAATATGGCGCGTGCAAGATCTTCGTCAATGGCGCCGTTGATCAGCGCATCGCGCACATGGCCTTGACGGTATGGTGCAAGGGAATCTGGCAAGTACTCGGCATCTCGCTTGTCGAACCACCGTTCAATGGCTGTATCATAGGTCGTATTGACAGAGCCTTCTGCGGAGGCCTGAATGCATTCGGGTACTGACGCATCGAGATGAATGATCAAGGCTTGCAGGCGGGCCAGACGACCCAACGATCGGTAGCACGCTACTTCGGAAGCATCCCCTCGCGAGCGGCGGATCTCGATGTTAAGGCTTTCAAGATTCGGACAATGGTCGGCAAGTTGGTGAATATGATCGTCCCGCACGCGTGGACAAATATAGGCATCCCAGGTCTTGAGGATGAGCGTCCGCAGATTAATGTTCAGAGCAGGAGTGAAGGATATGGTCCGGTCCCATTTATGGATCTCGAGGGTGACAAGATGAGGCAGGTTTCGCAGGAAAGCAGACAGCTTATCCCAGGGTGTGACGTCTTCAGTCAAGTGTATGATGTAGTCATCCACAGCACATGTGTAGACCAATGTTTCGAGTGATGGGAAGTCGCCTGGTGGAGGTAGATCCCGAGAATCAATAGGATGGTGAAGAGCGAGGACACGGAGGGCGGACCAGTCGCCCAGGGCTTCCGCTCGGACAATGCTGAAAGGGATGTGTGGTCCTCCCAAGCCCTGCATGTCGATCACTTCGCGAGGCACTAGAACTCGCATCTTCTGAGACTGATGTTCCACGGTGTCCCAGTTCTTTCGCTGGATCGCATCACCGTCAAACAGGAGGTGGACCCTCCTCAAGTTGGGGGATCTGATGTTCCGTGCGGACTCCAGTGTTGCTTTGTCGTTGTCGACCGAGCCGATGCTGTAAAGGGATGGAGAGGTGATGAGGGCGTGGTAGTACGAGGTCAAGGAGCTCTCAGTCGGGTTTTCCATCTTGAAGGTGTAGTGATGCAGACGGCAGAGCCTCGTCTTCGAATCCAGCAACTCTAAAAGACGCAGTGGTAGCCGCTCAGGGCATACCCAATAGAGATCGGCCAAGCCCGGTAGCCGTTCTACCAGGCGGATGACTGGTTCCCACTCGTGCTCAGCTATAGTTCCCTCGTTTCGTTGCCATTCATCGGCTAAAACATCCCAGCATGTGATGAGCGGTGTGTCGTCCTCAAAACCTCGCTCGCATGTTTGGAGCGTTGTGTAGGGCCAGTCGACCGGCGTGTTGAAGTGGTTTGTGGGACAGAGGATGAGTCGGCGAACATGCTTGAAGGCGTCGTCGCGGAGTAATCTCGTTTGTAAGCCTTCCAGGAACTGAAATGGTGCACCTCCTCCAGGGTCGGCAATCGCGACCTTGACTGTGCGGAAGAGGGATTTGCTTGCAGCAAAATAGCATTGTTTACTGGTGCGTGCGAAAGCCAAAAGGCTGTCTGGAAGGGTTGAATCGAGAATCGATGAGATTTCCTGTAATGTCTCCGTCGGGAGCCTGTCCAATGTGGGCGGCATCTTGCTGGTACGGCAGCCTGCTCTTCATGGGGAGACCGTCGCTTGGGAGGGTTTTCGCTCTGGAGGTTGTCTCGCAAAAGGTGGTTGTCTTAGAGATCTTCGTTAAGGGAGATGTCTGTTGGGATGTCGTGACCTGAGAGGTTGTCGATGAGGAGGGTGTCTATGGGCAGGTCAACACTTGGGAAGTGTTTCTTGGGAGGCCATCAGTTGGGAGCTTGTCTGTCAGGAGGCTGTCGTTTGGGAGGGTGTCGATGAAGAGCTTGGTTACTTGGAGGGTTCTGAGCTGGAGGTTTAACGCTTGGGAGGTAATCGGTTGGGAAGTTGTTGCTTGGTAGGTTGTCTGTTGGGAAGTTGTCGTTTGTAAACAAACAGCTCCAAGAGGGGATGATGCTACTCAGGTACCCAAGCACCCGCCTACCTAGGTGCCTTTCTTACTTGCAGCACAGTTTTCTGACTGTCTGATTTGTTTGGAAGGTGTCGCTGCCTGCAACTTTTAAACAGCACAAACGAAATTCGGCGTCGATGATATCGGATGGTTTCTACTTGCCAAAGCAGACCCAAACCAGAGGACGCGGCTATCTGAGTAGAGACTGGGCAACAGTAACCACGCAATACAAGCAAGCTGGCCAATCACTGGTAGTTGGCATAATCCGAAGGCAAAGGCACCCCCTCGCCCTTCCACCGCTCAGTTGCGCCCTTGATCATCTGACCACCAAGCTTCCGTATCATCGTGTAGAATTGAGACTCAGGGTCCGACACTGCCGCATCGTTGAACTGATAAGGCACAGGAACCTGCAGCCCCTTCTGAAAAGCCGGCCGCTCCAGCAGCCTGTCACGCCACAACTTGACGTTGGGGAACTCATCCATGTCGACGTTGCACCACTTGGCAGAGTTCGCGTAGCTGAAGACTGCGATGTCCGCGATTGTGAGGCGGTCCCCAGCCAGGAAGGGGGAGGTCGACTGCCAACCATTAGTAATTTCAAAGACTCGGATACGGGGTTTCCAGATTGCATCGTTGCAGGTAGAACATTAAACTCACAAGCCTCTGATCCAAGACGAAGTTTAGCCGCCTTGCCTCAGCTGTGTACCGCCATGAACCATAGGGCACGTCCTCGACTGCGTAACGGCTGAAGTGGCAGGATTGCCCCATCATAGGCCCGTATCCAGCGACCTGCCAGGAGAGCTACACAATCCAACAGATGTCAGATACGGTTCCTTTGTTATGCGTGCGATCGTCATCATAGCCCACCCATGATAGCTGATCCCAGTATTCCTGCGTTCCCACCGGGAAAGACAATTTGTCTTCTTTATCAAACTCGCTCGTCATGTATAATAGACATGCGGCACTTTCAAACACAGTCACGGACGTGCCGTCGTCTTTGACGTGCACGATGGCCGGGGCGCGCCCGTTCGGGTTGATGGACTTGTACCACTCGGAGCTGAGATCTCCGGCCCTTATATCCAGGTTGATGAAGCTGTAGGCAATTCTGTTTGGAATATCAGCTTTTGTTCAACTCTGGGCCAAACAGCGTGAGTAAGATGGCAGTGTACCCTAGCTCCTCTGCGGCGATGGTCAATTTTGTTGGATTCACGGCGGCGTAACCGTAAATATTAAGGCCTGGGTTTGGGGCCTTCTCAGCCGGGATGGACGCCATTGAAATGAATTCCCCGAGGGTATTGCTGGTGAGTGGATAGAGCACCCGGTTAGGAGAAATCTGTCGAGATTGACCAGACAGGCCCGCGTACGCTTCCTTCGTATGCGTGCAGACTAAGAAGGCAACCGTACAAGTAACCAGAAGCCCAGAGGCAGTCAACACCACGCAAGAAGAGGACTTATCTAGGTCACTTGTGTTAGGGGGAATTATCCAGAATGAGTAACTGGAAAGTGCCAGAAGTTTGCGAATGTCGAGATTATTTCAATCGCGGGGAAGAACTTCAGGAGATCCAGGAGGATGTGGTTGTTGGTTCAGATGACCCAACCAACAACAGCGCCAAGCACATCCAACACAGACCAACCAAACACCACCTCCTCAACATGGAAATACATAATACATGCTTGGATCTTCTTGGGATTACGAGGACGGTTAAATTGGGCGTGACGAATAATGACAGTCCATGAACTTACCCTTATCACCATAGCTGCCCACTGCCTGGGTAGTCATCTGTACAGAGTGCTGCTGCAGCGTCGCCTCGCTCTGGGACCCACAATAGGCCGAACTCCATGTGACCCGCTCAGATCTTCTTTACGCAAGACACAGTATGCAGCGAGGGTTCGCACAATCTTGATTTGAAGGCTATGCCAGCCTCAACTGCCCATGATTTCTGAAGATTAGATCATCTAGCCGATACGGTATGAAGCGGCGACGCCTTGCTGACGCCCTTAAGTCCATTGTTCCGGCTGCGGCGGCTAAACAACATGCTGTGACTTCGTATTGACTTCGTCTTTCTCATCGGGATATGAGATATCCTTGGGTCTCTCCTCGAATACTATAGCATGTTTTCATTAGCGCAAAACATCTCAAAGCAAAGTTCGACTCACAGTAAGCCAACTCTTCCAGGGTCGGACCCTTTGTTTCCGGGTAGAGGAAGTAAATGATTGCTGTCTCGACGACTAGCCAGACCTGCACTGGGTCAGCTTTGAGCACTTGAGATCAGTCCGTGTTTGAATACTCACGCAATAGAACAGGTAGAACTTCCAAGCTAGCGCGTCCAGACCAATCGGGTTTACGAACGCGTTGAACGCCGTACTTCCGCGGGTCGAGAATTGGAGGATGGCGATGCCCTTGGCACGATGGACAAACGGGAAGACCTCTGTTATGTAAACATAAAGAAGAGGCTGCATAATGTTGTAGACTCCGTTGTACACGAAGATCATGGCAACAACGGCCACAGCCGCGGCGTGCCCACCACTTATGGCGAAGTGTGCGCTGACACCGGTTATGGTGGCAAAGACAACGATCATGGAACAAAATGAAGTCAGGTACTGAACCCGGCGGCGCAAGAGGCGGGTTAAGAAGGCGCAGGCACCTGAAGTGAGGAAACTCCAGCACTGTATTTTGGTTAGCTGTAAGGCGAGATTTCAGGATCCGGTGTAGCAGACTTACAGATAGTGAGAGGTTGACAATGTTTTGCGTTCGCTTGTCTGTCACTCCAACTGTCGCGAGGACCCTGGCCAAGTAGTATCTGTCACAAGGCATGTCGTCAGTGATATGGCGTGTGACATGGTAATGTGGCAGACTGGCCAAGGCCATGGGTAAGAATTAAAAGGGAGCGGTTGACGTACGAGACTAAGCCGTTGCCCGACCACTGTGAAAATATTCCCATACAAATCGCGATAAGAACCCTCTTCCTGTTCCCGGTCGTCTGCAGGAGCTCTGCCCAGCGCCTCTTAGAGTTATCGAGCTCCTGACGAAGCTGCGTGGATATTTCGTTGTACTCGGCGTGGACAAAAGCCGCCTCTCGGTCACCCTCGCCGTGGTACTTGATCAGCACCTCCAGCGCTTCCTCGTTGCGCTCTTTGTACAGCAACCACCTTGGTGATTCGGGCACGAACCAGATGAAAATAACCTGAAGAACGGAGGGTGCACACTGCATTGCCGATGGAATACGCCATGCCCAGTTGTTGGGTATGCTGTATGTTCCGAGAGTAACACCAGCTGCCAGAATGGCACCGGCAAACCACGAGGCATTGAACAGACCGGATATCACAGGGCGCTCGCGGGGGTATGTTAGCTCGGCCAGAAGCTGAGAGGCCCCGGACACGGCAAATGGGATACCACAACCAAGGACCAATCGTGAGGCGAGAAACATTCCAACTGGTCATGTTAGTCTCTGGGACTGCTCTTCTGCCAATGATTTTGGAGAATGGTCTTACTGTTCACAGAACAGGTCTGGAGAATTGTGCCAATGATCAAGATGATTGAACCGAGAGTAATGCTGTACCTTCGGCCAATCCTATCAATGACCCAGGGCACAATAGGTAGGACGATCAAGCCTCCAAGGTTGTATGATGCGCTTGTAACTCCCAAAAGAGCCCCTTTTGGGTGCCCGAAATCTGCCAATTCGAGATGGTTAGTCTGAATCTCAGGGGTAGCCAGCCATGGATGTCAGCGCTGCTGAAGACTCACGCTCCTGCCATGTACCGACAGCCTGCAGTCCGTTGAGCACCGAACCGTCGTAGCCAGTGGTCATCTCGACGCCGAGAGCGGCTGGCACGAGACAGAAGTAGAGGAAGCGAAGGTTGGGCTTCTGATACCAGGGCGTCGTGTCTAAGCTCATGAGCCGGTTGACCTCCGACTGCTCGGTGACGACGGCGACATCATCTTGCTTGGGCATTTTGACGATCGTGTTGATGAATGCTGGCCTTTTCAAAATGAGAAGGCATCACCTCAGGTCCCTCATCATTGTAGGTGATTTGGCCCCGGCGTCCCAAGGGCTTTTTATCTGCTCTGAGGGGAGTTCGCTTTCACGTAGCCAGACCCCAACATTTGTAGGGAACTGAGGTGTCAGGCTAATGGTGATTGTCACTCGAGTCTAGAATCCTGCGCACGGGTTCCGCAACCAATCAAAGGTCAGTGTTTACGAGCCGAAAACTTATACGGCATGGTTAGACCCGGAGTGCTGGGTCGCGGTCAGGTCATTTTTTCTCGTTCTTTTGAATGCGGAACAGGGACTGAAGGTCCCTGCGGAGAACCTGGTCGGCTGACCCATGCACCTGGAGATGCTGTGTGTTCTAGCGCTTGCCGGGATTACAACTCGTCCACGTCGGAAAACACGGCGGGTTTGGGTGGAGCTCGCCAACTTCCCCATGGGGTTGCCTCCAACGCCATGACTTCCAGATCTCGTTACAACTGAGGACGGTTGAAGCTGTCCGCATATTTAACTGCCAGGGATTTTTCATGGGTGTTCTCGGAGACATAGCACAAGGCCGGACCTCGTGGGAGCTTCTACACCGACCCTGCATGCCAAATTTGCCAAGGATGATGGCTCAGCCAACGTCCACCTACGCACCTTTTACGTCCACCTACCTATCCGTTTTCGGTGACCTACCCAGTACAAGAGTCTAGTATAGGGCACCTATATAAAATTATATACCTAACAAGGATTCTCCAAATTTCTCTAAAATTCAGATACTTAGAGTACAAAGCCCCTTCTGGCACCCCTTCTAGCACCCCTTCTAGCACCCCTTCTGGCAACCCTTCTGGCACGCTCTGGCACCCCTTCGGGCACACTCTGGCCTATATGTGTTCAGTTGCTAACTGAATACATACCTTCAGGTACGCCTTCTAGCACGCCTTCTGGCACGCCTTCTAGTACACCTTCTGGTACACTCTAGCACCCCTTCTAGTATACACACCTTCTGTAGCTAGAAGGTATATATTTAGTTGGTAACTGAATATATATAGGCCAGAGTATGCCCGAAGGGGTGCCAGAGCGTGCTAGAAGGGTTACTAGAAGGTATACTAGAAGGTATACTAGAAGGGCTTTGTACTCTAAGTATCTAAATTTTAGAGATTAAGCTAAGTCAGGAGAAGATTTAATATAGGGTAAAAGGTACTTTAAAATGTAAGGAAGTTGCTTAGAAAAGTAGGTACTGGGTAGGTTACCGAAAATGGATGGGTAGGTGGACGTAAAAGGTGCGTAGGTGGACGTTGGCTGATGATGGCTCTACCCGTAGGGGTTGAAGAAGATGCACACAGTTTTGGTTCTATGTTCAGTCCAATCATCCCAGGCTTCAACCCCGATCCGTCGATATGCCTCATCGATGGGCTTTTCTTCCTCGTGACATCCAGCTTCCATCTCTACCCTGGATTGCCCATCTACGTCTCCAGTGACCTGAAGTCATGGAGGCTTCATGGTAAGAATGTTCGATGTTGCTATATTCGTCCTTGCCCCATTGTCCCGTCTTTACTGACTCCTTCGTATAAATCAACAGGCCATGCTATTTATAGGCGAGACCAGCTCTCGCTACGGCACTCCGACACGGAGCTGCCCACGGCGTCCTCAGCTACCATAGCTACCGGCGGGCTCTGGGCACCAACCATCCGGCACCAGGCAGGCATTACATACATCATTTGCACAAATGTCATCTTCAAGCAGGGGCGTACCGACTCGAGAAGAAGAAACTTCGTAATACGCACCGCAAATATTCTGTCAAATCAGTGGAGCGATCCTCTTTACTTTGACTTTGACGGCATCGATCCATCACTGTTCTTCGATGACGACGGCAGGACATACGTCCAGTTGTGTGCACACCCGCGGGGAGGTATATGGCAGTTTGAAATCGACATCGACACTGCAAAGCCGCTGACGACTCCGAGACTTCTCTGGGAGGGCTGGGACCGCCGCTTCACCGAGGGTCCCCACGTGTATAAGAAGGATGGGTACTACTACCTCATTGTGGCGGAAGGGGGCACTTTCGAGACTCATATGATCTCTGCGGCCCGCAGCAAGAGCATACATGGGCCTTTCGATCCGTGCCCGCGCAATCCGCTGCTGACTGCGGGAGGGACCAACAATCTCATACACCATACCGGGCATGGTGACTTTTTCCAGGACATGAAGGGCAACTGGTGGACAGTCTTTCATGCTGTCCGGCGCTCTGGGGCTCGATACCCTCTCGGTAGGGAGACGTTCCTTGCCAGAGTGGAATGGCTGGAGGGTGACTGGCCGGTGATACAAAAGCCCGCGGATTCCAACACTTCTATCACACCGCGTGATCTCTCCACTGCATTCGTGGACAACAGCTTCGTTCACCTCCGAGATGCAGATCCGACCAAATATACATTTTCGGACTGTGATGTGGTCATTTCCGCCAGCCCGACCGACCTGTCAAGCCACAAGGACACATTGAGCTTTGCAGGGCGACGCCAGATATCTCTAGACGGAAATGCCTCTGTAGTATTGTGCACGCCATCTCTCCGTCTTGGTGCAGGATCCCTCAGAGCGGGTATCTGTCTCTATAAGGATGAGCACCGCTTCGTGGAGCTCGCCTTTGACTTTGGGACACGACAAGTGTATTTCCACGCGTGCAATAAGGCCAATGGGTTTGAAACTGAACAGAATCTTGATTTTGTGACAGATGATCGCTTGTGTTTGCGAATTTGCTACACAGAGTCGGAGTGGGCTTTTCAATACAGGACCAGTACCGCCGAGGACTGGGTCCGAGTGCATGCAGTTGATACCACTCATTTGAGCGGGCGAGACTTTACTGGCCCCATCATAGGGATGTTTGCCGTGGGTCAAGGAAATGCTGAGAATTACCAGGTCCATTTTGAGGATGTTGAGCTGTAACCAGACCCGAAGGCAGATAGACCAATACCGCTGTTACAAGAGAGCTATATGTGTAATTTTCATGGCCTAATACAGCCTTGGTAACTTAGTCGACGTGCGTTGGAATAGCGGTGCGGTTACGTTTCCAATCCCCCATACATATAAAATATACATAGTACCTTCATACAGTGGTAAGCGCTCAAGACCCAGCACTCAAAAAAAAAACAATACTAATTATAATAAAATATCAATATAGTTCACAGGTATATAGCCTTAGCCTTATACTATATAGATAAAGCTAAGAAGTATTACTCCTAATAGTACTATTAACTAGAATTATTAATACTAGTAGCTTAAGGCTAATAGCTAGTAAAGTAGTTATATAGTAAAGTAGTTATATAGTAAGACTATAATAGTCTTAAGATAGTACCTATAAGAAGATAAATCCTAAAAAGGGAGACTTAGCTAAGAAACTTAACTCTTCCCTCTATTAATAATACTTATTCCTAAGAAGCTTCTAAAGAAGATATAACCTTAAGAATAGTCTTATAAGACTACTAGCTAGATAAGCCTACCTAGACTATAATCCCTATTCTAAGTATATAACTACTAACTAAATAGTTATACTATTATAGGTATTCTATTTAAGAAAGTCTTCCTATATAGCTTTAAGGAAATAAAGGAAACCTTCTTAGAAAGCTAAACTAGGACTATTTATAAAATATATAATAAGTATAGTGTTAATAAAGTAGAAGTAAGAATAGATAAAAACCTATACCTCTTTTTCTAGATATACTACTTTATTATTAAAGATCCCTCTACTACTATATAATATATAAGGAATATAGTTAAAAAGGGGGTGCTATAGGGGAAGCTAAAGATCCCTTATATAGAGAAATATAAGGGTATATACTGAGTGATTGCTGACTTTGTGGAGGAGGTATGAGCTGGTGGGTAGTCTAAAGGCCGAGAAGACGACGAATAGACAGATAGTTGAACAAAAAAACACAAGGTGGCCGAAGCCTGCGTTGGAATAAAGCCCCATCTACCTGTCCTCATTGAGAACACGATACGGGTCCTCGGCACGGTGGTGTGATGGACCGAGGTGGCCTAGCACCCGGTGAAGTAGCTTGGCATTCCAAGGCTGTTACTTCCGAGCCCTGGAATGGGACCAGCTCCGCGGAACAGCCCGGAACCCGGAGCTCAACTTTCCCTCCTCCGTCTACCTGCCAGCCCCATACTGACAGCTTGCTACATGAAGATGCGACCCTTATCAGCTTGTATAGCTTGTCGGTTCGTATGCCTATTACGTCCTCATTTACAGACGACATGATCACCAGCTGACGCCGGACTGTGGAGTGATCGTCGGAAGAAGTGCGACCGCTCCCGGCCTGGCCTGAGCTGCAATTTCTGCATCAAGAGGGACATCGAGTGCGTCGCAGCCGCTGAGCCCATCGCCGCGCCGTCATACGCACCACCACAACGGTATGAACCACTGGCGCATTGTGAAGAGGGTCGCTCCCACCATGCCTCAAGCCTAATTACCTCGGATGCCGCTCTTGCCGAGGAGCTCGTCGAGTTGTATTTTCGCTTCGTCCACATTGCCTTTCACAACATTTTCCACAGTCCCACCTTTATCAACAGGGTGAGAGATGGGACTATTCCCAGGATACTGTTCTTTGGGGTAGCAAGCCTATCTGCACGATACTCAAACCATACCGCCTTCAACACGATCAGGCCGTGGGATCGGGGCCGACCCTATCGGGATGAGACCAAGCGGCTGCTCGACCTAGAGGATACGTCGCTCACGAGCATTCAGGCGTGTATGCTGCTCGCTGCCAATGCTTCAGCCGAAGGCGACCCCAAGACTGAGGCGGTGTATCATGCAATTGCCTTGCGCATGGCCATGTTGTTGGATCTCCCAACAATCCCTACCGAGTCTCTTCTGGAACAGGAGATAAACAGGAGAGGTGCGTCGACTTGACTTTGTAGTTATAGCGATGAACCCGTCGAGGGAAGAACTAATCTTATTCTTCCAGTCTGGTGGTCTCTGATCACAACGGAGACGTGGAGTTCGGCGGCTCACTCTCTTCCTCGGCTTGCCAAGCCTCGGGATACCGTGCCGTTGCCCATGGACGAGAGTGACTTTCTCAATCTGGACTGCGGTGTGCCGGTCCCGCCTCTGGACTCCAATCTGGATACGGCGTCTCCTCCTGGTGACACGTCCCGGTCCATAGTGGCACAGATGGTCCGGTTGAATATACTGCTTTACGATATTGTCCTCTTGAACGCGCGAGTCGTAGCCGAGCAGGCTCAGGAGGCATCTGGCCATGACATGACCCAGAGGCTAGCCGACAGGCTTGATGACTGGGCCCACAACCTGGCCCCTCAGCTGCAGTACTCCGAACAGAACGTGGCTCACTGGGTCCAAGAGGGGTTGGGCGCCATGTTCATCACGCTGCACATCAACCACAATCACGCCGGCCAGTTGCTCTTTTATCAGCACCTCCATGCTGTCCAAGGCAATGACCAAAATGCCCCTGTGAACAAAACATCGCAGGAGTTCGCCCGAAGGTGCAAACAGCACGCGACAAACCTTTGCGACCTTATCTTTGACGCAAAGCAGCATCCAGACACAGTCGTCATCTACCCTCTTGCCGGCCACATCCTCTGCCTTGCGTCCACCGTACAGATTCACACGCTTCTCTTCAGCCCCGACGACAGTGAGATCCGCTTGGCCAAGACGCGTTTGGAGCGGAACTTTGAGTTGATCTCATCGATGAATGAATACTGGCCCATGAACCACATGTCAATTTGCCGGCTGCAGCTCTTCCATAATACCTGCCTGCGCAGCAAGGATGATTCATTTCGGCTGGACGTATGGATGCTTAAATTCCTGCTAGGCTTCACACAGGAGATCAAAGAAAGAGATGCACCGTCATCACAGGGTGACAGCTCCGCAAGAGGATTTGATCACTTGCGAAATTTGTTGGAAATATAAGCCGTTGGCCTTTGATGTCTAGTACTCCTGGACTGTCCAATGCAATCCAATATATTCACGTCACAATAGGGTCAAAACAGAGCCTCCTGGCCGACTTTTCCTCTCTACTCAGCCTTTTCTGTCGCCCTTCTTCGCTTGAAAGTGTCCCGCAGGTAGAACGCCGAGTTCTTGGGCGTGCGTTTGAGGGTACCATTGTCGAAGTCGACGTGGACGATGCCGAATTTGGGATCAAAGCCGGCCGACCATTCTTTCGGTCATAATCAGCAATCTCTCATTAATCGCGGTCAAATTAGCTCTCGGGGCCTTATGTGAGGTGCTCTTACCGAAATTGTCCATAAGCGTCCAGACGTAGTAACCTTCCACCTGGACGCCGTCCTCATGTATACTGCGAGATATAGCATCCAAGTACAGACCAAGGTATCTCTGGCGGAACTTATCATCCACGGCGGCCTCGACGCTATCTTCGGGGCAAGGACATCCGTTCTCCGTAACAACAATTGGGAGCTGATACCTATCCCAGACCCACTTCATGAGTTTTCTAAATCCCTCTGGCGCGATCCGAAGCCACGGCATCTGGGATACAGGCCCGATCTCGACCCCGCTGTGATCCACGGGCCCCTCTTCTATGTTGCCGGTCCAGTCGTCCTCGGCGGGAGGGCCGGGTAGGGCGCGGGCGTACTTGGTTGAATAATGGTTCATGCCATAGAATGCATTCACAGGCGCAGTCTCACGGAGCAAATCGTGCTCTTCTAGTGTGAAGGTTGGTAGCCTTTCGCCGAGGTACTCTCTCATGGAGGCAGGGTAGTCCTTTCCGAGGAAAATTGGGTCGCCAAACCACCCAATAAAGAACTCGAGCCTTTTAGCAGCAGCGCCTTTGTCTGCCTGACTGTCCGAGAATGGCTCATAGAAATGCCCGTTCAGAACAATAGAGATTGTTCCCTTCTGTGTTGGCTGGAACTCCTTGGCGTAAAGCTGGACGACGGATGCGTGGGAGAGCACCAGTGTGTGTCCCACGCGCCAAGGCTCGTTCTTGGTATCAAAGCCGTCCTCATCGCGGTGCCCGGGGGCGAGGGTCCCGTTGAGGTGGCCAAATATGGAAATGATATAGGGCTCGTTGAAAGTGACCCACTGCTTGACGCGGTCACCAAAGCGCTCGAAGCAAAGCCGAGCATAGCGGATGTAGTCCGCGCGGAACTCGGCAGTGTTGAGAAACGCCTTGTACCGGTCATAGAGTGCCTGGGGGGCATCCCAGTGATACAATGTCACAGACGGCTCAATACCACGGGCCAAAAGCTCGTCGATAAGGTTGTTGTAGAACTCGATACCCTTCTCGTTCACGGGGTCATTGCGGCCGCCGAGAGGGATGATCCGCGACCACGCCAGTGAGAATCGGTAGACGTCTGTGCCGAGCGAGCTCATCAGCTCGACGTCCTCAGCCACTCGGTTGTAGTGGTCACAGGCGACATCGCCATTCTGGTTATTGGTCCGCGACGGCACGCGGTGGGTGTACTCGTCCCAGATGGAAGGACCTTTCCCGTCGGAGCTGGCGGCTCCCTCGACTTGGTACGCTGCGGTGGCGGTGCCCCATTTGAAAGTCTTTGGGAGAGGGAGCTCTTTGACTAGCAGATTGTGGCCACTTGAAATATCATACTTGACACCCAGTTCCTGGGCTTGAAACATCGAGGTCTCTGACATATTGACCAAAAGTGTGAGGGGAGAAGTGAACGTGAGAGGGCAGGTAGCTTAGGCGTCCGGGGATGAGGAATCCGCGAGAGACGTGGACTGCATGATAAAATGTTCCATTTAAGTTGCCAGTAGACTTTCGTCGCTAGAAAAGAGGAACGTAGACCCATACGAAATCGCGACTCCCTTGTACATAGATACGATGCGTATATGATCTGAAATGGCCATGGTGCAAAGTACCTTGGCGTGATTGCATAGGAAGCCCGCTGGAGGCTTGGTACACTGCAGGGTTTGTGTGGAGATCTGACTTGAAGGCACGTCGGAAAAAGAGGCGGCTTTGAGACTGTAGGCCAGAACCCTGCAGAGAGACCGCGTTGTGGATTTAGCTTCGCGGCTGCGCGACCCACAAGAAGAGTGGCCTATCGCGTGGACAAGCACATTTCATCTTTCCCCCCATTAGCTTGACCCGCGACATAGGAAATTCCAATGTAAATCCGAATCCGTAGCACTGTCCTCGAAACGCTATAGGATGTTTATTCATACAGCACTAGCGACCGCTCAAAGACCACTGGCAAGGGTTAGCCACTACACATCAGTGAAAGCACTCGTAATCACGCAACTTGGACATCTTGGATTTCTGTTGGATGACACTTCATTTTAAAGTCCTGGACTAAGGTCCTATTATTAGTGCCAATTCACATTTTGGACTGCACGGCTCCGGCCATGACGAGGCCGCAGTAGTCGGAATGATGCCTTCGGCAAGACGTGTCATCAGTACGAGCCACGATGTTGATATTCTCGGTCCAGCATTCTACAGTTACTACTCAGCGGACTCCCTGGCAAGGCCTTCTTCGCGACCTACGGCCTGGGGGTCGAAGTAAGGACGGTCTCTGATCCCAAGAGCCCTGAAACCCCTCCTGTCGCCAAGCCCCTTTCCCAAGTAGTCGGGAGTGGCCGTGTGCACCATGCACTGGTTGTCCCAGATCGCAATATCATTTTCATTCACCCACCGGTGCCTAACGTGGAGATCATGGTTGAGCACCACCGTCTCATGCAACCAGTCCACGATCTTGCGTGACTCTACCTGCGACAGGCCATTGATGCACTGGACATGGTGGCCGAGGCAGTAGACGGTATTCCACTATCGCTTGTCAGTCCAGAGAAATGACCGAATAACATCTGAATGGGCCCTACATACCCCTGATACAGGATTTGTGCGAATCACAGGATGTGTCGCCGTGACCTCCTTGCCCACGTTTTCGGGCGCCCCACGGGGATCCGTATACCAGGCCAGCCCGTGCGCTGTGGCGATTGCGTCGTACTTTTCTTTTTGACCAGCTGTAAAGGTCAGCGTAGAAAGGAATGCCCTCATCGGGGGCGAGAGCCGGTCGTAGACGTCGTATCCGGACGCCCAGACCGTGTCACCACCCGTGCGAGGGAGCTCGACCATGCGCAACACGGCATAGTCGCCAGGTATGTTTTCAAATTGGCTGTCAGTGTGCCACATCTTGTGGACAGGCGTGACCTGGGGTGAATTAGTGAATAGGTTTGCTTGATTGATAGTGTCCACCAAATAGCACTTATTGAGAAACTCTGTGTGTGTGCTTTGGCTCCCATAAACTACCCACGAATAACACACATATTTTTGCCGCGATTGAACTTACGCTGGGGTCCTGCAACCGTAGGCGCGGCTTAGCGGCAGCTTCCTTCGCGTCCTTTGGCTTTCCGCCTTGATCACTAATGACTGTCACTTCTTTGTCCTCAATCTGTTTCGTTGTGTGCATTAGAGGAAAAATATGCAATCCAGATGAAGGTGGTTTGCCGGTGAGGAGGCCCATGCGCTGGGCCAGTTCTTTCTGCAGTTCGACCGTCATGTCGTTTTGAGCGCGGAAGAACACCACGCCTCGACGTGACACTTTAGAGGTAAGTTAGTGGCTTATTTCATCCAATGCTTGATGGGGTGCTTCATTATCTTTTGATCAACTTGCCTGTGATGGCGAGGTCTCGAATCAGGTCGTCTGAGTTTGGAGCGCGGAGCCATTCAGCCAGACTGGCATCCGGAAACTCTGTGCCTGTGTTGGGTGTCGTGTCGAATTTTCTATATTGATCAAGGGTTCCACGATATTTTGGAGGCTCTTTGTGCATGGTAAAGACACCAGAGATTCCAGGTGCCTGCGTCGTTAATTTGGTGGTATGGCCGTTCATCGACGTTTGAAGAGCATCAGCAGCGTCCACATTACTCCCGGGACTCTTGCTCATCTTTGCTACCGTAGGCCGTTCCTCAGAAGACATACTGTCGACTTGACTCATTAAGACAACTTCTTGGTGTAGCTCTCAAAACGACAGGAAAATTGTACTCCTAAGGTTCGTTTGCACGGTCAGTTGTGTGAGAAGGAATGCATATGTGGAACACGATGGTACATGTATGCAACCTCGAATATGTGAGGAGAGGGCCTGAATGCCTCAGAGCGTGAAGGGTGTATATTCAAAAGGACTGTCCAGGTACTAACTTTAAGGTTCACGGTCAGTCCAGAGTGCTGGTGCCACGGCTCGGCACGCGTAGGGACGCTTGGCCACTCTGAGGCTTGGGCGCGCTTACATTCAATTTGGCAATTTCAAGACCATGCTCGTATGGCTGCAAACAGTACCCCTGCTTGACTTCGGCAAAGAAAAGACCCGCCTACTTGAGTAAGTAGTCGCACCAGCTAAA
This sequence comes from Diaporthe vexans, assembly GCA_021188095.1. NCBI lineage: Eukaryota > Fungi > Ascomycota > Sordariomycetes > Diaporthales > Diaporthaceae > Diaporthe > Diaporthe vexans. Next base: position 205,476 of record JAJLLZ010000017.1, read on the forward strand.
CTTTATCTTCCTTCGGGAACCATATTCCACCTACATAATCACAGGGGCTCTAAGAGTAGAGAGGTCTGGACTTAGCAACCTCGAGTCAAATGCACGTGGCAAATTGAAGCCCAATACGATCGCAATTTTGCAGGACTCGTTTCTGTATCAGAAATTGGGCTGAATGTGGAGGAGATACCCCTAGCCATTCTCGCTTTTACCCTGCTTGTGGCCTGGCTTGAAACAGAATAGAGTTTAGTAGCTGATTATAGTGAGAAAAAGGGTCCCCGAAGTAGCGCGCGCGCCTCAAGGCCAGACCATGCAAGAGCCTCAAGATCGCATGGCAACTTAGAACAGCACCAGCACCGAGAGGGGTACCCGCAGGGCTTCGTAGCGAACCGATTGGATTTTCATTAGTATGGGCCCTATGGAGGGGTACATGTAAGTCGAGCATACGAGGGCGGTCAAGAGAACCAAGGTCTTGGGGGTGGTGTAAGTACTGGGCGGAAAGCCAGATTATCTTTCGTGGAGATCGCACTGTATTGATATCGAGCATGTATTTGGATCCATATAGTGCCATCCCCTCAATCAGTTCCTGACTTTGAATACTCCATTTGCACTCATGTTCTCTTCACATATGCAGCCAAGCTATCCTTGACAACATCGCCCACCAGTGATAGCCGAGATGGAGCCAATCGCGCCGCCACAAGAGCAAATCCAACGCGTGCAGAATTCGTTGTCTGTAACTGACAATCGGACTGGACTATCATATACTATCCCCATTGCGCGCAACTCTATTCGGGCTACCGACTTCCATCGTATTAAGTCGCCGCATACGGCGGAGAGTCCAGTAGATCAGAATGACGCTGGCATCCGAATCTTCGACCCTGGTTTTCAGAATACTGCGTGCATGCAGTCTCGAATCACATACGTCAATGGCAACACTGGCGAGATCGCTTACCGGGGGATCCATCTGGCCGAATTGTTCTACTCAGGAAGACCCTTTGAACACATTGCTTTCCTCTTAATATTTGGGTACCTTCCTAGTAGCTCAGAATCAGCGGCCTTCAATAGGTCTATCGCTACCTCGGAGATGCCACCTCGAAATGTCTTCGATATGATCAATAACCTGCCGTGAGTGTTCTGAAATTAGATGAGGCTAGTGCTCTGGCTTGCTATCAGACGATGGCTAACAAGCTCATGAGCTTCAAGCATGAACACACATTCTACGACTGCTATTGCTGCCGCTCTGACCCTCTATGCAGCTTTGTGCCCTGAGAGGATCCCAGCGTCCCGAGGTGCAAATTTGTACAAGGGCAATCTTTCGGCTATAGACAAGGAGATTCCACAGTTCCTCTTTGTTGATTCGGTGATTGCCGCGGCCGTGTTCTGTCGTCTGCATGGGCGAGACTTTAAGCAGCCGGTGGCGTCCTACTCCTACATAGAAAATATACTTCATATGATGGGGTATGTGGAGAGCAGCACCGGCCAGCCAGACCCTCAAGTAAGTTAGCCCAAGTCTCCCCTCAACTTGAAAGGTTTAGATGTGATTGACAGTGAATCTGTTCTCAACCTCAGGTCGTCGGCTTACTCAATCGCACAATGATACTTATGGCGGATCATGAGATTACTAATTCCGCATCGGTACTACTAAATACAGCATCTGCACTTGCCGATCCCTACTCCTGCTGTGCCGCAGCAACACTTTCGGGCATCGGCATCCTTCACGGTGGGGCGATAGAAGTTGCTTACAAGCAACTCGAAGCAGTGCATGATCTAAGTGAGGTGCCAGCTTTGCTTGAGGATGTTAAGTCGGGCAAGAGGCGGCTGTATGGCTATGGTCATAGGAAGTGGAAGGTGAGGCACTCTATTTATCAAGGCCGGTTTGCCCAGTTCTCCCACGCGCATACACATTCAGTAGGGGCATGCATTTCGTCATATCAAGGGCTGGAGTGGAGTGCGGGAAGAGACTCGGCATGCTTGCAAAAAAGAGCCGTTGTGGTTGATGACTGTTTGGCTGACCTTCCTCCAGCTTCCAGACCCTCGCTCAGTATTATTCCGCGAGCTGATTACCGAGGCTATGGAGAACATGGAATCTCTGAGGAGGGATCATCACCTCAACGTCGCACTCGAGATCGACCGAGTAGCCTCGCAAGACGAATACTTCCGATCACGAAACCTCTGTGCGAACGCGGATCTCTTCCTCAGCTTCGCATACAAGGCCATGTGAGTCCCATTAATGGCTAGTGTGGCCACGTGCCCAGACTTCTGCACTGTTATCGACATCGTGTTTTTTTTTTTAACGCTGGGTCTTTGAGCGTTTACCACTGTGTGAAGGGACCGTACGCCTTCGGGACGTATACGGATTAAGAGCAAAGCCTCCTAATGGCTAGTGTCTGGAGATAGTGACTGATTTGACGGCTCAGGGGTATTCCAGCAGACTTCATCCTCTCTATGACGCTGCTGAACCGAAATCCTGGCTACATAGCACATTGGCGGGAAGCCATGGGTGAGTTGTGGCCCCTTTCCACTTGGTTTTATACCACAATCTGACAAGACCTTCATCAAAACAGCCGATCCTAAGCCTAAGATGTGGCGGCCTCTCCAGATATACATCGGAAATACCCCTCCACAGAAGAGCAATGATGGACTGAAGCAGTGTGGGAGAGCTCTCAGCCGGTTATAGTTCAGAGACACCAGGGGCTCATTTGTTCTTGCCACCATAGAACTTAGTAGATCTGAAGAAAAGAATTCCAAGACTAGGAAGCAAGGTCCATAGAAGCAAGTACCTTGTACTATATAACCTTCATTACACAAAATAGACCAGGTGATCTAGTCCACGTGACATACTACCTCGATAGTAGCAGCGGAAAGAACACCTGAGAGCAAAGATGTCGGCTTCAAGATGCGCCCGCGGTGTCAAGTGGTTAAGTACTCATTACTAAGTACCCAATGATTCGAGCGGCTCAGAGTATGTGCGCCCACTGGTCATGCGAAAGACCTGCGTTGAGAAGCTGGCAGACCCACCAGACGTGACTGACACGCCGTTCCACCTCGCAGGGTATGGGCCCAACCAAGTGGCGTGCCATACGCAGACCCAATCCATTGGCAGGTGTTCCGAGTGACATGGTTTTACTTTCCCATTACACCGTGAGGGAGAAAGGAAAAACCTAAATCCGAGCAGGACGAAGCCACCCAAGGAAAACAGGATTCACCTGCGGAGTCGACCAAGGACATATGTGCATAAGGAGAAAGGGGGGTCAAATGTGGCCCTCGACCAATCACCAACAGCCTCGCCAGCCTCTAGTCCCCCCAAACCGGCAAAGCCCAGACAAGCACAACACGCCATTGGTGGATCGAGCACCTCAGTTGTTGGATGCACATATCCGAAAACCGTCTATCCGAGTGCTTTTAGGCAACCACACGCTGCCAAACGTACACCACCAGCCACTGGTAGGGAGGGAGCGTGTGGGCTATCAGCATATATGCGTTGGGTAGGTGTGGCGCAGGTCGCCGCATCCTTCTATATAAACCGCTCGATGACCCCAACTTTTTGTAGCCTTGTCCTGGCTTTTTCTTTCCTTCACACATACCACATCACCGCTGTATCATTCCGACATGGCTAGGACGAAGCAATTAGCTCGGGGCTATGGCGCAAACAACAACTGGAACAGGGTAATGCCCCGTCTGCCATCAGGAGTCTACTTCACGCTGCTGGCCGATGCTGCCGCCAACGAGGCAAACTATGTCCCAGAGTACCCGACCTTTCCTTCCTTGCGCGGGGCCGAAGGAGGATCGGACCCAGCCGCGGGGTCTTCTTCGGCACCACCTGGGGGAGGTGTCACCACGGAGCTCCCATACCGCCCGGCCCCCCACACACCACAGCCCCAGCTATGCCTACCCCTCGTCGACGTGTCCATCGATATGCAGGTGGATCACAGCATCGCCAAGACAAAGCTGGTACAGACTTTCAAGAACCCCGGTAACACCTCCATCCCGGAGGCCTGGTACTCCTTTCCGCTGTACGACGGCGCCACCGTCACCGCCTTCCGGTGTGAGGTCGGCGACGATAAGGTCCTGGAAGGCAAGGTCAAGCCGAAGGAGGAGGCCAGGCAGGAGTTCATCAAGGCCGTCCAGAAGCAGGAAGCCGCGGCTCTTGTCGAGGAGCTGACGCCCGAGGTCTTCCAGACGGCCATTGGGAACATTGCCCCCAAGACAACCATCAAGGTGGAGATCACGTACGTCGAGGAGCTTCACATCGACCTGGGCGGCGACGGCGTTCTCGTGACCATCCCAACCTCCGTTGCGCCACGATACGGTACGCCCCCAGATGGATCTAAAGCAAAGGGCTGGTTTGGCTGGGCAACGGGAGGAGGAAAGTCGACTCCCAAGGAGCCCCGCCTTGAGATTCTCGTCACTGTCGCATCTTCAGGCGCTGAGAAACCCATTATCTGCCGGAGTGGCCATGATATCAAAATTGAGCATGAGGAGATCAACCAGGGATCTGAGGATGAGGAGTTTGAAGATCTTTCCGCGCTCGAGAGTCAGCCGGGCATGGGCACCAGCTCCAAGCGCGCCATCGTGCGGATGTCCGATAAAACAGCCATGGAGAAAGACTTCATCCTCTTCATTCCCTCGTCCGATGAGAAGCTGCGAAGGTCCCAGGCCGTGCTGGCTCGAGCGAGCGGCTCAGAACACTCGGCTCTGATGGTGACAGTGCGCCCCAGCGAGCTCTTCTCGGACCTGCGCGAGTCCATGAGCGAGTTCGACGGGGAAATCCTGTTCCTAGCCGACCGCTCGGGCTCGATGAGCGGGACCAAGATCGAGGAGCTCAAGAACGCGCTGTTTGTATTCGTGAAGAGCCTCCCGCCCAAGTGCAAGTTTAACCTCTACTCCTTCGGCAGCTCGGTGTCAGGCCTATGGGCCAGCTCTGTGCCGTACACCGAGGCCACGGTGCAGCAGGCCTTGGACCATATCTCGACGTTTCAGGCAAATTTTGGCGGCACAGAGATACTCAACGCGTTGAAGAAAGCCGTCGGCGATCGGAAGTCGGCGGAGCCTGCCTCGACACAGGTCATTCTCCTGACCGATGGCGAGATCTGGCAGGTACAAGAGACCATCGAGTTTGTGCGCATGAACACGGCGAAGGCAAACGGACAGCTGCGGTTCTTCAGCATGGGACTTGGGGACCACATCAGCCATCAGCTGATCCAAGGCATCGGCATGCTCGGTGGTGGCTTTGGGGAGGTTGCCTCCGTGGATTCCGCCGGCAGGTGGAAGGAAGCCGTGATCCGGATTCTCAAGGGTGCCATAATGCCGAATAGCTGGTCCTGTTCAGTCAACATTGGCGATGGGTGGGATGAGAAGCGGCTCGACGTTGATGATGTGTTCCCTGAGCTTGGAAAAAAGGCACCTGGCCCTTCCTTCGTCCAAGCTCCAAGAAATATCCCACTGCTTCACCACTACGGGCAAAGATCGGTCTTTTTCCTGCTCGACACCAGAAGCGACAAGCTCCCGGAACAAGTGACCATCACTGCGTCCTCGCAGTACGGCGGGACCAAAACGGCAACTCTGAAAGTGACTCGAGCCACGCTCGACAACACCACCATCCACCATCTCGCCGCCAAGGCCGCCGTGCGAGATCTTGAAAGCCAAGACGTGCCCGACGCAATCTCGTCAGACATCATCCGCAGCAACGCCGAGCATCTGTGCCAGACGTACTCCATCTCCAGCAAATGGGCGTCCTTCGTCGCTGTCAGCCACCTACAGGATGAGCCTTTGGATGACGAGTACGTGGAAGTAAGCCTGTATAAGGCGCCGCGGACTGAGATTGACCTGTCCAGGATCTCTCACGGCGGGCAGCAAAGCCAGATGATGGCCCACGCTGCGCCGCGGAGGCAGCTGGCGTCGAAGGCAGCGAGGAAATCCGTGTCGACATACTCAGCACCGGTGAAGGTGCCGCCAGTGAAGGTGCTAGCATCAAAGGCTGCGAGGAGATCCGCACCCTCGGGCTCTACTAGCACACGAGCGAGAAAGAAGGCAAGAATCGCTATTGTCCCCACTGTGCCCGCTGTGTACGACCTAGATGATGATGAGCCCACGACATCGGGCGCACCCGCCGCCAACCCACATGCAATCCCGTGGCAGGATATTGTCCGCTACCAGCGCATAGACGGCCTTTTCGACCTCGAAAAGAGTGTCGCAGACCGCTTGGCCAAGCACTTCTGTCACGGCACGCAGAAGGCACTCGGACTCTGGGTGGAGAAGCATGCTGCGGACACAGCCAAGCGCAGGGAACCCGTGGCTCTCTTGGCCAACAGCGTGATGGCGCTGGCCTACCTCCGGTCCCACTTCTATCCCGAACGCGCGCTGTGGGAGCTCCTGGTGCAGAAGGCAGAGGGGAGCATTGCATCGCGGTTGGACCCGGGACAATGGGCACGTCCGGACGGGCTGTCGGCAATGGCGGACTCTGCTCTTGCGCATGCGCACTACGGTCGCCATTCCCAGGAAGGTGCTGGCGGAGATTGGTGGGAATCTGGTCCGGGCGGTGGCCATTGTGGTGTCTGCAATGGGCAGAGTGGCCAGCAGCCACAATCGGCGACTGATGGGCCCTCGAAATGTTCTCTCTCGGGGTGTGATGTCCCGGTGAGCCCCTGGGATCAGTTCTGGACACACGCTATTGAGCAGGGACACATCACCTCGTCCTGCCAAGTCGCCAATGGTCGGTCGGAAGTGGCTGAAGTGCAGCCTGAGCAGAATGGGAGGCGCAGGAGCCAAAGGCTAAAATTGGCAAGGAGCACGTAGAGCACGAGGATGACGGGCAGTGGCAGGCAAGGAACTCATGGTGGTGTGAATCGCAGGCATCGTGGGTATGTAATGATGATGGTGGTGGACTCCTAAAATATGACGAAGGTCTATACTTGCTCTGTTTCTTTGTAAGGCGGCTCAATCTTGAACAATAATTATTCAAAACGTCAAGTTTGAATCCAGCTCCAGGAGGACAGATCTCTCGTATCAGAACGATTGTATGCTGGACTCGTTTCCAATGATAACGTCAATCATCACGACGCATAACTCAAGAACACTCTGCAATACAAGTGGCTTGCCCAAAAGATTCCCCTGATTTGTGGTGGTCGTAACACGAGAAGTAATTAGAATCAGCCTTTCATAGGTTCACAGTGGTGTCGCAGTGTGCGGCTCAGCGGCCATTCCCTCCAAGATGAGTGGTTCTAGCCTATGAGCGGCTGCAATCATTCTGGACGCCCTGCAAAGAGCCATGCGCGAGTGAAGATCTGCTTCCGGAAATAGTCCCGCTGTTGCACAGACGGCCCCCAACCAGGGGGGGGGGCGCGCTCTGTTGCAGGCTCGCAACTGAGCCTTGGGCGAGCGAAATGTCACTGTAAGTGTCAATGAGGATCCTGCAGTGCAACGATGAAGTCACTGTTGCCTGCGCCTTCGTAACTAAAATATTTGGCGGCATAAAAAGCCTACCTAGGTGCCCTGAGTTGTGTCCTCTGTTCTGTGAGCTGCCCGCAAAAACTACACCTTTAAAATATGTGACGGCAGGAATTTCAGTCGTTTCATCATTGCATGGCCCGCTTCATCACCTCATCATGGAAACTGTCGAATTCGTCCCAGAGCCAAGCTGTGGCCGAGGCACGGTCAGCATCATCTGGAGCTGCCTGGCAACGATATTCTTCGTCGTGTGGACGGTACTGCATATAGACTACCGCGAAAGCAGGTCAAGGGTGATCTGGGGTGCGGCCACCTTCTTCATGCCCGAGGTCATGCCGGCCGCTGCGGTACAACAACTCACCCTGGCGTGGCAGCTCCAACGTCGGCTCCGCAACATCCGGGGCTGGGAGTCGTGGGCTCTTGAGCAGTCATTCCTGGTTATCAAGAACGGCATCAAAGATGAGGGAAGCGGAGAGATCCTGACGGCGGATAGGCTGGTGGAGCTTGCACAGCGCGGTCGGGACAAGAACTCGGGCGTTGGCATCCACATCGGCATGCTCCCGCAAAAGGAAGACATTGACAAGAGAAGCAAAAGGAGCTGGTTCGAGAAGATCATCGCCGGTGGTCAGGCTTTATGGTTCAGCGCAAACACGGTGTCTCGCCTAGCGGGTGGATACCAGGTGACGCTGCTGGAGGACATGACGATGGCGTACACATGCTGCGGGCTCATCGCCATGGTGGCCTGGTTCCGTTGCCCGCAGGACATCCAGGATCCTTTCGAGGTCGACTTGATGAGGCCCGGGGCATTGACAGCAGCCCAAGCTGGGGACAGGCGTCCCTGTAGCCTACAGAAGATGGTGGGGGATAGGTGTCTATCTGGGCGGGTGATTGTGAGCCTGTTTATGGTGACGGCGGTCCACCTGGGCGCCTGGCAGTACCCTTTTCCTAGCGAGGCGGAGGCATGGGTGTGGAGGTCGTGCGCCATGGTGACGCTGCCCATTGGCTTCGTGCTGTTGTACTTCAGACACAGGAACGTCTTTGCTGCGTCGAACACGGCCTTCGTTCTTGCCTGGCTTGTCTTGTGGACGCTAGCATGCGCTGCATTTCGTCGGATGCCCGTCTCAGCGTTCGACAAGCCGGATTGGTGTGACTACTGGGGTCATATTGGGAAGTGAGGGTGGGAGAGAGGCATTGAGACCTCCCAAGGTCTATCCATTAATTATCACATGATCTGGTGGGATGCTTACCCAGGTTCGCTTGATCATGTTTGGGCCCTTGAGTTGACATGCAAGTCGAAACATGCATGCTGTTAGAAGCTCTCCTCTTGCAACTCGGTTGAATGATCTGCCGGTCAGCATTGGAAGAGAGTTAAAGCAATGATGGTGGTCAGCAGTGTGCAGGCATGTGATGTGATGTTGTCTGGGAAAATACTGTTGGATTTGCGGTGTTGAAGCTGCCACGGTCTTGTCTTGATGTTAGAAGGTTGCAGGCCTGAAGTTGCAGCATAGAGTCGGCTGGATACGGCTCTCACAAGCTCGGAGGAAGGACAAACAAGCTCGGAGCTCACCTGGGGAAAGGAAGGACGAAGGACAGGGAAGGCGGGTTGGCGCTTGGCCCGATTCGGATGGCCCGTTGATGGCAGTCGTGGGAGATAACAGAGAGTGGGCCCTGCAGCCGAGAGCAGCAGGTGGGACCCGATGACGGAGCCAGACAAGGGCAGCCCCAGGATGGCAGTTCCCCTAAGTGCAGGTATAGCCATCTCCTGCACTTAGGGGACAACACCAGAAAAATCATCACGGCCCCCTTCTTGGTCTGACTTTGATCTTACTCAATTTGTTACGAAATGGCGCGCCATGGAGGGGACAGATAGGCGGTCACCTGTCCTGCTCCTGCGCCCCTTTCGCCTGCGCCGCCCGTTCCATCCCGTTTGATCCCGTCCTGCCGATGCTCGTTCCTGTCGTTGTTGTTCTTGTTGAGCTGGCAGAGCAGCACTTCAGGCCAGGTCTGGTCTGGTCTATTTAAAGGATGGCTGCCACCCTCTTCCTCCTCTCGACCTCGTCTCGTCGATGAGGCATTTCGAGACCGGTCCGTACACGACATTGGGGCAGAGTGCAGTGCAGTTTGATGCAATTGATGCAATTGAGATCTGATACCTGTTGTCGATAATAAACCAAACTCCATATCACAACACCCTCTCCCTCTCACCGGCAGTATTGGCCCGTCGTCACACAGCAGGCATCTGATCTTCACAAGCAAAAAGTGTGCAAGCAGGCAAGCTTCAATTCCAGCGCCAGCTCCCCTCCAGCTCGTGCCTTCTACGCCAAGCAATCGCGCTCACTCACTCCCGAGCCTCCCACCAAGGTTGCGCCTAGCAGCGTTCCAACGTCACTCTCTCTCGAGCTACCGCTGCCCCCTTCTCCCTTCTCTGGCCCGCAAAGCCGAACCGCGCCGAAAGGCAGGTAGTCAGTCAAGTCACAAGTCAGCCAGACAGCAATCCTTCCTTCGTGTGTTGGCACCACCACACCACTTTTGAGGGACAAAGCCGTCTTCCTCAAATAGATCACAGCATCAATTTGCCCCCCACTATCCCAACTTACATTCATTATGGTTCCTCCGACTCTCGAAGACCGCACTGCGGCCCACGACAACAACGGCAGCGCCAACAAGAAGCGCAAGGCTAGCGTCTCGTACGGCCACTACAACCACTACAAGGGCCTCAACACCAGCATGATCCAGTCCAAGTTCCTCTCCAACCCGGAGGACCTGGGCGTGGTTGCTGTTGGCTTCTCTGGTGGACAGGTACGACTTCCTCAACTTTAACCCTCTCTAGAGAAACAGCTGGTTTCAGAAGGACCTCCCAAGGCTAACAATAACACCGTGCCCCACTCTCAGTGCAAGCCAGGCGTTGACGCTGCCCCCTCCGCCCTGATCGAGTCCGGCCTGCTGACCCAGCTGCGCGACGAGCTGGGCTACAAGCTGCACGGCGACGACACCGTCCACCTCTACACCGACCTGGTGCCCAAGGCCGGCCAGGACCCGCCGTACCGCGGCATGAAGAACCCCAAGGCCGTCTCCGCCGTCACCCGCCGTATCGCCGACCAGGTCTACAGCCACGCCAGCCAGGGCCGCCTCGTGCTGACGCTGGGCGGTGACCACTCCATCGCCGTCGGCACCGTTGGCGGCACCGCCAAGGCCATCCGCGAGAGGCTCAACCGCGAGGTCGCCGTCATCTGGGTCGATGCCCACGCAGACATCAACACCCCGGAGACGTCTGGCTCCGGCAACATCCACGGCATGCCCGTCGCCTTCCTGACGGGGCTGGCAAACGAGGACAAGGAGGAGTACTTTGGCTGGCTGGAAGAGTCAAACCGCCTGTCGCTGCGGAAGCTGGTGTACATCGGCCTGCGGGACGTCGATGCAGGCGAGAAGAGGATACTGAGGGAGAACGGCATCAAGGCCTTCAGCATGCACGACATCGACAGGTCGGTACTTCCTTCTTCGTCCCCAGAATGAGCATCAGCTAACACCCTGTCAAATTAGACACGGAATCGGCCGCGTCATGGAGATGGCCCTCGCCCACATCGGAAACGACACCCCGATCCACCTGAGCTTCGACGTCGACGCCCTCGACCCCCAGTGGGCCCCCAGCACAGGCACGCCCGTTCGTGGCGGGCTAACCCTGCGCGAGGGCGACTACATCGCCGAGTGCGTGCACGAGACGGGCAACCTGATCGCCATGGACCTGGTCGAGGTCAACCCCAGCCTGGTGGCCAGCGAGAACGACCCCGGCGCCAGCGAGACCGTGCGCGCGGGGTGCAGCCTGGTCAGGTGCGCGCTGGGTGAGAGCCTGCTGTAGTTGCAGTGCGGTGCAGGTGGGAGTATGAGATGCTTTTAAATGACAAAAATGAAGGAAGGAAACAAGGATGAGCGGGTGTACTTGTAGTAGTCATGGGACCCACATCAAGAATGGTCTCTAGAAGGCTTTTTACCCAACGCAATGCGAATTGTGTTAGCTTCAAGGTGTTCATCCACACCAGAACAAAAAAAAATCAAAATAGACTTCAACAGTGTATATACACATGATCACAAGCATAAGAGACGATCCGTCTGATGAAATGGAAGTTTTCAAAAACATGAAGGTCGGACCAACACTGACACTCTGACCGATTGAGTCCAGGCATTCCTCTATGACCACAAAATAAGTAATCCATCCATCCATCCATCCTAGACACCAGATATCCGTCTCGTCCCGTCGCCATCCCCGTTCCGTCAACGCCGAGCCAACCATACCAACCCAACCAAACCAACCCAACCAAACCCATCAAACCTCCTGAATCCCAACAAGCACCCCAGGAGAAGCCGGGTTCGACATGGGCGACGACCCAATGGACCCCAGCGAATCCGACCTCAACCTCGGCGACCGCGGGCTCTTGGGCACCAGCCAGTGCGCCTTGGGATCATCCCCACCACCGCTGCCGTCGCCCGCTGCCATCAGCGCAAACACGACGCTCGACTCGCTCGCGGAGCGCACCATCGCGGGACGGGTGGGCGTCCTGGGCGTAGGCGGCATTCCTCCCATCTTACCGTCCCCGGCACCGGAGGCACTCTTAATGCTCCGTCCGCTCCGCTGCGTCCTCAGCCTCGACCGGGTGCGGGTTCGCGCAGCGAGGATTGCCTGCTCGCGCGCTGTCTTGTGCGCGCGCCGGAGGACGCGCTCGAGGCGAAAGGAGGCGCCGTAGACGGGCCGCAGGAGGACGGCTGCGGTTGGGCGGGCGCGGGCCTTGGATAGGACTGCGGTGGGGACGTCGACCGTGCTGCTGCTGTTGCTAATTCCGACACCGGCGCCACCACTGTTGCCGCCGGCGTCAGGGATTCCCAACAGCCGCGTCCACCGCCTCCAGATACGACACCCGTCCGCTGTGAGCAACCTCAACAGGGCCGCCTGGGGCGGGAAGTAGCGCAGGGCTCGGGGGCGAAGGAGGTGGAAGATCAGGTTGTCGACGGTGTAGCGGAGTAAAGGGTAGGAGGATGTGACGAGTGCGCGCTGGGCTTCTGCGTTTGAGCGGTGGAGGCGGGTCGATTCTTCTTCTGCTTCTGAGGGGGGCTCCGAGGTGGTGCGCAGGTGGGATTGTGAGACTGTATTGCTGTGAGTGCCGGTTGTGCTCGTCCGGCTTAGGGAGTCAAAGTCGGTCATGTTTAGGTAGACTAGGCAGGTGTGGAGGAGGGCGTAGTAGCTCGTGTCTATGAGCTGTTCTGTTGTTGGTGGCAGTGGCGGTGGTTGTGGTTGTTTCGTCGTCTTGTCGGGCTGAGGAGGTGATGATGGTGCTGGTGTGAGGATCTGGAATCCCCTTCCCTCGAGGAAGAAGCGTCGTACCGACTCGTGGGCGGGGACTACACGTTGAAGCCCCAGAGGCTCGGACGACACCTTGCTGTTGCTGCTGTTGGTCGTGGTCCTTGATTCGCCGTCCAGCTTCACGAGCCCCTGCGATATCCGCCGCGCCCACCGCCAGAACTGCGACGGGTTGTCTGCGGGAACGTACTCTGCCCCTCCCGTCGGCCTCCGTCGCAGATCCCTCAGGCTCATCGGCGGCTCGACATTGAGCGCCTTCGCGATCAACTCAGTCCCACTCAGCAAGGCATCATCACCATTCTGCGGCCAGACAAGCATCGTCAGCCGGATCGCGACCAGCAGTTCATTCAGCCGAAGCGCCTCGGGGGCCAACATGACCCACTGCATGAGCACCAGCGCAGCCCTAGCCTCGCCTACGCTCAGTCGCCTCAGCTTCCAGGTATAAAGATCATCCAGCCTCGCCTGACCCGGGTGCTCCTGGGCCTCCCTTACCCTCGCCATGGCCATCATGGACGACGACGACCCGCTGCGGCTCCTCGATAGCGTCACTGAAAGGTTGCTCTCAACATCGGGCGCGATGTCGTCGAGCATGCTGCACACGACCTCCCCCGACACGCCGTCCTCGCTGGCGTCGTTGACGATGGCCACCGCATGCTCAAGCCAGAACATGACGCCCCGCGACCTCGATGCCAGCTTGGCCGCTAGGGTCTCCCGATCCTCGATGTCGGGGAGGAGGGTCGCTTCGATGTAGCTGGCGACGTCCTCTGCGTTAGAGGTGGGAACGTCCACCGTCAGCATGGTGCTGCTACCCTCGCCATCCTCCTCGCCGTCCTGAAAATCATCAGCCGCTGCAGAGGCGGCCGCGGCGGCCGCAGCTAGTCGCGGGCCTCGCATCTCATCCCCGTACCCCTCCGAGTGCTTGATCGCCATGTCGTCGGTTCCGTCAAGTTCCAACTCCCGCGACGCAACGCAAATGCTCAGTGTGCTCCGGCGCGCGAGCTGGGTCAGGCACCAGATCAGGTCGCGCGCAGTGGAGGGTGATGTGGTGGGCGCGATGTCGACAAACACAAAAATGCGCCGCGTGCCAGGTGTCTCGACGACCACCCTCGAGCTAGGTCCACTGTGTTTCTGCTTGCTGCCCTTGTCACCCCCCTCCTCGACTTTGGGTTTGACTCCCGCCGCACGGCTTTGCTTGTCGGCGCTGGCCTGTGCTTCAGCCTGGGGCAGTTTGAGTCGCAGGTAGTCGTCCAGGAAGAACGAGACGATGCGCGCATCGTCCAGGTGGGAACTGTTCCCGTCTTGTTCTCTCAGTCCGCTGGGGAGGCTGGGTTGATCAGCAGCGACAGCGACACGAGAAACATCGCCAAAAGTGTCGTCGTTTCTCTCCCCGCGGACAAGCCGGCCTGGCAGCTCATTCCCTCCCGCGTCATGCCGCGGCCCCTGAGAGTCGTTATAAATACCACCGCCGCCGGGGCCACTGATCGGCCGCCGAGAATAGACTTTTGGCGTGTGCGGCTGTGGCGCCGCCTGGGCCCCGCTGGCGTCGGTTTGCGTGCTGGGCTTGTTGGGCTTGCTGGGCTTTTCTGGCTTGTTGCTGGGCTCGGTGGGCAGGGCGTGGTCGTCGCATGAATCTGCGGCATGGCCCCGCAGGGATGATGCCTTGGCCAGCCCGCCCACAAGGTTCCGCAGCCGCGGGTCGTGCGCCCACAGCTGCTGCAGGATGGCCCGGAGGGGAAGAGCTGTTTCATGTGTCGGGCCACTTGGGGTGTTTCTGGTGCTGGTGGTGGTACTGCCACTGCTTTTGTTGCTTATGTGATCTGGTCTGTCGCTGGTTGTGGTGTGCTGCTGCTTTTTCTTGTCGCATGTTTTGTGGCCGTGTTTGTTATTCTTATGTTTTTCTGAACTCTCTGATTCTGGAATTATTGTTTGGAGCAGAGGTTCACCTTGTACGACGGTGGCGACGATTGCGCTGCTGTGGGTTGTGGGGGACCACTCGGTTGCGACGTGGGACATCAGAGACGAGAGAAGCTCAGACTTGCCGCATGCTGCTGGGCCGCGCAGCCAGAGGAGTTTGTGACGGTCTCGGGGGTACCCGCGATGGTACCATGACGCAAAGGCTGGGTGCTTGAGCAGCCAGGGTGGCGCCTTCCGAGTTGGAATTTCTGGGGGCACCAAGCTCGTTGTTGGGAATTGGGCAGGTGCTGCACCTCCAGGAGCTGCCAGTAGCTGCAGGCTGGCCTCCTCTTCAGATGTCAAGCGATGCTCCTGCAAGAGAGATGTCGTGGTCACCCTGAGTGACTGGTGGTGCGCCAACTTGAGGATGAACGAGGCAAGAGATCGATATCCGTCATTCCCAGCCGATGCGAATCTGCACATGTTGAGGTGGTCCGACTCGATATACTCAGCCTCCTCCTTCGCACCTTCCAACGACTCCGAGTCTCGACGAACGGCAAGAGCTACCCAAGGCACATACGTGTCGTCCGCCGGTGGGATGATGATTGTCTCGCGATAAACCTTGACCTGGAACCCATACTCGTGCCGTGTCTGCTCGAGAGCGTCGCGGCCCTCGTATGCTATGGATGTGTCCCATCCAAGGAGCTCGTGGAGCACACGGTCGTGCATCTCGACGCCTATCGTCGCCGCCGCCATGCTGGTCATGGCGTCTATCATGGTGCCGTTTGGCGAATCCCTCATGGGACACCCGATGAAGACGATGCCGGCTATCGATGCGAGTAGGGGCCTGTTTTGGGTGTCCTCATACGAGGAGGCGAGACGGAGCATCTAGTGCACATGTCAGTTGAGATGAGCCAGAAAAAGAGTGTTCTTACTGGTCAAAGTATCCCTCCCACCTCTTTGATAATTATCCCACCCGTGCTGTGGGCCACAAACACCAGCTCTCGATTCTGCCCGTGCTCCCTGTACGAAGCAAGCAGGTCGTTCACATCACTGAGCAGCTCCCTGCCCCTGCTGAAGATATCAAGCTGTCCAGGGACAAGATGCCCATCGGAAATGCGCGTCCGGAAACCCCAGGTGAGTATCCTGCCATCGCAGCACAGGTCTGGGAGCAGGTCGGTCGGCCAAAACGTGCCCAGGTCACACGCCTCATCCGCGTCCCTCTCATCCCCCGCCGCCGCCGCCCATCGATCAAGCGCAGGCTCCGACTGCTTCAACGGGCTTTGCCGCCTGAGTGCCGGGTCGCGAGGTCGACGGTGGGAGCCTCGCCGCGGAGCTCGGCCTGACCTCGTGACCGCGACGTTGTCGGATGACAATAAGCCTCCCGAACCATCCGAGAAGTCCTCCGAGCGGGGGCGCAGCGGCGACCCAAACACACGCAACCGCGGTGGCGCCTCGCCATTTCGCGGTTTCTTGAGCGTGTTCCCTTTCTTCTGGTTTGGTGAGGCCAGGTGTTTCAGGGACAGGGCGCGCACGGGCTCATTCTCCGACGAGGTCAGGTTGGCTGTTGACGCGATGTTTGGCGATGAGAAGTCCTTGGTCGGGACATCGCTGGCTGGCGTGTGCAGCCATGTCTTTACTGGGTGGCCTCCTAGGCCGTGGACGAGGATGATGCTGATTGGGGTCAGATAACAACGATGGGTCTCAGGAGGGGAGGCGTCTTACTCGAGGTTGACGTCGCTGCGGCTCTCTGGGTCGTAGACCACGCTCAGTCCCGTGGACTTGATATTCTCCCTCGGGACCTTCATCGCGCGAGGCGTGAAATTTCAGGAGTCACGGCACAAAAGCCAGTCGGCCCTCTGCAACTCGTTCCAGGGTTGATCGTTGATAAAGGCAAGTGACGAGCAGGACCACGGCCATTCTCATGACGCTTTCAACTCCAGGCCGCGCCGCAGAGAAGCCGCGGGAACAACCGACGCGAACCACAAGCGCTTGGCGGGCTGCAACGCGGACGGGGTCCCTTCATCTCGTGTTGTTCGCAGTGTAGCAGTAGGAAGCTAGCGCCCAGGCCCAACCATATAAACAAGCTCTCGGCCGAGATGTATATGGTGTTATAACTGCTGGGTAAAATTTGAACAGGGCAGCAGGGGGAGCTGGGGGAGCTGGGGGAGCCTGGGACACGGTTCTCTTCTTCTTTTGCTCATCAAAAGAGGTCCGGGCCAGGGATGGGCCAACTTGTACGGTTGCACCCTATCAGTCCTTCCTCTCCCCAGCAACGACAACTTCCGGATAGGCTCACATCCGGATCCTTGTCGATAATGCTCGGCACGTCGACGCTCGGGAGGGAAGATATGCCCACGGGCTCCCCGCGCCCGGATCCCAGCGGGCTGTGTGAACATGTGCCCAATCCATTCATTTATTAGGCTTTCCCATGTACGCTGCCGACGGTTGTCGGCATCTGGAAAACCACAGCGCCGCGGTGTGGGACGGACAGCGCTCGTGTGTTAGTGAGGCACGGAATCTTTTCGTGTTGTCGTTTTGTGGACAGTGAAGGACTCTGCTACCGGGTGCGACGCGGGATCCGGAGACGGCCACGGAAGCAGGATCATGCCATTAACAAAGTAAATGTGATCGACGGCGCATCAACGTATAATCACGTATAAGGCTGCGAGGAACATTGAAAGCTGAAACATGAATCGGAAACGCAGTGGTAGAGCTTGGAGGGGGGAGGGAAGCTCCAGCGAATGCTACTGTAGCAGCACGCGTGCGTTACCGGGTTACCTGCGTAGGATGCCCTCCCACTTCGGGGAATTTGTCATGGATGCCGAAAGCAAGGCAAAACCAGAGACGGCGGATTTCCCGCGTGTTCATCTGCAAGGGCGGCAGCTGCGGGTATAGCGTGGTTGGGCTAAGATACCTAGGTAATCATTGAGAGGATGGATATAATGATAACAGTAGTGCTATAGTTCCCTCCGCCGGAAATTGAGTGCAACCTTGGTTGTGAACCACCCGAAGCCGAAGGAATCTGCCGTCGCGCACGTCGCACCCGGGTCCACGCAGCAGCCCAAGCCTGGGCCCGCCTGCCTGCGTTGCTCATTCATTCATCCATTCATTATTCATTAGGCCTCATCCCAGCACACCCGCATCGACGTCGGCAGAGGCGTCACGCTGCTCCAATCCTCGGTCATGTAAGCCCATGAGCCATCCTCCTGCGCGATCTTCTTCAGCTCGCCCTGCGGGCCCGGCGCCCGCCGGATGTTCTTCCTGCTGAACACCGCCCGGAACAGCTCCGTCAGCGCCACGGTGTGTACTTCACGCGGCAGGTAAGGGTTGGAGCCCAGCCCGTAGTCACCGTGCTGCTCCAGGGGCCTGGTTGGGGTTACGTTGAGCGACTCCGCGGACTCGAGCCTGTCCTCCGAGGTGGAGGAGCGTCGCGACAGACGGATGCCCTCCATGATATAGCCTAGGAGCTGCTTGTCATCCTCGACCGAAGAGGCTCCACTGGCCAGAGCTTGAATCTTGGGAAGGTGCTCTTTGCCTTGTGCAGATAGGTAGAAGTCCACGGCTTGCGCAAACTGGTCCGCGTCAGCTCATCATCAATACCTGATCGGGGTCGCAATCACTTACCAATGCGCCCTGGATGGCTACAATGTGAGAGGCTGTGGGTATGATGTGACCCAAGGCAATATCAGATGCGCTCATGCCGCCCTTGCCCCAGCTTTTGATCATCTCAGTTCCGTACGAATGCACCGAGTCTGTTCGGCTCGTGGAGCCGAAGAGGCCCATG
Organism: Diaporthe vexans; assembly: GCA_021188095.1. Taxonomy (NCBI): domain Eukaryota; kingdom Fungi; phylum Ascomycota; class Sordariomycetes; order Diaporthales; family Diaporthaceae; genus Diaporthe; species Diaporthe vexans. The sequence goes on from JAJLLZ010000017.1 coordinate 223,940, forward strand.
AAGCCGCGGCCTCCGGTGCCAGTGTGGCTCTCGATGACTTTGCAGAACTGCTCGCTTATGGCATTTGCCGCCTGCCTGAGCGGGAAGACTTTGATGGGATCTTCATTCATGAATAGGGTGATGTAAATTAGTGCCAGGACGGAGTGCAGTTCCTCTTCAGTGTAGATGCCCTTCGGGCTCGAGACCGTCTTGAGAGGCAGGTCTAGGAGCGATGAAGCGAGGTTCACCTGTGCGAGAAGGTCAGCTGAAGGATCGGTCGATGGATAGCGGAAGCTACTCACGTTTGCAACATTGCCGATGTCTCGCACGATGTCAACCATGTGCGCACCGCCCAGCATGTAGCTTTTCTCTTTGAACAGCCGCTCCAGCGTCTGTTGGTAAAACACCTTGACAGCCTCCGGCAAGTTGTCGCCGGACGGCTGTTCCTCAGTACTGACACGAATGTTTTCCCTGTCCAAGAGCGAGCTCAACTTCTCGCGCCAAGCTGCGCCCGTCTCGTCGCTACCATCAGACGAGCCAACGTCCAGGCTAGCGGGTGTGTGCGCCGGGCGGTCCCAGGTGAACAAGTGATCGCGCTTGAGAGACTTCAGGATGCGGCGGTTCTCAGATGGAATGACCATGGGATAGTGCGCGTAGACCGAGTTCTGCTTGAAGTGGTCGGGGAAGGCACGGATGAAGAGCTTGTAGAAGACACAGCCGTGGTTGACGTTCAGGTCGTACTGCACCTCGTTGAAGCCCCAGCTCGTGAGTGATCGGGGGCTGTAGTCGGTGGTGTAGTGCCTGTCGCCTCTGACCAGGCAGACGGCGTCGCTCAGCACGACACGTGAGATGGTGTAGGTTGGGGCGATGCCCACACCTGGCACCATAGGCTCCTTGGCCTCCTCGGCCACTAGACCCGGGTATAGCTCTACAAAGTCCGGGTGCTCGTACAGGTGGCTGAGACAACTTGCCACCTCTGGGTCTGAATTGAGCTCCTCAAATGTCTCGTAGGGTTTTAGGCCGAAGTGGCGCCGGAATTCGTTGAGCCCTGATACGTGCCACTTCCGCGCTTGCATGATGCCTAGGATCTCCACCGATCGCATGGAGATCGGCACGTTGCGGGCGCCGAACGCCCCCGCGCAGTCCTCAATCGACGACGTGATGCATTCCACGAGATCGTCGTCTTTGAATTTGCCGGTTGCGGGGTCGCGCTTGTAGTGGCCGAAGGTCCTGTCTTTAGGGTCCTTGGGGATACTCTCATCAAACTTTTTGAAGCCCATACCCATGTCCCTCATGTCAACTTGATGGGCGGGCTTACCGAACAAGTCGTGATAGAATTCCTGGATCCAGCGGTCATCTCTTTCGGAGATACAGCTGTGCCACCTGTAGGCTAGGTTGAACTCGGCCGAGACCACGTTGCCCGTGCCGGCCTCAGCCCCTTTGGCGGTGCCAGCATCGCGACCCATCTCTTGACGCGGGTCAAGCGTCCACGTGGTGTCGCAGCGGTTGAGGTTGACGATATTCCGGACGTAGTCCACCAGCGTGATGTTGATGTACAGACCGGAGGTGACGAGCCGAGCGGTCTGGAAAAGGTCTTCGTCGTACGTCTTCCACGCGGCCACCTTCTTCTTGTAAGCCTTGTCCCAGGTCTCCTCTGTTTCTTTGTCGACCGGCTGGAGATCAGCAAGACTAGGTCGCGGATCCTTAGGTGGTGTAAAACGCCCGCCTTCGTTGATCATTGCAAGGTGCTTGGCAACGTGGTTATGGAAACGATTGAACATGACAAGCAGAACGGAGACGCCAGGTGGCATCCCGTGAATCCGCCAATCGGCGTACGCGTCGGGCTTGAGCATCCCGTCGCAGAATGTGCGGATGCTGTTCTGCATCTTCTGGTTGCTTCCGTAGAGTGGCGACAAGTCCAAGTAGGACGACGTTTTGGACTTGGTCTTGTCAAGGGGGTCGGTCCAGAAGAGGTCATGGATGATGATGGTGGCCCAGTACCACAGGATACTCGACACGTTGTTAGGGTGTTTTCTGTATCCGCTGCTCGATCGTCTCATCACAGAGTCGTAGATGAGTTCCGGGTCAGGCAAGGCTCCAGGAGGCATGATTGTGGGGCGGACTGAGCGAGCATATGTCGTGCCGGCTGCGCCCATTGACGGCCAAAGAGGGTTGTTGTTTGAGCCATCCGCAGAACGATACATCGATTTGTCGCCGATGTAGTTCAATACGGGGTGCTCTAAGCTGTCCCATAATTCGCCGATGAACTGATTCGTCAACAGCACTCTGGTCCTCGACCTGGTAGGAAGCCCGGCAACAATCTGGATGGTCCGTTCCATGAGCATAGTCTTGTCATCGAGTGGCTCGGTCCCATGAATCTTGCTCTTGATTATATCCAACAGCGTCTTGAAATCTATGAAAAGAGTTAGTTCGCCTGTGTGTGAGTAGCGGCTGAGCGATGCGCGTACCCTTCTTGCCAAGATGCTTCAGATCCACCGTCAGGCCGGTCTGCCTCTTCCTGATACTAACTGTCCCGTCTCCGAGCTGGGTGGGCAGAGGGAGCCGAGATGCATGAATTGATGAAGCAAACTGCTTGAAAGCAGCTGTGATGCCATCGCGGTCAGCTCCAAGCGGTTCATGGTACTCTGCAGTTGCCAGTGGCGCCGGGGGCCCAGGCGGAGCCTTCGGTCCATTTGCGGCAGTGTTGCCTGGGTCCAGCGCAGCGTGGATGCCGTTCACGCCGTTCACGCCGTTTTCAGCTCCAGAGTGAGATGCCATCTTGGAGTTGGAGTTTTCGAAATAGGATGTAGTTGTATATCAAAATGATTGAATGCGGCTTAGGGGGGTTTCAAAGAGGGTAATTGGTGAATTTGCTGTTGATGGATGAGCAGCGGCTGCTGTTCCGCAAAGAGCACATTTGCTGTTCAAGAACTTGCAAGCGGTTTGAGAAATCAAACTGCAAGTAAATGAAAGAGCGGTTCCCAGACGGAAGTTGTGTGAGATAGCAGGAAGGAGCTGGTGGTTGAGGGAAGTGGCAAATCTACCGCTGAGGACCCGTATGACGACGGTATTGCAGCAGGCAGTGAAGTATGAGCTCACGATCCGGTAACCCGAAAAGATTAAGCAAGAGACTGAGCCCGACACAGCCCAAAAGGCGTGAGGGTAGAGTGAGCTGATTCAGATCGCTTCTTTGGCAGCGCAACTCCTCACGGAAAGAGAGGCTTGCTTGGCACCACTGGTTTCAATAGAAGCGTGCTTGTGGGGGATTCAATGCGATAACTAGGAACGCCAGTCCCCGTCGTGAGGGCGATCTTAAATGTGCGTCCGCCACGATATGAAGTATTTACCGGCCGCCCAAGGCACTTGTCCCCCTGTCAAGATGGTGTTGGCATGAGCTAAGTGGGCGAGGCATAATGTCGTGCATGCCGATCAGTGACTCAATGCCGCCCAGCTAATGATCTTTTTCTATGTGTCTTATCTCGTGCTCTCTTGGGCGGTGTGTACACGGACATGCCGTGCACTTTCCTGCCTAAGGGCGCGGCGCTGGGCGCTCAGGTCAGACGTGGATTAATAAGAGCCAACTGCCCCCCCGTGATGATCTCAGCCATGATCGTCATCCTCAGGTGGGATTGAGCCAGCCACACTCGAGGTGTGTGGGAGGGCCTGCGTGGGATGTGCGGTCAGGCTGGACCGAATGGGTTCGTCAGATCGAGAGAATAAAAAGGCTGAATGTGTGCCAAGCATTGATTTTCGATGCTACTGGCATTGCCGACGTGAGGCTATCTCTCGGCTGCAGCCGTCCGAGGAATGAGGTGCAAGTGTACACAAGAGAAGAAGCACCACCCCCGGCCGAACTGGCGCGTACTGTGGTACAACGTAGGACGGGCGTGGGACCAAAGCGGGGGGATCGGTCTTTGTTTGGGGGATGGAAGACCGTACCTCGGGGCCGTCCCGACTCCCTAGTTCCGCAAGGAGCCGTGTAATCGACGACAAACTCGCCGAAAATGATTTGCCAATGGCCCTTGATGGCAAACACGGTACCAAGAGAGCCAATGGGCAATATTATGACCGCATCCCTGTGCATCATGTCATCATTGCAGGACATGGAGGGGTCCCGCACCGGCTCGATGAGACAGGTAACACGTTGGAGATTGAGCCGAGACATGCAGATGGTCCATTGCGGTTGCGCAGAGCCTGTTCAGGATATGCCTACTTCCACGTTGGGTGTTCAGCCGCGAACTGCGTTGGCTTCGAGGTGGTTGGCTTCAAGGCGCCGCCGATTGCTGTTGGATCGACAACAAGAGGTTCGCGGACCAATAGTCAGCAGATGTGGCAGTCAGAGTCGATGGGCATCTGACTACGCGTCCGCCGGTCAGACGAGAGGGGCAGTGATCTGTTGGCTTAGGAGATGTTGGTATTTGTGAATCGATGTGCGCCTCGTTGGCATGCAGTGTTCCCTCTTCTCTTGGCATGGCTGGGCTGAGCTGAGCAGGCCATATATGCAGGAGGCAGAATTGAGTAAAGTCGCCTTTGTGGTCGGGCGAAGGTAGCCCCACCGAATACACCGAACATGGCTGCAGCAAAAGAGGCTTTGAATTGTGAGTCGGACATCACCCACGTTGCGGACATCGCCCACGCCGGGCGTGGCGGTCAGGCTGCCAGCCAGTTTCTTAAACATGGCACAGATCAAGCCCCCATGGCCCGCTTGCTCTCCACTCCTGAGCCAAGCAGGGCAACCAATACCACCCCCAGACCAAAGATGCAGCGAAACGCAAGCGCAGCACCAGGGCGACGACCCAAGCACAGGAAGCTGGTCTTGTGTTTTGATGGTACTGGAAACAAGTTCCATGGAAATGACAGCGACTCCAACATTCTGAAAATATTCAGAATGCTGGACAGGGAGGCTGATGATCAATATCATTACTACCAGCGTAGGTGACCCAAACTGATTTGGAGCAAAATGGAAGCTGAGTTGGAGTTCTGTCTCATACAGCCGGGATTGGCACCTATGTCGTCTCAAAGTCCCTCTCGCACACCTCACGGCGGTCGCGCCTCGGGTCCTGGTTCAAGAAGGCCAAGGACAGCGCAGTGGGCTCCTCGTTCGACCAGCACGTCGTCGGCGGGTACCGCTTCTTGATGCGCTTCTACTCGCCGGGAGATGAGATCTACATCTTCGGCTTCAGCCGCGGTGCATACATCGCGCGTTTCCTGGCCGAGATGCTGGACTACGTCGGCCTGCTGTCGCACGGCAATGAGGAGATGGTCGCGTTCGCGTGGAAGGCCTTCTCGCAGTGGCAATGCCGCCGCACGACCAGCGAGGGCGACGCCGAGGGTATGAAGAAGAAGGCGGAGATGTATGAGTTCATGAAGGGCTTCCGCGAAACCTTCAGCCGCCCTGTGCGGAGGATCCGTTTCCTGGGGCTGTTTGATACGGTCAACTCTGTGCCGAGGTTCGAGGCGGCGTGGATGGAGAGGAGCAAGTTCCCGTACACGGCGCGAAGCTCAGCCAAGGTGATCCGACACGCTGTCAGTATCGACGAACGGAGGGCAAAGTTCCGCCAGGACCTCATGTATCAGACCCAGTCGAGCAGGAAGCATCGCAATGTGAAGAATAAGACGCACAACGTAGTCGAGAAGTATCGCCGTCGATCCAAGCCGAATCTGGATGACAAGGAGGGCTTTGCAGTCGAAAGGGAAGATCGCGGGCGCCGGCCGTCGTGCTTTGACCAGCTCGAAGTGCCAGGGCAGGGTGAGTTGGGACAGCCGACACCGTACCGGGGGCACTCTCGCTCAAAGTCTCGATCGAAGCACAGCGCGGCTGGAGACGGTGCATCCATGCTGTCACAGATTGGCCCCGGCGATGACGGCGAGGATCTGGAATCTGAAGACGAAGCGGAGCAGGATGTCGACGAAGTATGGTTTGCTGGTGGCCACGGCGACGTCGGCGGGGGTTGGCAGGTCGAGCCGGGCACCAAAAGCACCAGCCATGTCCCACTTGTGTGGGTGGTGCGTGAAGCCATGAAGGCTGGGCTGCGATTTGACCCCGAGAAGGTGGCTGCTTTAGGATGTGCTGATGTCCTGGATTGTGAGCCCGTATCTCAAGACCAGCACACGACGGTGCCAGATATCCGCGTCGACCCGTCGAGCGCACCAACTTCGCCAGATTTAACTGCCGAAGTCACCAAGATCCCTTCAAGCAACGGCTCCAGCCACACCGCTATCGACCCCGAGCCCCGGCAGAACCCTTTCCAGAACCCGTTCCACGAGCTGATGCACAAGGCTCACGTGGCTCGTACCCACGATTCGCTCAGCCATGATTGCGGCATGAGCTATACGTCAGTGTTGGCGTGGAAGCTGATGGAGTACATACCATTCCGACGGATGGATCTGCAACCAGACGGCACCTGGAAGCCGATACGCTGGCCGCTGCCCGGAGGAGAGGTTCGCGATATCCCCGATGATGTCAAGGTGCATGGGAGCGTCATTCGAAGGATGAGGGCAGACAAGAAGTATCGCCCAGGGAACCTCATTGTCGGGGGTGGTGGAAGGGGTTGCAGGACCGCACCGGAGGAATACGGAATTGGTCAGTGGGAGTGCATTGCTAACCCGGGATGCCCAGTCGGGGAGATCTGGAGAAGGGCCCCGCGCGAGGACTCAGATGCATCTTGAATAGGAGTATGAGTATTGATGTGTCGTTTTACACAATTTCCCCGAAATCCAACTTTGCCGTCCGCAGAAGTTGTCGCAGTGACAACAGCAGCGCGGCGTGTGCAGGCTCGAGCCCTGTTCTTTGATCTGGGCTTTCCACAGCACCCAAATGAGCCACAACTCGCCCCCAAACACTGCGAACGTCGCCATGATCTTGGCTTCGCGTTTGTGAAGATTGCTGGGGATGGACCGCGTCATCCCTGTATGCTCAAATATCCAGCTTGATCGTCTGGTATTCATGAATGGAGAACCCGGGGCAAGACTCCAGCTCAGATGCTGAAGGATCGTCCGTTCGCTACCCGGCCTCTGCCCTGCGCTTCCCACGGACTGAAGGGCTCGTCTCATATCATCCGCACGCCGTCCAATGTGTCGGCCTGTCTTTTGGCTACCCGTCTATATGGTATCCATCGTTGCTCAACTACCAACACGCGCGAATGTTCACCTAGGCTTTCGTGGAGGGCCAGGCGGGGGCGGCGGATTCGTCGGCGAGCCTCGGAACTGGTTCATCAGCTCCTCGACGAAGTACTTGGGGAAGGACTTGTTGTCGTTGGGCCCGGGGAGCTCTGTCGCCTCGCCTGGGCGCAACGGCTCGTTCGGATCGCGGCCATGTTTTTGATCTTGGACTCTGCGATGGATACGGCGGACGGTGTTGTGGAAGCCCGGGCTGCGGAGGATCTGCGATGGGCGTGTCAGTCAGTCAGGCCGCGGTCGGAAGATCTGAGGTTTCGGGGTGTGGGTTGGGATCAGTACCCGCTCGACGATGTAGTCCTGCAGATTCTCGAGAGTTAGCTGAGGCTTACACGGGTAGGTCAAGGCATGGGCGATTCGGTTCGGATTTGGGGTGGTAAGGACGCTGCTTACCTCAAGAATGAGGGCTGTCCTGATGATGTAATTCACCCAAAATGCCATGATGGCCGGAGTATGGTGATCATGTCCGAAAGGATAGCTTCATGTCATGGCAACATGTTGTGGGTGGAGGGCGTGGGTTGGAATCGTCGTGCCGCCGATCAACCGCTCGGGTGGCGGCGAATTTGGGGATGATGTCGGCGATTATGTAATCAGCCGACGTCCACTCTTGCGGCCGCGCTGAGCCCCATGCTGATGGACCACACATCTCTGATACGACCACTGGCCTGTATCAAGCGACATGTCTTTGCCGGTCATTAGCGGCCTTACGCACGCTTGGGTCTTCGGCGTCTTAGACAGGTCGATTGAGGAGGTCACAGGGAGGTGAGCCGCGCGCTGTCAGCTCCATCATGCAATGACACCGACCTATCCTCAGCCCACAGATGACAGGACCCTTCTCTGGGCAGGCGTCATTGTACAGCTGGTGCGCAAATCACTCCTTGAATGTACGCATGTGAAATGATCGATTCCTATGAAACTAGTTCTGGGGAGTCTGGCCAACGGACAGCCCTCCTAATTAACGGAATCATGCCTTCCAAAATTGATCTGCAGCAGATGTCAGTCCTGCTCGAGCTCACTGACCAAGACCTCGACACTTGTTCGCCCCCCAAAAATGCGCGTCCGGTGGTGCGCAACCGTTTTTTTGCTTTTGCTTCCCTCTCCATCGACAGCAGTGACACTTGCTGAAAACCACCCCAGGCTTTTGTGTCGACATTCGCCGTCCTTCAGTCACCTCCTGCACCTTTTTTGCCCACAGCATTCTTCAAGCCCGCACATCAGACTCGGCGCCTACTCAACGACGGCAACCTCGCCCTTCTCAATCACCAAACACCTCTTGAGGTCCTCCTTCGGACGCTTGAGCAACGCACCTGTGATGACGTACACGATAGTGCCGGTCGGGTGGCCGATAGCCTTCACTGCCTCAATGTCCTCAGCTTCATCGTCAAACCTCGAGATGTGCCCTCCCACAATGTCCTCCAGGTTGTCGACCCAGAAATCATCTTTCAACTGTCGAAGCATCAGGCTGAGCTCAACAGCATTGTCGCAAATTGCCTCCAGTCTCGCTCTTCCAGTTTGCTCTGATGCTCCAGACTTCATCTGTAGTGGCGCCAGGAGACTCCAAATCTTGTTTGCAGTAGCAGAGGAAAAGCGGTTGCCGGTCTGCCTAACGCTGTCAGTCGCCTTGAAGGTAGTATTGCGCCACTCTATGATCTGCTCGCGGTCTTTTGCACACATGTTAATGAAATTCATCGGAAAATCAAGAAGGGAACAACGTAGTCGGATATACCTTCTGAGTTTCTTTGGAGGCCTTTCTCCACCTTGCGGATTTGTTGCTCCAATGGCTCGAGATCCTCTCGTAGAAAGTAGCGCTGAGAGTTGAGGATGATGTCATGAACAGCCTTGAAGACCACGGAGCGGAGGCGATCGTAGGAAACTGGGATGCGTGATGCGAAGAGGCCTCGCTGGCGTCCGGACAGCCGTCCAAAATCAATGCCTTTCTTTAATTCCGTCTTCCATGTCTGCCTGACAAGACCAAGGATGCTTACACGTAGGCTTGAAAACCTTGCCACCACATCGGAGTCAAGAACCTGCCTCTCGGAGACAGGAACAATCATCTGGCGAAGGCGGTCACTGGTTCGAGTAAGATCGTTGATCCGAGCCTGGAGCTGTGCGTTGTCCGTGCGATGCTCCTCCTTCTCTCCCTCAAGTTGCTTGGCCAAATCGTTGTATTTGTCAACCAGCTTTCCATACTCCTTCTGAGTGTTGCCGTTCAATTGATCCACCTCCTTGCTTTTCTTTCGGATCGAGCCAATCTCGGCTCGAAAGGCCTGGATCTCCTTTTTAAGTGCAACATTCTCACTTTGAGCAGCCTGGAGGCGCTCGCGGAGGCGTTCAGCATTAGCCTTGTCAAGCCCTCGCTGACTGGTGCGTTGCCTTGATGCGAGGCCGATGAACTGCGGGATTTGCTGTGCCTTCTCAATTGTGAGTGATGGGTTTTGGGTGCCATGAATCATCAAACAGTGCACTTACCATGGTCATTCTCTGCTTCTTGACCGGGGGTCCTCCAGAGGACCGACCACTCTGGTCCATGTGTGGGATGGGGGAGAGGCCTCCTTGCTTGGGCGCCGAAAGCTCCATCAGATCTTTCTCTTTGGTTGTAGCGGTGGCTGTACCGCTTCGAAGTATGCGCTTTCCGTAGCTTTGCAGGTAAGATGCGCCCGACAATGGGTCAGCGTCCACATCCATTTGATCTGCCATGCTGTTGTCAGTCGAAGAATGGGGACTGCGCAAAAAGTGGTGTCAGGTTGGTATTTGGCTAGGAGGAATGCGTGTAGGCAGCAGGTTTCCAATCCTTTGCTGGTAGCGTACTTTCTCTTTCGACGTTGTGCCAGGGACGGGAGGTCAAATGAAGGGGTGGACGCAGTAGAAAGCCGTAGAAGATTCAACCTCAGTGGTCCTAAACTGAGAAACAGCAGGAGAGTTGAAGCAGTGTTCCAAATAAAAGTTGCAAGCTGTGGGCACCAGACGAGCTTCCTTCCACTTGCAAACGCTCGAGGGCTCCACTTTTCGGTCTGATGTTGAGACGGTGCAATTCAATATTCGAAAGCTGAGTGCCTGAGTAGGTAGTTGCCTAGGTGCTTTCTTTCTTGACCGCTTGGATTTTCTAATCTCAAGCTAAATTGGATTGCAACTCTTGGCTTCCACACCAACTTGTCCATCAGAAATCTGTCTTCGCATCACGAGAAGACAGCTTCGATCTCTGGAAGAACAGTTCGCCCACCATGTCGACACCTGACACCAAGTTGTCAGAGGACCGCTTGGTCATCTCTGTCGACTTCGGTACTACTTTTTCTGGAGTTGGGTATGCATTCAACGTCCCTGGAAAGAAAGCAGACGTTACTTCGATTCAAGATTGGCCTGGTAAGTTTGACTGCACTTGTCTGCCCGTGCCTCTGTCGTACTCCTCGCCCTCTCACCCTGCCTAAAATTGCACCGTCCGTACGACAGTCCTCTCCGCACAGGTTTTCCACAACCACCCGCCCTTGAGGTTCAGCTCAATACCAGGTGGCTGGCGGGTTTTGGTTCACACTGGCCTGTCCTACGGGGATAACCTCGTGCAGAGGAGCTTCTCGCCAGGCCTTCTAATCACGGCCACTGACGGTCACTTTACAGGTCTCGAGGGATACCGCCAGCCCAAAGTACCCACCCTCATCATGTACGACGAGAAGGATCCCTCCAAGTTCAAGTGGGGTGGCCAAGTCAACTGGCGCGACCCTGCTGTTCGTGGAGTCAAGCTGTTGCTTGACCCTGACCAGGACAGGCCAGCCTATTTCCCGGCATCCAGCTTCAAAAACGATCCTCACATCTTCTCGAAGGACCCCGTCGAAGTCGCAGCCGATTTCATTGGCGCGATTTACAAGCATGCCCTCTCTGTTGTCGAAGATTCGGGTCTACGAGACTACGTCAACTTCTGCCAGAAGGACTTCATTTTGAGCGTCCCCGCTGTCTGGTCAGATAAGGCCAAAGATCTAACTTTGAAGGTAAGGCGCTTATCCAGTTTTCTTAGCATTTCTATACCACAAAACTGATCCCTTCTTGAAACTACAGGCTGCCAAGAAGGCTGGAATCCACCCTGTGACCTTGATCAAGGAGCCGGAGGCAGCTGCGCTCTATACGCTCACCACTCACGACCATGCCATCAAGGTGAGACATAAACATCTTTTAACAGAATTCAGGGCAGATGGAAGGAATTGACCGTGAACATTCCAGGATGGGGATGCCTTCGTCCTCTGTGACGCCGGTGGCGGCACCGTTGACCTTATTACTTACCTCGTCGAGAAGACTAAGCCTCGTCTTCAATTGTCAGAGCTTGTCCCTGGAAAAGGTGGTATGGTCGGCTCTCTCGGCCTGAACAAGCGTTTTGAGGAAGCTGTGCGAGATCTGGTTGGCGAGGATCAGTTCTTCCATTTGAAGAAAACCGTCGGCTGGTCCAAAGCACTCAATGATTTCGACAAGAACATCAAGACGGCCTTCAACGGTGATATTGACGATATTCAATACGTCAGCTTTCCCAAAGCCAACCTCAAAGATGACTTCGTTGAGGGGCTGAGTGGCAACTGCTGGGAGATGACTGGGTAAGTCAAGCTTTCCGGGGAGTGTTCAATGTTGATATGAAGTCAGAGCACTGACAAGCTGTTATCAGCAAAACTCTGCAGAATATCTTCGAGCCAATTGTCAAAGACATCTTACGACTGGTAGATGAGCAAGTGCAGGGCGCCGTGGCCAAGGGAGGTCAGGGTGTCAAGGTAATTTGGCAAGACTCGTCGCTCTTCATCGCCAGTGAACTAACGTCATATGTATAGGCAATCTTTCTGGTTGGCGGGTTTGGCTCAAGTCGCTACCTGAAGGTGCGACTTGATCGCATCTACAGACCACGGGGAATTCAAGTTGTCCAGCCTCACGATGCTTGGGGAGCCATCGTCAAGTAAGTCGTGAAAGCCCTGCAAAGGCCAGTGAAGTCTCGTGAACTAAGACCGTCGCAGTGGTGCCGTTCTCAGTCGACTATCGGATCAAGCCACTGTCGTTTCCACCAAGGCGGTTCGCCACTACGGCGTGGCCTCGTGGAGGCGATACGACCCTAACAGAGATGAAGGCAGACCCACTGAGTTCCGTCCTGATGCGGGCCATTACAAGGTCGAGAAGGTACAGAATCAATTCCACATACTAGTACACGAAATCAACTACAGAAGCTGACAGGTTGTCCGTTCTAGCTTTCTTGGTTTATACACATGGGTGACGATCTGGACCGCTCCAAGACAATCAAACTCCCATTCTACCGGTGTCTTGCGAAAGACTTCAAGCTGAGCAAACTCCTTTTCACCGACAAACTGCTCTTCTCTGAGGAGACTGATTCGCCCAACTACCCTGGGCCGAAGGTGAAGACTTGCTGCACGTTGCGGTCCGACTTGACAAGCCTCAAAAAGAAGGATCTTGCGCGGCGCAAGGGTGCTGACGGAAAGGACTACTACGACGTCCACTACAACCTCGTTCTATGCACGGCTGACGCCAGCATGAAGTTTTCTCTCGAGTTCAAGGACAAGGAGATGGGAAGCGTTGAGGCGAAGTATGCCTGACCAGGTCAATGATGAGAGGGCTGAACCGGGCATGAATCGAAATGCATCTGTGTTCAAAGATGGGAATGGAGGTACAGTAGTTTTTTGGGCAGTCTCTTCGTGGTAATTAGACTTCAGGCCAATTCAAAATTGAATTTCAGACAGATCAACCAAACACCGATGTCTTGACTGGGGTGGGCCACCTACTGTCCTGCACACCCATTCTCCTGGGACCTACTTCAGATGCTACGTTACACCATTGCGAGACTGTCCTGTGGTATGAAGGAGGTCATCCCAGTGAAAGACTTCTCCAAGACGCGATCCTATAGGAGATTATCCTGCACAACATTAACTTCCAGGAGGCTATACTACACGTGGTCTCCTACTGTGGATTGACCTAGCACAGGCTATGACATTGAGAGCGATGACACAGCAGGCTGTCACATAGGAGGTTCCTCCGAGGAGGTTGTCCTACCAGAGTGATGTACACGAGCCTGTGTGCGTACATGCCCAGGACATAATGTCAACCGGGTACCCAAGTGTATTGACTCCATTGTGTCTGATTCAAAATTGCCTTCGTTGAGTCCCTGTGATGCGTTGGTTGGAATGATGCCAAGAGTTGTAAGATCCAAGATTTGAAGATGGTCTCAAGTGCTATCGTCTTCGAATTGGACATCGACCTTCTCGGTCAAGAGCACCACACCATCCGTAAGATTCCGCACGCTCTCGCTTTTGTTTCCGTCATCACTCTTCGATCGCGATGAATTGTGGCGCCCTCTGTCTGTGGAATAGCATGCTGCCTGGCTGGGAGACGCTGTGTGCAACTTGAGGCTCGCATCATGCGAGCCACTGCCAAAATCTGCCTGGCTTGGCTCTCGATCCTGCACCGATGGCTCAAGTCTCATGCTTTTGACCCCTTTGACTGAATTTAAAGTGAATGGCGCGTAAATACCCGCCGAGAAGTTGCCAGACATGCAGTCGAATACGTTCTTCATGGTTGGGATTCAAGCTGTAATGACGGCTAGGTTGTACAATATCTGCAGGCACACGGTCGGATGGACAGCCAGCCAAGTGGAACCATTGCTTTCGTAAAGAAAGTCGGTGTGCATGAGGCTTGGAATGGCGATAATTGGACACCTGAAAAGCGAGGCACAGTTTGTGTCAGCTCATGTTGAACGACAAATTGCCGGTACAATTGACTGCTTACAGAATTCGAGTATTGAACAAACACATCCATGGCAGTTGCCTTCTTCTTTACATCTGACTTGATGTACCAGACCATCGCAACCGACAAACTGCACAGCTGTGCATCAGTGATAATGCCGATTATGCCGTTATGAGTAGACATGCGTAGCCTCCGGACATGCTGAAGGGTTCGCAGCTTTCTACGGCATGAGAAGGGTGCATCTGAACGCAATGGCCATGACGCCGGAGAACGACGAACCCAGGATGATGGCAAGAACGAGCCGCGTAGCCGTGTACAGCCTTCCGTAATCATTGATCTGCCCGATGAGCAGGCATGTCGATGCTTTGGTACACGCCTAGGATGTCACTACAAGAAGCGATGCAGCGTACAGCAACTGAGAGGTTGGAGTCAATGATCTGAGCGGGGCTCGAGCCGCTATCAGGTACCTTTGTGATGGCATCTCTGTCCTCGACCTGAGCGAAATGCTTGCCGAGCCCTCGAGCGACAGCGAGGAGAATGCAGGCTGACTGGAGGACCATTAGCAGCGCGCCACAAAACAGATGTAGTCGGAATGATGTAATGAGCCCCCTTTTCTGAGGCGGACGATGTGTTTTATGACCAAGGTGAAGATCATTAGCAGGCAGAACACCACTGTGGGTACCATCACGAGTGGTCTGTGGTCGGTTTCACTGTGCGAAAGCAGCGGTGCTGATTGTGTTCAATGTTGTGTTCATGGCCACGTCGGGCTGCAACAGCCGATGTCGAAATCGATGGATCCGTGGAAGGGGAGATCTGTGATCATAGCCAGTCATCTTCAAAACAGGTAGAACAAGTTAGGATGGTGTCCAGCGAAGAGCGTATGGCGTAGGTGACTTTCAGCCAGTTGATCATTGGGTATGGAACCAGAAGTGGCGTGGAAGGAACATCCCGGTAGACTGACGGCGCAAGATGCCAAATCATGTGCCGCACAGCTCCAGTAAGTGCGTACCATTGAAAATGCTAGAACTTAGGGTGGGCCACCGCGAGGGATGAGATTTACCTAGTGGGCTTTTAACATTTTGAAAGCGCATGTTGTTGGCCGAGAACTTGGCTGTCTAGGTCCGTCCGACTCGAGCAGGATGCAAGGATTACGGGTGGGTGGGTGCCCCGGCATTGATATGCATCAATTGATGTAGCCTTGAAAACATCATTGATCCTCTTACGAGTTAAATTGAGACTTCTGCATAACTCCTCGTAGCACATGACACTGAGGATGTTGTTGGCCTCATGCTACAGCCAGGTCACCCGGTCAGTCACACAGTGGTCCACTGAAATCCAACTCGCCCATGTATTGTCCAGGCCGAAATTGCCCCTGCCTCGAGCTCCCCTGGTACGAATTTCGACAATCCCTGGTATTCCGTCATGTTTGATGTGGGCCCGTTTATCAACTTCCTAGAGGTTTTCCTCGGGCCACTGAAGTGGCTGTGGCTTGGACAGACAGACAGACTAGCAACCATTTACCAGGCTCACGACCGTTGGCAAAGCCATGCTCAATGTTGTGTTGCGCTACATCGGTTGAACGGAAAGTACACTGATCAGCCACAAGCACTGAGGCCGCGACTCGAAGAGCGCGTGTGGCGTACTGACGCACGGAGTTCAACTGCGCGGCAGTGGGGATACGCAGAGAGAGCAATCCCTCAACTGGCCAAGAAGGACGCCGCTCCACCTGACATTTTGAATATCACAACTCTCCAGTGTTCTCAAATTTCATGGTCTCATTACAACATTGTTGGCAACATACTTCGACCTCTCCAGAAGCTCAGTGGCGAGCCTCGGTCTGTTGTCCCCGGGCTGCGGCGCAAGCAATGCAGTTGCACCTAAGGAACACTATTATCAACAACAACTCGCTACGTAATGTGAAAGTAACGGGTAGAACCAAGGCCCATAAATAATGGCACGTCCCGAATCAGTTGCAGTCTCCGAGGCAAGGACTTGTGTCCTATTACGGCTGTTAAGCAGCCTGTTGGCTTGAAGGTGCATGAGCAGACGATCGAGATCCACTTTTCGGCATAATACGTTGAGAGACCGGTAGAAGATCGACAGCAAATCATGGTTCCAGAGTCGGTCTTACATCTATTGGATAAGCTTCTCAACTCCTGTAGAGTGCAAGGCTTGGGGATATTGTCAGGTCGCACGAGAACAAGGCGCGATAAGACGTCGGTTAAGGAAAGTCAGACTCGATATTTTGATGCCTACCTGTGGACCTACCCGCAGACAAGATGGAGTTTCTGATGTGGAGGAGAATCCTCCGATGGCACTGCAGATCAGGCGAACTCGGGAGCCATACCCGAGACACGCCACCCAAGCCCACCGGGGCATTTGCTACCGGAGCGGGCCTATCTCGCCGGTCATGCAAGGAGTCTCCAATCGCCGTACGTTTGTGATACGTATTTTACTAGAAGCGGGCCACCAAGAAAGAAAGATCACTTTTGCTTCCCATAAATCTCGGTCTGAGTTTGACATCCCCTTCAAGCCAAAGCTCTTCTGATCTTAGCGTCCATATCTTCGGTTATAGTCATTGCAACAGTGGCCAGAATGGAACAGAAAGATAAACCAGAAACTGCGTCAATCAGCGTGTCAGAGAAGAACGATGGCGGCGCTCAGGATAATGCGCGAGGTGAAGCAGGCATGCTGGAGAGGCAGACTAGAACAAGACGGTTGTTCAGCACACCACAGCTCTTCGCGTTCTCTCTGGTATATCTGGGGACATGGTATTCCATCGCTACGTAAGCTTGCTGCCCCGTTCTCTTGTGTAGAGATCCTCATCCATGTGCTTCACCAGGAACATGTACTTCGCCCTGAACAACGGCGGGCCGGCCGCATGGTTCTGGAGCTACATCATCGTCCTGGCCGGTGTGCTCTGCCAAGCAGCGACATTCGGCGAGATGGCGTCCATCCAGCCCATCGCGGGTGCGCAGTACTACTGGACATGGAACTTCTCCCCGCCCAGCTGCAGGCGTTTTCTCACTTGGATGCAAGGATGGATGACTTGGACGGGTAGGTTCAAGGTCTCTGCAGGGAGAGTGTCGTCTTGAAGTAGCTGACTGATACTCATGTCATCCCACAGGCTATGTTGCCCTTCTCGCAAGTTGCCTCAACGGCAACACGCTCGTCCTGGAGGGCATGATCCAGCTTACGCATCCCAATTATGAGCCGGGAGGATGGCACACGACGCTGATCATATTCGCCACCATAGCATTCTGCTCCGGGATCAACCTCTTCGCTTTTCGGCTCGTGCCGTGGTTCGAGCTGCTATCCGGCATCCTAAACGTCTGCATGCTGTTGATCTTCCTCGTTGTCGTCTGGTTGATGTCGCCCCGCAACAGCACTGACATCTTCTTTGAGACCAATGTCTCGTCCGGCTGGGACAATTATTTCGTGGCTGCTAACCTGGGTGCACTATCGAATATCTTCCTCTTTTGCTGTGAGTCGGCCATCCCTCCTACACGATGATCTACCCTGTCGGACACTAATTTACCGGGCGTGCCTAGCTTTCGAAAGTGTCATCCATATGGGCGAAGAGACCCGCAATGCCAAACGCGCGGTGCCGACAGCTATGTTTTGGGCCATCTTCACAAATGGTCTTCTGGGTCTGATCATGATTATCACATTTGCGGTATGGCTTATAAACTTTTATTGCACGGATTGATCTGCTCAAGGATATGTGCTGACATCTAGAGCGACAGATTTGCATGCCTTCTGTCGACATCCTTATCAACTCATCCAGTCCGCTCGTCACCATCATTCTCAACACCACAGGCTCTGCCAAAGCAACAACCGCCATGGTATCAGGCCTTGTCGTTCTAGGAATATCGGGCAACATGGGTGTCGTCTCGTCCGTGTCGAGACTCACGTGGGCTTGGGCCCGGGATGGCGGTAAGCTGGTCACCCAAGACCGCCCCTGCCACTCTCAACTGACATGGATCCAGGACTCCCGCAATACTTCGGCATCGTCGACAGCAAGAGCCGCGTCCCAGCCCGCGCCATCATCGCGACCTCGATCATCGTGCTCCTGCTCTCGCTGCTCAACATCGGCAGCAGCTCATACATCGCGCTCAACGCCATCGTGTCGCTGTCCTCGCTGGCGATCTACATGAGCTACGCCATCGTGCTCGCATGCGTTCTCTACGCGCGCCTCACGAACGGGCTTCAACTCGGGGAGTGGAACTTGGGCAGGGCCGGCACGCCGGTGAACGTCTTTGGGCTTGTGTATACCCTCTACGCGATGGTCTGGCTGCCTTTCCCCACCGATCTTCCTGCGACGGCGGCTAATATGAATTATTGCGGGCCTGTGTTTGGGGTAGTCCTCGTTGCGGCCATCACGCTTTGGTTCATCAGGGCTCAGCGGGGATGGGATGGGCCTAACCGTGCTGTGGTTGATTATGTGTTGAAGAGTGAATCGTAGTGTCATCAAGACGGGCACGGGTGAGCATGGACATGAGAGAGGATCGACAAGAAGCACTTAAGAATCACATGCGGAGACAACGTTGGATGAGGCACTGAACGTGCGCAAGATTCATTTCATCTATGTTCCCCTGTGGGGCATCCCCCCAAATGCTATGGCCATTCCCCAGTGACATGAAAGATCTACAGTCCTAGCGCCGTGGTGCAAAGCAAAAAGCCATGGTGTTACAGATGCCGCATTATTTATGTGCGGTACGAAATGAAGGGGTCATCAACCGAGGAACCCCGAATGTGAAAGATGTCCAATTGTGTGAAGAGCACAAGCCCCCAAGAAGAAGAATGATTTTCCAGCTAAGCTGTCAAGGCTAAGTCATACGGCGTTATGAAGAGGTCCACCCCTTGAGAAAGAGGAGTAAAGAAGTGTAAATGCTTTTTGGTGTGTGAGACCCGGGAGAAGAAAGATCCGCCCAGCCCTTACAGACCACTGAGGTCGAGAGGCTCGGAGATGACCTTGCCGGCATCGGGCGGGCCGTTGGTGTTGCCAGCCTCGCACCAGGCGTCGAGGTTGTTGCACTTGGCCTCCCACAGGCTGCAGCCCTTGCTCTTGTCGTTGCCGTTGATGACGGGCTCGACGTTGTCCCAGCAGTCGGTGTTCTTCTCCCAGCAGGCGGCGCTGGCGGCCCAGCACTTGGGCAGGGAGCCGGGGGTGTCGTCGGACCACGAGGTCAGCTCGGTGAAGCACTTGTTGCCAACGGTCAGGACGGTGTTCTCGGGGCAGGTGCCGGCAACCTGGGCGGTGGCCAGCTGGTTCAGCTTCAGGGCCGAGGTGGGGACGA
Organism: Diaporthe vexans; assembly: GCA_021188095.1. Taxonomy (NCBI): domain Eukaryota; kingdom Fungi; phylum Ascomycota; class Sordariomycetes; order Diaporthales; family Diaporthaceae; genus Diaporthe; species Diaporthe vexans. The sequence goes on from JAJLLZ010000017.1 coordinate 243,112, forward strand.
TGGGAGCGTAGACTGCAGGGCCGAACTCGGGGAACTCGCCCCAGGGCTCCTTGTAGATATCGTAGGTGAGCGAGGGGCTCGAGGCCGAGACGTGGCCCGGGATGGACACGGTCTCGGGGGTCTGGCCGCCGGTGCCGCCGGCGATGAAGACCTGGGCGCAGCCGACGAAGAACTGGGGAACGATGTTGCCGCCGTCACGGTTCTGCAGGCCGAGGACCTCGTCACGGACCAGGTAGTAGCCCTCGTCCAGGTCCTTGGGCAGGATGGCTCCGGTGTAGCCGCCGTTGTTGATCATCACGTCGACGCCCCACTGGCTGGTGGCCGTGTCGAGGCCGTTCCACGAGATCTTGAACCAGCCCTCGCCAGAGGCAGAGGTCTCGGCCCAGGGGTCCGTGGCACCGGCGGCGGCGATCTTCTTCAGATAGACGGCGGTGGATCCCTTGTGGTTGCTGTCGATGACGCCGGGCTGGGCGCCGTCGGCCCATGAGCGGTGGTTCATGACGATACCATCGCCGGCGTTGAGCTTGACTGTCCGGCCCACGGGCGTCTCTCCGTTTCTTCCACAGGCCATGTCGGTGGAAGTGAGGTCTGTGACGGGACCCGTCGTGGAGTCGCCGTTCAGGTCCATGCGGATGCCAGCTGCCTCTCCCTGTCCCTCTCCGTTGCGGAAAATCTCGACCATGCGAGTGTGTGCCTCGACACCGCCCAGGAGGGCAAGCGCCGTGATGAATGAACGTGAGACCATTTTTGCCTGAGTTATCCGGTGATGGGAAAAATTGGTGGTGTGATTTTTTGTTTCTGGTGTTGTTTTCTTTTGATCTGTTGTCTTCTGCTGAATGAATGAGTGACTGTTATGTACCGCGTGAAGAACCAGGCCACAGGCCGAACGCAAGCGTTTCTTTCAAAAGAAGGTAAAAGGAATGAATGAGGACTTTGCCGTGACCTTTCTCTCGCCCTGGCGGGCTGAGGGCGCGGGCGGAGGATTTCTTTTATACGGCAGACTAGGCATGCAGGTACCGCCAGACCCGTGTGGAACAAGCCGTCGAGTGTCCCACCGTCCAGCCTGTCCAGGCCTTTGCCGCCCTTGTTTACGTAGCGTTGGACGATTCTGACCCCATCCGGGACCCACAAGGGCCACGACATGGGCCCCGAAAAGGAGATTAGTGGTGGCAAGCTTGATTGGAACCTTAAAAAGGCCAGCTGAGGTGCCGCCCAACCTGCCAACTTGCTTGCGATAACCGTACTGTAGGTACCCTTGACGCCCTTGTTGACGCCCTCGCGTGCTCCTGCATCTCGGCGGGACCTAGCTAAGCCAAGATTGTTTCGTTTACCGCGGATCTTCCCCTTCCAGTGCTTTTTCAGCGCCCCCGTTACACGGCATATAGTGTAAGCACGGGCATATTTTTGTTTTGATGTTCAGGGGGCATCACCTTGCAGGGGATGGATGTTTTTAGGCTCGCTGCATCTTTTTCCCACGCCGCGCGGATCCTCCTCAGGCACAGCCTAATCTAGGTGGAGTAAAAGATCTGTCAGTAAGCTGCAAGCAAGCAGATCAGAAGTCATCACGGTAGCACCGGCAAACCCCCCCCCCCTGGTGCCTCCCGCGGGTCTTGGCGAACATCAAGCCGCCGAGTCAGGGGCCCTGCTTGGCAGCTTGATTCGCCGGCATGCTCCCCAGGGGCGGACATTTGCTGGCCCAGGAAATTGGCCGCGCGAACTCTCAAACGCTGGGGCCGCCCTGAGCAAAGCCAGCCCAGCTGCCAACATCTGGTCCAACAGCCCAGTTTGTGTGTGAGGTTTTTGCTGGTTCAGGAGTGGGCACGGCACTCTCAAAAGTGATTTGTGAAACTTTGATGCCTTGAATTGCAGTGGCAGCCTGCATCTAGGCGGCTCTGCATGTTGTTGAAACCAGCTATTTGGCAAAATGACCTCATAAGAAGGATAGACAAGGTGACACAACCTAGCCTGGGGTCAGAAAAATGAGTGGTCCCGACGGCACTTCTCACTGCTTGACAGCCTCAATGACCGACAACGACTTCCACGGCCCTTCACCTCTCGTCACACTCGCGATACGTAGTCCCACAGACCCGAGGAGCTGCTCCCAATTCTGCAGTGTGCGCTGTTTCCCTCCCAGATTCAGCATCATGAAGTCGAGGTAAGCCGCCCACTGGTGAGGCGGGTTGTCCAGGACATCCTCCTGGATAAGCAGCCTGCTATCCTCAGCCATGGCATCCACAATGATCCGCAGCATATTCCGGGACGTCTCGTCCGAGTAGTTGTGGAAGCACCGGCGCATCCAGTACGTGTACGCCCCTGCGAACAAATCACCAAACCAAATTAGTCGAATCTCACAGGTCAAAGGGCAACGTAAGCAGGTCCCCACCAAAACAACTCACCTTTGACGGGCTGATCCCTGTGGAAGTCAAGCGCCACCCTCTGCACGCCAGCCAGCTCGGGCTCGTCCAGCAGCCGTCCAGCCTCGAGCGTCTCGGGCCTGTCCTCGAGGACGAACCGGCGGATGGGCAGGTCCGGAAATTCCCTGTGGATAGCCTTGATGGCCCCGCCCTTGCCCCCGCCGACGTCGACCAGCACAGCCCTGCCCGACTCGGGCGTGGCGGGCTCAGCCCTCACTGCCGACACCAGCCACGAGAAGTCGTAAATTCCCGCAGTCACGGGCATCCGCGACTCGACGTGCGCCATCCCCTTGAGGAAGCTGCCCACCCACGCCTCGTCCGCCCCCACCAGCTCGTAGAAGGACAGCTCTGGCTTCCCGTACGCGAAGCACATCGGGACGTGGTTGGTCTTCTGCGGCTCCTTGCGCCCGTACTGCTCAAAATACTCGGGCATCTTGGCGTACGGCACGAAGGCGTTGGTCCAGCTTGTGACCAGAACCCTGGTTAGCTGATGCCTCTGGTGGTGGCACCACATACGGGCCCCTTGTCTGGGCGGGAATGGTCTCACCTCATGTTGAGGACGTGGCTGCCTGCGTTTTCACTCCTGTACCCGAGTGACTTGGAGGTATGATGGATGTGGTCGGCTCCAGTCTGCTTTAGATAGCCCTGTGACACGAGCACTCCGCCGACGCGTCCTGTGTGAGCCAATCAGTCGACTGCAGGCCATAGTGGGAGTCCATGCATCGCTTCTGAACTAACTCAGAAGTGCCTCCTCTGCTTTTGTGGCAACCGCCAGGTCCTGATACGAAATGCTGCCATCGACGGGGATGGCCTCAAAGGCTCCCCATTTGTAGAGGAGTTGGCCAGCAGCAATGCGGGCGATGTCCATGTTGACTTCGGAATAGTCAGCTTGCATGTACGCAACAGCCCTTGGGGAGACTCGGATTGTTTTTGATATAGCGTACTGTCCACCCAGACATCATCGGGCCTCTTGACGGCGTTCAGGACGCTCTGCGCGGCCTCGATGATCTTCTGTCGCTGTGCCTTGTCTGCCACATCACCAGCATCGCCGTTGCTGCTGCTGCAAAAGCTCTGGACCGCCACGTTGAGCTGGTCCATGCCTTCTTTCACATCGCTGATCGTCGCATCCCTGACCGCTGCCGCGGACACGAGTCCATTGGAAGCAGTGACTGTCATGTTGCGATGGCCTAGGGCGTTCGATCGAGGTTCGAGTAGTGTTCAAAGAGGTGCTTGATGCACATGAATAACATTGAAACCCTTTGGGAAATGTCGAGGTACCCTCAACTTATATAGACAGCGACAAGCTCACATGATTGCCTCCGCCGCTCAAGGTTTCGGCGCCATGAGGGGTCGGCAAGCCCCAAAAGGCAGCCACCTATGGCGAGCGATACACGAACCGAATGGGCTTTTGCGGGCCGACGAAGGTTACTTTGCGCATGAATGGTGATTGCAACTTGGAATATTCCCTGAGGTTCCCTCGGCGGAAGGGACGGGGGGTGAGCTTACAGTCTTGCCTGTTACAGCTGGCCGATGGGTTGATTCACCCTGTCTGCCTATGGGACCTGGCCCACAAGGAGCCGCATAGATCGTCGAGAGCAGCGACCACGGGCGAGCCGACCCGGTATATCTGGGAAGCTCATTTGTCGACTGGCCATCTGACTGCCAGATTTGCTTGGCATCTCACGCCGAAGTCCTGGAGATCTGTGGGTCGCGCACGTAAGCTCGAGCCGCATCTGAAAGTGTTTGCAGGGGACTTTTTGTCGTTTGCAGTAGAGGTGAAAACAGAACATTGAAGGCTCTTTCTGATAGGCCGCTCATTGCCACACCCGCGATGGGGCCCTGAAGTAGACGAAACACCCCTCCTGGCTCTCATGTAACCGTCTCACTGCCGGTCATTGGCTCTCTTGAAGGAGGTCGTGTCCTTCAGAATGGTCAAACATGGACATTGACATGAACCTGGCGACACTTGAAAGTCCCACATTGCGAAGCGTACCTAGGTATATATACGGCATCGTTTCGGGTGCACCGTTTGTTGAAATCGCAGACCTTGTAGACGGCGCCATCCAGTCAAAACTGGATCTTTGACGGTCTTGGAGGAAGCCCCGTCAGTGCTGGATGAGCGGCTGGATGAAATGGTCGAAGGCTCCCCCCATTCAGTAAAACCATCTGGGGACTACGCCATTCAATTTGAGAATGGGTCGTTTCGACTGCTATTTCAAACAGGGGTAATGTCGTTGAAATTGAGGTTCTACCAGCCGTGGCAAGAGTGGGTAGAGAATGCTATGACTTTTCTGCAACTTGACCATAACCCAGCCTTGGAAGTGGTACAGCGTCAGCTATAGGTAGGTCCTGGAAGTCCAGTGTCTTGAGGATGTCGCGGGCATGGAACACAAACCTGTAGACGCTCGAGTGAGCGTTTGTAATGAATGACAGCAGCTGTGTGCATCACAGTTGAGGTGTCCTGTCTGGGGTGAAGGACCCCGGCAACTTTGGTGGATTGGATGAAAGTGAATACGCCTTCGGTCGTTCTTTCCAATATTTAAACCCAAAACCCAAGACTGCTTCCCTCCAAACTTGGAACAATCAACAACCTCCATCCTTCCATCTACCACATCAAGCCTCCTCACACCCATCACAAAGAAGACTTGCAATCCATTACAACACTTCTTCTTACCATCAACTCATCCAAGCCAACCATGCACTTCATGCTGGTCATCTCTGCCCTCGTGGCAGCCATCCTCGCCGTGGCAGTGCCGCCACCAAACGCGCCCACCCTCGCCCTGTCGATGAGCGCCAACGCGACCGACGTCCTCACCTCCCACGGCATCTGGGCTCCCGACTCGGCTGCCTTCGCTCAGGGCACCCCCAACACCGCCGGCGTCGACTTTGCCGTCCAGAGCGAGCTCCTCGCCCAGTCTGGCATCGACATCAAGGACCTCGTCTACTTCACCGCCGACACGGCCACCAGCGCCAGCGTCCACAAGTCACACCCCAACATCCCCGCCGTCTCGGACAAGACCGACTGCTCCCACTGCCAGCTCTGCCTGAAGGCGTGTACCCCCATGCTCCTGCTGTGGCCATTGTAAGTTCTGCTGCCCGTTTGTCGTTGCCCCGCCACCCGACCATGTTTTGTGTATTGTTTCACTGGCTAAGAATTATGACTGTTTGCAGCTGCGCTGCCGCCTGTTTCAACCAGTCGTACTGCAATGGTTGCGCACCCAACATTGGTGGTTAAGTCCATCCCGGCGGAACTTTGGGCATATTTACATGTCTCTAGACTATATTAGCAGTCGTGTCGGAGGCCAAGGATTCCTGGGCAGGTGGGAGAACATCTGGCTGTCTTTGAACTGGAGACTTGGTCATCAAGGTAGAGGGACGCATTGACTTGGACGCGTTGTCATCGGCGGTCTTTGTCTAAACTGCCAATTCTGAAGCGCCAGTAAATAAAAATCAAGTTCTTCTTACTCCCGTGCTCTGTGCCCACCTTCACCCTTGTTTCGTCTCTCGTCTGGAACTCAATTGAAAATTGGTTCGTCACTCCTTCAGAAGGGCATGGAGTCTATCCCCCGTGTCCTTTTGGCATGATATTGCATGTCAAGATGACCAAAGAAAAGAGCATAAATTCATGTCTACCAACATCCAAGACTTCCTCAGACATCATCGTTCTCAGCATCAGTGGCCAGCGGCAGCAATATTTACTCACCTACTTCCAGCGAGTGTGAAACAGCGGCCATCTCAAGCGGAGCCCTGCTCAGTCGCCAATCCCTATACCCGAAGCGCACCCCGGCGTTATCGAAAAGACGTACTGCCGCCTGCTCCTCATCGCCAACCAGGTGTACCTCAGACGCGTCACAACTGACCTCCCTCAGATGCACAAACGCGCCCTCCGATACGGTCTGTGCGAGACCAAGTAGTGCCCTCGTCAGCCACGGGCGGCGCTTACTGTCAAGCCTGCCGGCCAGCTGCAGGGTAACGATCGTGGCAGGCAGCCGCTGCGTGAGGTGCGCGGGAGCCAGTCGTTCGTCTGCGGCGTGATTGGGCGGGAATATCATTTCTGGATTAAGGAAGAGGTTCTCGAGGGCGGTAAAGTGCTTCAGACTGGGTATTGGCTCGTCAATGGTGAAGTTGTACCCATTCCGGAAGTCGAGGTGTAGCGATTTTAGTGTCTCGTTCTGAAGGTGTAAGGCCTTGTACTTGTTCTTTGGGAGCCCGAGGAGATTGATGGGGTCGCAGGGCCTGACATGACCGGTTTCACCCGCTATTGAGACATGTTTCTCAGTCATGCGCAAGGATAGACCATCCTCTTTTGTAGGAAGCTCGGAGAGCATCAACGTCAACCGAAAAGCCACAGTAGGTAACGAAAGTGGACTTACTATGGTAATCTGGCCCAGGCCGACGGGCATGGGATCCCCAGAATTCCCGAGGTGCTTGCTCGTAGAAGAAACCTTCCAGCTGAGTGGATTCAGACAGGCTCGCGGCAAGGTCTTCTCTCCTTAGCGTGGAGTTCGTGATTTTAAGGACTCGTAACTTCCCCAGAGGCGGAGTCCAACCCGTGCAGCAACACCTGTGAAGGTTTAGGACGGAGAGGTTAGGGGTTTTCTCGATTATTCCAATGGCCTCGTCATTCAGGTTGAACAACCTCCTCCGGGTCGCTACACCTGCAATGGGGCGTGCGGAGACTTCGAGGGTCGTGAGGCGGAGCCCGGTGAACTCGGCGACTTCCAGGGCAGCAGCAGAGATTCGAGCCGCGGAGCTGCTGGACTGGAGACTCAGGTGCTCCATGTTCGGCAGCGCGGCGATGGCGAGGCCCAGTAACTGGGAAAATATTACCCGCAGCATGTTATGATCAATGCCCGTCGCGCCCAGCACCGGCATGCGAAACTGAGCGAGGTAGTGTTCTGGCCGGATGCCCAAGAGGCGCGCAGAGTGGTGCAGAGTTAAGTTGACGGCCGCCGCACTGGCTTGATCCACCTCTCCGTCGGCCGTGAGACACATCTTGTCCCGCACAAAGGGATGTACCCAAAAACTCCGCACGAGGGCGGCCAGGTCCCGCCGCTCGGCGACAGTTCGCAGGAAGGACGACAGGCGGCCATCCCACGCGTAGCGGGTCGAGCGCCACGAGTCACCAGCACCGAGGGCGAACTCGTGATACAAGATGGGCTGGGCTATGTCACGGAAACGTCTTGACACCAGGCACAGCGAGAACAGCACATGGCGGTCCAGCGAGTACCACGAGGGCTCGTCAGGTATCTGCGGGTGCTGCTGGCCGTGCCAGTAGGCATCCAGCGGCGACGAGACGTCTGTGACTGTGACATCGGCATCGGGCTTGGAGGTGTAACGGCAGTGGAGGCAGAAGTTGCCGAAGATGAGTTCAAGAATTTCGGTGGGAACGATGGCAAGTCTGGCTGTGGCCTCCACGTTGAGGCTTTGGTCATGCTGTGGCCCAGCAGAAGAAGCCTCCTTGAGCGGCATTGGTACAAGCATCTCCTCTCATTTGAGATACAATTGTCTGATGAATTCACAGATAACTGACAGGCAGAGGGACCAGGCAGCAGGCTTCTCTTGAAACATGTACATCTGTAGTGTCTGCATATCACACGAAATGGGCCTAGCTTACAATACAGCTGTGCCATGCAATTCGTCGACCAAATGGGCTTAGCTCAGGTTGAGAAGGAAGGAAGGAAGAGGTTGCAGGGATAGACAAATTGGTCGGAACTGACATCGTGCCGGGTGCACAAGAACATATATCATGCCTTCGAAAAGAAGACGAGGAGATATTCACGAGACGTCAACATTAACAGGGAAAAGGGGGTAGAGACACAATAGAAGGATAATGGGGCTCAGTGTTGCAAGATGATGCTAGCATCCATTAGATTATGCGTCTTCACTCGCATCAACTGAAATATTAAGCTTTACACAGCAACTTCAGTGCAAGTCTCCCGAAATCCGCGGAAGAAGGAGTAAAGTCATTAGCCCCCTTGGGGTCGACAAAAGGTCATAAGAGCAATTCTAGTCCACCTTCTTGATCTCATACTCCAAGAACTGAAAAGCATAGTTGTCGTTACCTCCAAAACGCGTGGCGTCTTGGACCACCGTTTCCATCAACTTGAACCCCATGCGCTTGTAGATTCGGAAACCCCCTGCCATTCCCAGGACAAAGATGTCCATGTTCATCTCGCGTGCCTTCTCGATGCCATGTTTGAGGAGGGCCGTCCCCACGCCCTTTCCCTGGTTTTCCGGATGTACCGCAAAGAAGTCCAGTACTGTAGAGCACACATGAAATGAGCGGTAGTTCCAGTTATGAAAAGGCTGAGATGCGGGTGGAGCAGAGCGGAGTCTAGAGGACTTACAAAGATACTCCTTCCTCGCCAAGTACTCGATCTTCCTCCTCGTGATGGGTGCGTCCAGCTCATCCGACTCGGTATCCGGTTCCCAGTCCGCCGCATCCGCCACCTCCTCGATCTTCGCCCTCTCCTCCGTGGTGACGTCCGGAACCAGGCCCTCAGGCCACGTGGGGCTGCCGTCCTCTTTGTTCTGGTATCCGGGAGGAAGTTTCCAGCGGGCGTAGCCGAGGAACTCTCCCGTCACTGGGTCGACGGCTTTGAAATGGCGGAGGAGCGCGCGATCCTTGAGGAGGTTGCTGTGTTGTCTGCGGTTAGCTACCAAGAGGCCGAACGCACAGCTACATCCAGATTCATGCAGATGTGGGGGTTGCAGGTTGGAGACTTCACTGTGGCCAACTGTAGTATGGCCCGTCTCCAACCCTGCAACATAAAACAAAATGCTTACCGTGGCGAGCGGGCAGTGCACGCCTCGATGACCTTCGGCAGGGTCGAATGCTTCCAGACAATCCGCCAGTTTGGGTCTTGCCAGAACGACGACATGTTGTTGCGGGCTACATCTGCGCTGTCTTGGATCGTGCAGCCTTGGATGACGTAGTCGGGCATGGTGACGGTGTTGGGCGAGATCTGCGACGGAGGTTCCGGAGTTGCTCAGGGTGCAGCAGGATGGAAGCTATAGCTGTTGGGTTTAATTGTCTTTCTCAGACTCGTGCCTGCCTGCGCCATGGATCAAAAGTGATGGCAACTGGTTGTGACTCTATATACTTCACGCGACGAGTGAGGACAAGTACGGTCGATATTCACCGAGCGGTAAGAAATGCAAAAAATTGCAGCCTGCTCCCGCGTCAACAACGATGCTGATCCTGTTCCTTCTGTGGCACAAATGTCTTATCTGCGGGAACAAAAACTTGTACAGGGGTATTGATTGGGTCTCTGCCCCCATGGGGTGCAATTTCGGGACCCCATGACCCTGGAAATCCTTTGGAAACACCTCGACAGTTGCGCCGTAAGCCGACAGCTCTGGACAGGTGTCAATTTCCCATCTCACGTCTTACGAAGCTAGGCAATTCATAAATATCTAGGCATACAGTTTGTGCATCTCTGACCCGGCGCGGTTTCGTTTAGCTCCCTCGCTAGAGCTGTGCCGGTGTTATGGTAAGCCGGGACAACTATGTCGGTACCTTTTGTGGCGCTTGACCGAAACTCATCTAAAACGGCACTTTGGCCAGTATCACCATATTGATACATAGTACCACTCTCCATATATTGATATTCATTTTGTATTTGTTTGCTAGACAATTCGTATGTTTCGCATTTGTTTTCAGACTGTTATGAATCTAGCAGAATTTCTTTGCTTTCCCTCTTTTCCACAACCGGCCTGTGCAGCCCGAGACCTGACAGGCTCGAAGTGAAATTCATGCCCAGGTCAAGTGATCTTTTCATCCCAGTCGTGCCGTTGTTGGGCTGCTGGTTCATGGCCATGACAGTTGTCGTTGTCGGCTTTTCCTCCTGGAGCGGATCAATATGTCCCAGCATATACCTCTGGTCATATTGAAGCTTGTGCGAGGGGACAGTCTCCAGTGCGTATGTGTCGCTGTCCTCCCACTGGTTGTTGATGGTACTGAAATCGCGCGTCTCGCGCGTAACGTCGACCTCTCGGGTCACCAGGATCCTGCCTAGGTTCTCCTTTATGACGGGCCAGAATACTGGCAGTGATGCACAGATCGTCGCCAAATTCACCTCGAGTACTGATAAAACAGCCGGTACGCACCCATACCAGCTCGGATCCAAGGTGGGATACGTCGCTGCTCGGTTATTTACCATGGACACCAGCCTGCAGATGGAGCAGACGTTGACACTGCCTTTTCGGTTAGAACTGCTTGGTCAGGATAAGGCACATCTGCCACGCCAGCTAGTTACTCACACTGCGCCGAGGACGAACAGGCCGCACAGCGCCCATCGTGTCCGTGTTTGAAGGCCCTTCTCCATATATAAGGGGATAGGGATTGTGAATATAATGAGATCGAGGGCGACATTGGTTGCGGCGTGAGTGAGATATGTCGCCACGAAAGTGTCCGCGTCATGCGAACCAAACCCCCATCGTGTGACCTGAGAGTCGGGAATATTCCAATCCCAATATGCCTTTATGGGTATGGACGGGACCCATGACAGGAATGAAAAGGCCAGGCCCCACGCACAAACCACGACGATCGTGACGACTGTGAGGATATGCAATCTCGTCCCCTTCTTGAAGAGTCGCAGGTACTGGAACAGAAGAGCAAGCTTGATGAATGTGCTACACATGGGATATGTGCCATTTGCGATGTAAAAGGTGCGAATGAACTCCCGCATGCCGTCGAGTCCGAGCAAGAGGAAATGTCGGCCCAGACCACGCTCGCATGCTAGATATAAACCCACACCTTGGCCGATATTGCTCAGCACGGCCAACACAACGAAGACATCATCCCAACCAGGTAGGCGAGTGACGAACAACCGGATCCACAGCCGCCAGATGGCACAGAGCGTTGAGAGGATCAGGAACGAAAAGATCATGCCATAGACGGCTGGCTGGCGATTCAGAATCGGCTCCGGCTCGTTCAGATTATCGGCCTCGCCGAGAAGATCGAAAACCGACGAGGACGAGGACGACATCACTGTGGTGGTGTAGACACACCATGGAGACGGAAATATCAGAGACTGGGCCTGCCCGGGTGGAGCCGAGGAGGTCTCTGGTAATTATGAGAGAAATTCTCCGCAGTTTAAAAAAAAACGAAGGGACGGGCCAGATATGGCAGGAGGATTTGGGGCCCCTGCAAGACGGCCTGGGCGAACTGGGGGAGATTAATTTAACAATCAATCCTTGGGACCGGGGGACGGGAATAGGAAAGGATGTCGAGAGCCGGAGATTTAAAAGCAAGGAGGGCGTGCATGAGCAGCAGTTGAAGGGGAGAGATCTGCAGGTTTTAAGAGCTGCCACTCCGAGTCTCCGTCAAAACCGGAAAGCCACACTGCACATGCACTGTCAGACCGTGTGCCGGTGTCACACACACACAAACTCTCTCTCTCTCTCTCTGTGGTACTATAATACGCAGGGCCGGACGCCACCAAGAGCACATGCCACTCAACTACAGACCGGTCTAAGCAAGGGAAACGGTTTAGCCGGCACTCGCGCAACGAAACTCCCAGTCTGGGATGGGATAAGCGGCCGTTCCTCCAACCAGTCTGCCAGTCCAGCCCACCCCATCGCTCGCCCGCTTGAGAACGCTTGATAGTTTATTAAGTGTTCTCTCTCTGGCCCAGCTGCCGCTCGGGGCAAGGGTTCCTTTCCCCCTCCCTCCATCCTGCATCCTCGTCTGCCTTAGCCGTTTCGCTTGTGCATGTCAATCACCACCCCCAGCTGACAAGCGGCGGCAGGGTAGCAGTGGAGCCCGGACTGAAACAGGACAGGACTTTGTTGGGGCGCCGGTCCAGCAGTCTGGGCTTTTGTCAGTAGCGCGGGGGACGTGGGTCGCCCCAGCAAATGGATCGTCGCGGCCTAGGCTCTAAACAAACCTAAAGGCGACGTCGTCCGGCCCGGCCTGCTGCACCTGTGCGAGCCCTGGAGTCCTCTTTGCTTTATACTTCAGCTGCGACTCTGCACGTCTGGACGTTACAGGGCCCCTCTGACAATAGAAGCATATGTGCTGCTGCTATCGAAGCTTCCTTGGAGTCCTTCCATTTTATCCGGGCTCATTAAGCTTCAGACTAGGGGCCCTATGCAGTTGCAACATTTGCTGACGTTGCATCGCCCGACCCTTCTAGAGTCGTTCGGCGTCTTGATAGCGGGCCAGGTGATTCCTGGTGACTTCAACCCATTGCTACCCAAGCGAGCACACTAACAAAGGTCAAGCTCAGCAATAGAGCGGGGGGCCAGGGCACACGGCAGGATTGATGCCACGACAAAATACGATAGTCGTCATGGTTCACTCACTCACTCACACACACACACACACACACACACACACAGTCCAAGGAACTCCTCCTCCGCCCTGCACCAGCACCAGGTGGCAACGCCATCGCTTCCCTGCCACCCCAACTTGTGCAGCACTAAGGGCCTGGTGGCCTGTCAAAGCGCGCACACTCGGCTGTCATTGCTGCGTATGGTTTCGCCTCGCTGACGGGACGGTTTGGGCGACGGCGCGGAGATCGGACGGCACCTGCCTGTGCGCAAACCACTTGACGAACGCAACGGGACAGTCCGAAGATACAGAGTTGGCTTGACGTCTGCGCCACCGGTTGGCCGCGAGAGATCTCGATCTTGGCTGGAGGACAATAACAATGAACGCTCGAGACGCCGTCCATATTAGCGGAATTGCTGGTTTAGGTAATTTGTCGTAAGGTGGCCTATTGCTATCGTCTGCGAGTCGTGCATCTAAGCCTAGCTCATGAATTGCCGTCATGTTTCCTATCTCCCTCAGCCCCCCTAGCAGCGGATATGTCGCCCGGAACAGCTTCAACATCGTCTAGAAAGAGACTGCACTCTGTGACTTCTCGACTTACTGCCGACGTTGGGATGGCTACCCTAGGGCATTACTGAAGTCTTCTGTAACCCGAGTTGTTGGAAAGGCCTTGCAACGGTCCCTAGGTGGCTTCTAAGAGCTGCACCTTGGTTACATCCATCACATGCCTAAACGGCGCCATACTACGGTTACCGGTCGCGCCGAAGTCGAAGCCACACTATTCCTTGGCACGGAGTCTGATCCACACGGTACTCGCCGGGCATTGTCACCTCACTTGCCGGTGGGTTTCTCATCCAGCATCACGGACATTGATAAGCAGGTTCGTCAGGCCGGGCTTTGTGCATCCTACGGAACATGCCAGGCTGATCTTGGGTCCCAGAGACTAGATATCCACATATCTCAATGGGCATCGTGCGGCCTACAACCGTTCTCTTGATATGCAAGAAGATGGTTACTTGGTCAACACCTTCCTTTATGTTGCGCTGATATGCGCGGCTATGTTGATGGACAGTCCTCGGAGCCGTTGAGCCATTTGTTGCCCAGCTTCATTATGGGCCATGGTAGTTCGAAGCTGCGGCTCAACGGGTCCACTTAAGAGGAGGGTAGGAGCACACAGTCCATATTTCTTGTGTGCCTAGGCAGCTTACTTAGTCTTCTTGTGCTGGATAAGAGACGCGATAGCTTTGAAACTAGCAAAAACGCGGTTGGCCGGCTCGTCTTTGTGGTCGTACATCTACGAATGGCAGCTAAGTGAAGAGCCCGCCACGTTACGATTTACTTTCTCCTTTGAGACACTCATCACGGCTCCTGGCTTCAGCTCCCGGTCACTCAAATCTACGCTACTGTAGGTTTCAATGATCTGGTCCTCCAACTCATAAACGCAGAACTTCTTTCTTCTTTATTAGCCGCCTTCCTTACAAGCAACCGGTTCAACGTATGCACGTCATAGTCTCGGGATCTGGGTAGTTCACATTCATACTGGTGGCATCTGGAAGGGACTTTGATGGGCATGTTCCTCCAATAAAATAAGGCTTGTAAAAGCCGCTGAGAATGGCGCTGCCATTCATCACTTGCAGCTCGAACAGCGACCCTGGGCCTCCCAACTGAGCCCCTACAGGGCCATTAAATATATCAGAAGCACAAAATGCAGATTTAAGGATTACTACGGGGCCGTCCTTGGGACCGAAAGTGATGGTAATGCCACGTCCACTGTCGCTCCGGAGTCTTGAATGGCATGGCACGCTGTTTTACTTACTGTTCTGGCTCCACCAGCTCTTGAGGAAACCAAGGCGTCGTATAATGTGATCGTCATAACTCACGTTCAGGCCCGAACCATTGCGACTACTTCATCGACTTGGAATATACTCTGCATTCTAATACAATGCAAATTGGATTTACGGTCGCAGTGACAAACATGGTTCAACGAGTCTACCAATGAAATGGCAAACGGGTAGCCATCCGATTCCGTGGGCGAGTTCGCATCGGCTGTTATGCTTCGAAAACCTCCGAAAGATCTGCAAGGGGCAACCCGGGTTGTCAAAGCCACCGCTAAGACTGAATGACAGCATCACTCCGTATGGAGGCAGCATCACGCGCTACTGAAACCGCAATCTGGTTCATTTGATCTCACACACCTTGGCTGGATTTACCGGCTCACCAATCACTACATGCATCTTCAATATAGCCCTTATAATTGGAAACCCCTCCACGTCGTGGGTAAAATCCCACAATTAATGCTCTCACATTCTAGTCGACTCCGGCTCAGCGGACGGGCAATGCCATCACTAGAGGATCTGCGCGAGCAATGGAACCACCTCTACCGCACCCAGCTGCCGGGACTGGCCAAAGCCAAAGATGCCGCACAGCCGAAATGGCCGGTCCAGCTGGACCATTGTTTCGCGCGCATCATCCTTGATAACGCGGTCGGGAAGAATCAGCCGTGGAATCAGGTTTTGAAAAGTCCAGCGTACAAGCATATGAGCCGGGAGCAATTGGACTCTGCCATTGCGCTCGGGCAGAAGTTATCAACAGGTGAAGCAGATCTTGTTGCACTAGACGAGAGAAGTCTCGCATTGAGGGGCAAGAAGAGTAAACTGAAGCCGGAGCCTGCAGCTGCACAGAAGAAGAGAAAGAGTGATCTGGGCGATGAGAGTACACAGGAACGCAAGAAGCAGGCAACAACCCGCAAAGTCTCTTCTTATTTCCAGCCATCTGCTGGATTGGAGCCAGAAACAACAAAAGACAGTATTAATGAAAGCGACGAGAAAAGTCGAACATCATCCGAGATCATCAACCTTATCAACTCGTCATCCGAACTCAGTCCCTTCCGGAAAAGCATTCTAGCACTTCTCACACAAGTCCCCCACGGCCGCTACACAACCTACCAGGCACTCGCAGATCACATTAGTGGGACATCGCACAAGTCGTCCGCCAGGGCAGTGGGCAGCGCGATGCGAAACAACCCATTCGCGCCCGTGGTGCCATGCCACCGGGTCTTGGCGAGCGACAGGACGATAGGAGGGTTCGGCGGTCAGTGGGGCGAGGATGGGCAGCATGCTTCCGAGAAGCGGAGGTTACTGAGAGAAGAAGGCGTCAAGTTTGACGGCAAAGGGAAAGCAGTCGGAGAGCCTTTCCGCGGGTTTCGGTAGTGTGCCGTCAGATGACTCGGATTGGTGGACCTACATGTTGGGCCTGCATGCGTTTGCTCTTGGTGTTTCACCACTCTCGGGTCGTGCATAGGTGGCGCCGTGGCGCCATGTACTACAGCAGGCACACAGCAAGGCTTTTTGGGTGGTCAGACTCATTATCTCGCACCATATAACATTGCAGTCTATATATATATACTTGTGGTTCGACCATCTATATTCTAGCTGTATATGCCGGCGTTCGTCCCCTTGCATTAGGCTCAACTTCACGCAGCTATGACTTCAACCTCTTTCAGCTCAGTCGCAGATCCCTTGATTCCGGCAACTTCTTCATCCGTCAAGGTGATCCCAAACCAAGTTTTGAGCGCGCTCACACGGTCAGCCTCAGTAGTGCATACCTGGACGAGCTCCGTCTTGCCACCCATGTTCCTCTTGACAGCGCCGTTGACCAGCATTACCTTGCCAACGATCTTGCCCTCTCCGGTCTGCTCGTCTTGACCCAGCAAAAACTTTACGAGCACGACTGTGAAGTTTTGGAAGCTCCCTGCCTTGCTGGTGAAAAAGTTGATCACATTGAAATCAACCTCAAGGAACTCCGTGTCGTTGAAAGCGTAGAACGAGTTCCACGGCTTGGTAGCCGAGTTCCGGTACTGGTAGACCCAGAATTCGTGCCTCAGTGATCCCGGGACACGCTCGCGCACGAAGCGGACTTCTTGTGTCCCGAGGTTCTTGGTAATTGGCCCGGCCTTCAGCGGCATCGGCGCAGTCGGCCCATCACCGCCGAACGCGACGTCGCAGACGTACTTGTCGCACTCCTCCCCGTCCGGAAGCTCGATAATGAGGACCATGTGGGTCATGCCCACAAACTCGCCCTTCGGAATCCCGTCCTCACGCAGCCGGATCCTAACTCCTGTCGGATATGCCTCGAAGCCCAGGCTGCGTAGGACGTGCATGAAGAAGAGAGATCCCTCCATGCAATACCCGCCGCGGTTGCGCCCATTTTCAACGAATTTTGTGAACAGTGAGTGAGGGTTCAGGTCGACGGTCTTGTGTTGGGAATAATGTAGTAGTAGGTTATCGTATGGGATCGCGGCAATCTGGTGGATGTGTAAGGCGGTCAACAGCGAAAGGTCGCGAGGCACATTGTCCTGCCGGTATTTTTGAGGCAGCTTGATGTGATCGAAATATTTCGACAGCTGGTCCTTGCTGAAAGTCGCGGTATCCACCACAGAGCCCATGATGGTCTTGAGAACGGACACGACGTGAATAAAGAGCTAATTAGAGTAATTTCTGGCTTTCCAGACTCGTCTCCAGATGCTCGAGGTTCGAGGCTACACACATTTACATAGTCTTCCTATTACTGAAGTTCCCGCAAATGACTCACTTTAAGGGAGTCCGGGCGCATTGCACCATTTGACTCATGATGCGCCCGCTCGGCTTCCTACCTTACTAGTCTGCAGGGGAACCCGAAACTGTCCGATGATTAAGATTAAGAATGATCCTTTCCCCAGATTTAGTGTGAAAAATGGAAGGAGTTTGCGATCTTTCCTGTTGAACACGTAAAACGATCCACCACAAAGGGGTTTGTCAGCAGCATACCAGTACAAAAACACAATGTCGTGATGATTCATATTACCCACGTATGCAAAACGTGAGCTGATCTTTGGATTCCAATTTGTATGAGCTTATCATGATAGATATGCCAGAACGCGGCTAGAAAGGTTCAAACAAAATGATCGCAAGTGAAATTTTGGAATCTGGCCAAGTTGAAGTTCAGCTGCAGGGCATCGAGAGGTGAAAAAGCATGGAGTATACCAGGCTGGCACTAGGTTCATTGCGTTCCTTAGTTACATGATAGACAGATGCTGTGTGTAGTTGGGCACGGAGACTATGTTCTGTGTCCTGCTCTGAGGCCTCTTATATAGCGCTGTATGGTGTATGGCGACTACGAGCTGGGCGGAACTCACACTGAAGAAAGGATATGGTTCTTCTGGCGAGACTGAAGAAAGTGTGGCTTCTGCCACTGGGCGGCTGGAGATTGGGTAAAGACATGCCGCCCACAGGGTACATGATATGAACTATTATCGAATGATGGTGAAGGTCGCAGGACACTGAAAAACTATGCTGGAAGTACTCTAGTCTAAAATTGACATATTGTGATACGAATACTCGATGGCTTTTGTATGAGATGGCCTTATGTCCTAGGTTGACCGCTTCTGAGTACTGTTCCCGTAATGTGCTAGCTAAGGCGATCAGGGCTGTAGGGCTTGCTAACGCTATATGGTCACTACTCAGCGGCTAGCATGCATCTCATGTACCACAGCGGCAGTATCGTTTAACTCATACCGCGATGGAGATACCTGCCTGCCCAGCCTGATACTGCTGCTCACGATCCACTGAAAACTCCCATGATCATGCAATAGTACCGGAGGTTCATAGACCTCAGGTGCGACTTCGGACTGTTGAGTGATGCCACGTCGCTGGGGTTGCAGTTGAAATGCCATCAGAACCATCATGATCACGCTTCGCCAAGAGTGTATGGTTCTTGACCTCCGCCTCCTCAGCGCGACACAACCAACAAGGGCGAGGGCCGCGATCGCGGCGATATCGCCAATAACGCCCCAGTGGGGGCGCCTGCTGAAGTGAAGGAACTTCCGGGTGATTCAGAGACTTCCGCATTACTTGTGCTTGTTGTACTTGCATCCGTTTCACTACAAAGTGTCGAGCTCCGCGCCTTTGTCGTCGACAGAAGCAAGATCCTGGGTCGCATTCTGACTGGCAGGCTATACGGCGAACTGTCCGGACCATGGTATAAGCTCCGGAGAAGAAATGGCGTCCGATCTTGATAACGTCATCCGAGTTGCCACTCAGCCGCGAGTTTATCGTGACGTCGGGCTGGGTGTCGTTGAGTTGCAGGGCACCGGTATTATCGTTACATCTAGTCTGAGATATTCAGAGTCGGGAACCCGAACCGTCAGAACAGTTGCGATTCCAATGGTGATGTCTCCCGTGATCTGTCCAAAGTGAGTATTTAGTAGTCTATCGGAGGGAAGTGCACGCGGCTGCACTTCATTTCAATCTGTCTGTCCAATCGTCAGACTCTGTCTGGTCGCAGATTGAATTGAAAGATGACCGTACTACTAGAGCAAAGCTTCGTCGAGGCTTCGACTACACTATCTGATACCAAGAGAGACACCCCGACTGGAGAAGTTTAGCCGTGGTGAGGCTTTCAAGTAAACCGATTAAGATAGCAGCAAGAGCATTGTCTCTTCCGCTTCGGCCGCAACGAAGTTGCTATTGTTACAGGTTAGCCGCCATTGGCGCGCGAGAAGGCGTATACTGGTGCTATATTTAGATCAATAATAAGACACAGCTGTTTCGGGGACTTCTGCACTACAAAGACTGTAACAGAAACTATCAACATTATGGGGCGACCAGCGATCTAAAGCTGGGAATTGGCTGACAAACCTCAATGGCACTTTTGTTGTCCCCGGGTTGTTGGGGAGACAACCCAAATTTCGGTAGTGTTGGCGAGGTATCCGCTCTCCTCTGGGTTGGGTGGAGCTGAGCACGTCGCATATCCATATCTGGAATCGCCCTTCGCATGACCCACGGCTGTTATGCATGTTGGTTCTACCCTGCTGAATCAGGTAAATTTGTGACTTTGATGGGCGGAAGCTCATCCACAGATGTTCACAGAACCCATATTTCAATCTTCGCTAAGCGCCCCCGGTGAGAGTTCTACGGGAGAGGCCCAATCAATCGCCCGCCGCCCCGCTGGTACTGCCAAAGACTTCTGAGCTGAAGTTGAAAATGGTTGTTGGTTGTTGGTAATTGCGGCGCAGTGGAGCCCTTGTGTTGCCCCGTTGCCGCCCACCCAACAATGCAGCCAGTCGGCGTCCTGTCCGTCTGCACCCAAGAAATAATTTCCCCAGTAATCCTGCTCGCTAATGCAGATAGAGTTGGTGACCGTGTGTTTCATGTGGCTGCCCAGAGGGCTGGAAAATGTTCTTCGCGCCTCCTTTCTGAGACGCACTCTGGCATTCTGGCCTTGGGGAGGCACAGTTCAGGTGGAAATTGTTCTCTTCTTTCTTCCAATCCCATACCTGATCGTCTCGAACTTCTCCCTGATTCCTTATGGAGGGCATGAGCACCAAGATGGCCCAGATTCTATCGCTCCTCACACTTCAAATTGCCTTGGTTCTCGCCGATTCTGCTTGTGCTCCTTCTCCCATCGCGGCCGAGATCGGCAACGTCACATTATCCAATGGCAAAATACAATGGGGCGTGGAACTGTCAGTCGGAACTCCGAAGCAGAACTTTGCTTTTCTGCCGGACTGGTGAGCTCCCTTTTATGCCAGGGCAGTATAGGTTACAAATGTCACCCACGATTGCGGTCTGACGATGCAGTTAATAGGCCTTTGAATAACACAATGCTATATGGAACCGATGGACACTGTGTACTCCGAGGTGAAGATGCGTGGAGCGATGCTGCCTGCATCACCTTCCGCGGGGGTGCCTACGACTTCGATTCTTCAACAACCCAGACGAATGTATCTGCAGAGTCACATCCAGTCGACCTACGGAATATCACTGAGCCGGCGTACCCGGAAATGGACTTCTGGGCCGACAAGTTGACTCTCAACGAGAATACCACTTTGCTTGATTTCCCGCTAGCCATGCCCAAGAGCGACTGGGGAGAGGAGGCATATTATCCTCTTATGGCTATTGGACTTGGCGCCAACTCATCGATGCTAAATGTTCTGAAGAATTCGGGAAAGATCATCTCCCGTTCCTGGTCTTTCTTCTATGGTATTGTGAGCGGATCAAATCAAGTGAATGGTCAGCTGGTGCTTGGCGGCTACGATGCATCGAAGATCTCCGGTGATAGTTCAGAGCATACTATGAGCCCGCCTAGCTCGCCTTGCCCTACAAAATTGGTTGTCACTGTCCAAGGCATGGCCCTCAGATTTCCTAACGGTACAGAAACTAACATCTTCGGGGATTCTCAATCAAGTGCGCTGGCAGTGTGTCTGATCCCAAATATAAAAACAGCTATGAGAATGCCACTCACCCCGTATTTCAACAATTTTATGAAAGCAACGGGTAGCTCTATCTCCTCCATGGATCGCAGTCTGGGCTTATACTACTGGAATCTTAGATACCCAGCGGGCATTACTCCGTGAGTATACCCGAAGCCCTGCTATTCCCCCTTTTGTTTGGTGTCCAATACTAACTATCACCAGTTACGATGGCGACCTTCTAATCACACTGGATACGGGTCTGAAGATTACTCTATCAAATGATCTTCTTGTTGTCCCACACACCTATATCGACCAAGAAACAGGTGATATCGTGGCAGAAGATACAAACGAGCCTGACCTACTTATCGACTGTCTACAAGGTGTGAGGGAGACTCACATGGCAGCGTTTGGGTCAATGTTCTTCTCTGCAGCCTATCTGTCAGTCAATCTCGATGCCGGAAAGTTTACATTGTGGGCGGCAAACTCGACTACCAATTCTACGCAAGATTTCCGCGCTTTGGACACTAGAAATGATGAGTCTACCACGTTATGTCAGGCCGGAGAGACAGACGTCCAAAGCAACTCCACGGGATCAGCACCAACAACATCGGGCATTGCTTCAGGCGCTGCAAAGCCAGATGAAGATCAGGACAACTTGAGTACCGGAGCCATAGCAGGAATCGCAGTCGGTGTTATCATCGCAGCAATTGGAGCAATCGGAGGTTTTGCGTTGTATTGGATGAGGAGAAGAAAGAGGAGGGCTGATTATGTGGCCGCGGAAATGGCAGACACATCGGCCTCAAGTTCACACAAAGAGTTACCGACTGGGAACGATCGCCACCAATCCACTCAAAGCGATCCATTTGAGCTGCAAGACGCTCACCACCAACCTACCCGAAGTGATCCATTTGAGTTGCAAGACGCTCAATCTGGCGGATACCACAGGCGAGAATTGCACGAAGATTGGGTACAAAAATACGAAATGCCCGACTCAGGTCCTCCAACCCGTCACGAGTTGTCTGGCTAGCAGGGACAAAATCAAAGCGGTTTTGGCAAGACGCCGTATCTCGGGGAAGGAGGACGCTGATCGCCTTTTCTAACTGTTGTCGAAAAGTTCTTGCAGCCAGAGATAGTACTAGCAATTCAATAGAATTCTTCTTTTCTTAAACCTTCCAAGGTTGTTTCAGCTACTACCTGGGCAAACGTCTTTCTCAGCGCCTGCTAGAGAGCGCGCCTTGGCTGTTCCTCAGAAAATACCCATCTTATTTCACCCGCATAGCATGATGACTTCCATCATGGAAATCTACTCCTCCTTACGGAGCCCAGGGCTAGAGACCGACCTCTTCCGCTACCTCGTCCTTTAGGTCGAAGGCGGAATGTATGCGACACCGGGCCCATTAAGCCAGTTGGCGACTGGGTGCCGGAGCACTTGAAATGGTTACCTAATATACCTAAAACTGGCCGCTCATAGCTCTCATGGTCATGAGCCCAAATTGATCTTGAAATACCGACCAAGCCGCGACCCGCTGCTGGACCGTGGGTTCTGGGCGCGGACAAGAGCACTTTTCTTAGCTACTTCAGTGGTCAGCTCGTACATTTCATTTGTGCTACTATGCCACTTGTTTTCAAGGTTCGGATTGGTTACTCGCCCTGTACCTAGGCCGTGGTGTGGGTAACACGAGATGACAAGGATCCTGTTTGGCTGTCAGCAGAGCCTCATAAGCGGGGTTTTCTCACTCCGTTCACAACACAGCTCGCAAGGCTCTTCAGACACAACAAGACTGTAAGACAGAGATTCGTTGAAGGGCCCTTATGGCGTCTTATTACTCCGCGTCATCATCCCGCCAGAAAGAGACGACCAGGTCAGATGCCTTAGCCTCAGAAATAGACGCCGCGAGCGATCTGGTCTTGGTCCGTCCATCTCGTACCGGCACATGGAACTCCACATCATTTGAAGACATTGGAGGTGTAGATTCGTTGCCTAACAATTCTATTCGCATGTAAGTATTCGCGTGACCTCGGGGGCGAATCAGGCGACCTGGCTGACCTTGCTGCCGTCAACAAACAGATCCCCACAAGTAGTTTCCAGATGGACAGATCATGTCATGACGCTCAGTGATGAGCAAAGGAGGATGTTCCTGAGAAGGGATCCCAGAGACGACATCGTCACATACACCAAGGCCGTCGAGGGTATCATCGACGAGAAGCTGAAGACCAGCAAGGTGGTCCGCGGCACCAAATGGATCGAACCGTTGGTCGGTTTTCTGGACTTGTGTCGGCCGATGGCGGATGCTCTAAGTGGATTGTACCCACCAGCAGGACTCATCCTCGGAGGGGTCTTCGTGGCCCTATCCGTGACCAAGCGTGTGGTCAAGTACCAAGAAGCCCTTGTGCAGTTTCTCACGAAGGCCACGGGTATTTTGGGTCAACTTAACAAGTTCAGAACCGCCTTACCAGACTCGACGGAGATCCAAACGGGACTAGTCGACGTGTTGGACATACTCTTGCAAACGTGTGCTTATGCTTTCACGTTCTTCTTTACTGATAAAGGCAAAGACAAGTCTACCAGCCGACTTTTCTGGAAATCATTCGACAAAGATTTCGGAGAATGGAAGCAGTCTCTGGATACAAGCCTTGAGACCTTCGACAGAACAGTCCAGCTCGTCTCTGCTCAAAGGCTTGGGGACTTGCAAGGAGGCCAAATGATGGCACTGCGTATGCAACTAGAGACCTATGGAGCAGTTCGGAAGAATGAGAGTAGCCGGCTTCAAGAGGAAAGAGACCGTCAAGAGCGACAACTACAGCAGTACCAAGGTACGTGATTACCGAAATGATGACATGCAGCACTGTCTAACATGACTCAAGATGAGAGACGATCCAAGCTTTTAGCTTGGTTGTCGCCGCTTTCTTTTCAAGCAACTCACAACAGCATTCTGGCCAAGACTCTGAACGAAACCGGATTTTGGATATTGCAGCACGAGAGCTACATTTCATGGAAGAAAAAGTCCTGTGAAGCACTTCTTTGGATTTACGGAAAGCACGGCAGCGGCAAATCGCATTTGGCCGCGAGGGTCATCGAGGAATTAAGGGGTATTTGCCGCGAAAGAAACGTTGCACCAGGCGACAGCAATAATAATCATCGTGACAAGAGTACTGCAGTGCCAAGAACTACTGATACGGAGGAAGATCTCACAATGCGGGCTGCCAAAGACGAATCGGCCCTGGCTATATGGCAAGAAAATCCCGTTCCCACGAACTATCCCGACGATAGCGCGTGGATGTCCGTGGCCGAGGGTGCCAGCCAGAAACCCGCAAGATCAGCTCCAGACTCGGTCGCTCTTGCGTACGTATACTGTAGCTCTCAGCAGGTACAGAGCTCCGAGAAGTGGAGAGCAGGTCGGAGTACAGAGCCGGCAGATTGTTATGACTCCACAGGTCTTCTCGGCTGCATCCTCAAGCAATTATACCGATATCTTCCCAAGGACGTGGATGTTCCTGAGTTGACACATGCTAGCTTCGGAGCAGGAGAGGACCTGCCAAGCAGAGATGCAATAACAAACGGAATCAGAAGTATCATTCCAATGTTCAGCAAATCATTTATCGTGGTTGACGGCCTGGATGAGTGCAGTGGGATGTCAAGCCTGGAATTCGAAACCTTTTGCAGCTTCTTGGCAAGTCTTGCCACTCTCAGCATCTCAGGCCCTTCAGCAAATGTTCTGATACTCAGTCGTCCTGGATACCCTGCGATCACTAACGCCACCGACGGCTGCCCAAGCATCGAGGTCGACAAAGGCGCAAATACAGAGGATATCGGTCGTTTCATCGACGACAGAAGTGGTAATATGACCAGTGACTCTGCGTCACTGAAAGAGATACAAGAGAATCTGTTGTATTCGGCGGACGGGATGTTTCTCTGGGTCTCGCTCGTTATCGACTCTATCAAGCAAGAAAGAACCGCCAAGAAAATGAAAATTGCTGCGCGAAAAATGCCGAGGGGCCTACACGGGGCGTATACAGATGCCATGACGCGCATCATGAGCGCGGAGCCATCTATCAAGGACTTGGCTTTGAAGGCGCTCCTATGGGCCACTAACTCGAAGAGACCTCTCTCTAAAGCTCAACTGCTAGAAGCTTTGGCAATTGAAGAGGGGATGACTTCAATCAGAGAAGACGAGAAATTAGATGGCAATGTCCCCCTAACAAAGGACTGTGCCGACTTGCTCGTGCTCAAAGATGGACATTACATGCTCCTTCATCCCTCACTGGGAGATTTCTTGAGGGCGCTCGGTGACGGCAGCGTGGAAGAGCTTGAAGGCTATCAAGAATTGCAAATCAATGCAGCCCAGATCCTTGGAGTCGATTGCCTCACATACCTCAAATTTTGCGCCTTTTCAGAAGGGTCCATGTCGACTGAAGATGCCTTGAGGGAGACCCTTAAGCGGCATCCCTTTCTAGAGTATGCTGCGGTTTTCTGGGGAGATCACCTTAGAGAAGCGCTCGAACGGCGCGATTCAAATCTTGAAGACAGTATTTGCGAGCTCCTGGAGTTACAACAGCGCCGAGACCTCATCCATCAAGTTTACATGCGTTTCTCTAGTCGAAGAGATGAGGGCGTCTCAATTTTCCCGTTTTCTTGCGGGACTTCACCGTTACACATTCTGTCTATCTTCGGACTTCATCACCTCCTGTTGCGTTATCCCATCACAGAACTTGATATCAATAAAACTGATGGGTTCGGCAACTGCCCTCTGGACTACGCATCACAAAATGGGCATCAAGTCATGTCTAGCAGAATTGTGGAGGAGCACGTGAGTCGAATTGGTGATGTCAGCCGACACACCGTTCGACAATGTAAGAGCAAATCATGGCTAATGGGCACATTTATCCGTCAACACTGGACGGATCTTGTGGTAGTATTATTGGACCTGGGTCACTCCACCAGACAGCACGGCACAAGGCGCGCACCAACTGGTCTTCACTTGGCGTCGTATCATGGATACACAGATATGATGCAGAGGCTGCTTCGTTCTGGGGCAGACCCCAACGCTAGGGATTACGATGGAATGACGCCTCTGATGAAAGCAGCCCAGCTCAACCATCTTGAGGCGACGCAAATGCTACTTGATCATGGTGCAAATGTTCGCTATTGCGATTTCAAGGGCTTCACACCGTTACACTTCGTCACAGGTCTGCCAGATGGCAAAGAAGAGTTGGCTGCGATCCTATTGGACAGAGGCGCCCGGATTGAAGGGAAAACACAGGAAGGGGCAACACCGCTCCATCGCGCCGCGGCATTTGGGTCAGAAAGCATGATTTCGTTTCTCCTCGGCCGTGGGGCGAATCCAAATGCAGTCACCCGTGAATATAACTGCACTCCTTTGATCATTGCAGCCACGCGTGGGAGAAAGGACGCCGTGCGCCTCTTTCTCAATGGAGGAGCCAGCATCCAGATCCTCAGCAATTTGGGTCTCACAGCACTTCACGAGGCAGCGGCAAGGGACAAACCAGAGGCCATTTCCCAGATACTTAATCTTGGTGGGGGTAAGACGGTGTTGGATTGGAGAGATCATCGCGGGTTTACCGCACTCTCTGCAGCGGCATCCATGGGCAGTATTGATTCGGCAAAGAGACTGTTGGATGAAGGTGCAGATGTGGAGTTAGCCACCAACTCTGGATTGACACCACTACTGGTAGCTGCGAATAAGGGACAGGCCTTCGTGGCCCGAATGCTTGTTGACGAGTTCAAGGCAGACCCTCATCATTTGGACTGCAAGGGATCCAACGCCATGCACCACTCATCCCTCCAAGGGAGTGCAGAGGATTTACAAATGCTGATGTCATTGGGTGTCGGGACATTCACTAAAAATCAGCTTGGGCGAACTCCGCTTCACTACGCTGTCTTTACGAACAATGTTCAACTCGTGGAGTTCTATGTCCGAAGCTTTGCTCCGGAGAGCGTTCTGGTGAGGCAGAAGAATTCTGAACCTTTGGGTAAGTTCTTAAGCACCCATGAGCTACTGCTTTCGTGGTGAGCAGCCTGCTTGAGATTGTCAAAATAATGCCCCTATTCTCAATGAAACTGGCCACGCGGCTAACTTAGGATACAGTACGTTTGAGTCAAAATCTACAAAATTACATCATGGATGCGGTATAGTAGTTTGATATCTCAGAAGCTGACAAAACGAAATCTCATCTTCGGGTAGCTACAGATATCCGCGAATGTTAGCCCCAAAATTATCCAGTGTCTGACAAAATGGAAACCAGAACTAGGCCTTTGGAGGTTTCAAAATGGAGACCTTGCCATACACCAAGTAGTGATACTTGGTAATATCAAGCTTGTTGAGTTTCTTTGCCACTCAGACGTCATCAATGAACCAGGAGCAGGCGGATATACACCACTCCACTGTGCTGTTCGAGGCAAAGACTCAAAGATGGTGCAGTGCCTGTTGGAACGTGGGGCTGACATAGAGGGTCTGAAGTCAAGCAGACCCAGTCCATTGATCGAGGCACTGGCCTTGAAAAACTATGAGGTAGTAGATATCCTCCTCGACTGGAAAGCCGATGTGGATGTTAGGGATGACGAAGATTGGCGACCGCTCCACTATGTCGCTGCCCAGGGCCACCGAGAACTCACATGCCGGCTCATGGACGCAGGATGCGAGCTAGAGCCTGTGAATGATAAAGGAGACACGCCTTTGTTTCTCGCTTGTCTCAACAATTATCCGGAGCTCATCAAACTTTTCCTCGCCCGTGGGATTAAAGATATAACCATTCAGTGTACTCGAGGTCTATCATATGCTCACGTCGCCGCGTATAGAGGGAACCAGGAACTGCTTGAGAAACTCCTCAAGATGAACAACAAACTGGTCAACCAATTGGACTGGAACGGACACGACCCTCTTTGCGTTGCGGCATGGAGTGCTGAGCCCGATGCTGCTGAACTTTTGTTAGCATCCGGTGCATCGCCGGATGGGCTCTCTTACACGCAAATGACTCCACTAGCTCTGGCTGCCGATGCCGGTTCCATCAGAATCATTCGAATTTTACTCAGAGCTGGCGCTCAGGTCGACAAGATTGGGGCGCTGTTACGAACGCCATTGATGTGGGCTGTTCGCGCCGGGCACGCCCGAGTAGCGAACTACCTCCTCAAAGCTGGAGCAAATCCTTTTCTGCGAGATGAATTGGTAGGTCTTGCAGAAATTCCACATACTTTACTCCCCAAGTGCTCTTCACGATAGTGTGTGCCAGGGGTGGTTTCCTTTGAATCACATCAGTAGTGTGTCTCCTAGTACCACGCCGAGCAACAGCATGCGGCGATCCCCCATCCCTCAGCTTATTACTGCTAGAGCGTGGCACTCATTTATCAATAGGGCCTTTCCGCATTTGATCTGGCTCTTGGACACGCAGCTGCGAGTGCTATCCTGGAACCTTGGAGAAGGCTTCAGGGAGACATTTCAACCAATGATGACTCTCAGACCGGCCTTCTGCAATTCATAAGCCGGACTGCGAGGATTACCGCTCACAAGATCCAACAAGGCGCCGATGCTAGAGCCAGTAGTGGAGACTGGCCGCTGCAAATATCTTCGGTATATTTCTTTGCCTTCACCGACGCTATCTTCTCGTTGATTCGCAATCACGAAGCGAATCTTCTGGTACCTGAATGCCCTCGCCTGACGAGCCTCATTGGCTCCTGCCCACATAGTCGACCAGCAGATAGTCTCACAGCCGTGCCAGTCAAAAGGGCGGCAATACTAAAGGAATATTGGTCCCTTTTGTCGGATTCAGGTGGAGAGCCTACGTGCGACTTCTGTTTCGCGACTCTAGATGTGGAATACTACGTATGCTCTATCTGCGAGAACCGTTCTTGTGCCGACTGTCAGCACGCCATTTCTACCCTGTCACTTGAGGAGCGATTACAAGATTTCCAGCGGCTGGATCGATTCAAACATGAAGTCTTCGCCGTGCTACGAGTTTTAAGGCCAATCCGACACGAGGACCCACGGGCCTTGACGACAATTATTTCTCATGAATCATGCTTACAAACTTGGATTTCACAGAAGAATGACGACTATCGCAGGTGGAGAAGCAGTCGCAAAGTCTACAGCCATTTTGACCTTGACTCTGTGGTCGGGTGGCAAGCTGTTGATACCATGAAAGCCATTCTCTCTCTCTTCAATGGGCCGTCAGAGGATGCGGGCGACACAGATGGCCGAGAGGCTGAAGAAACCGGGCTTAACAGGGATGATTGTGATCAAATTACCGAGAAATGGCAGGATGTATTCGCATGCAATTTACTGGTTGAGGATTTCAGAGACCTCTGTGGCCATCCGTGGCAGATGTACTTGAAAAAGCCCCGAAATACCGAGGATGCAGCGCTCGATTCATCTGGAAAGCTCACTGACGAGTTCTTCGACTTCATGGCGGACAAGTATGAAGCAGCGATGAACGTTGGGACAGATATCATGGACTTTCTAGAGTCGAAACAATTTGATGGCCAGGGAATTGACAATGTTGCCGCCCAGGACTTGGTTCGGGAGACACCGGCAGGCGAAGGCTCAAGTCAACCTAGGGAGCCTCCGGGAGAAGGCAATGACACAGAACCTGTTGATGCGTCATCAGGCGGCCCTTCATTGGATGGCTCA
This sequence comes from Diaporthe vexans, assembly GCA_021188095.1. NCBI lineage: Eukaryota > Fungi > Ascomycota > Sordariomycetes > Diaporthales > Diaporthaceae > Diaporthe > Diaporthe vexans. Next base: position 272,677 of record JAJLLZ010000017.1, read on the forward strand.
TCATCGCCCGCGTTAGAGGTCTCCGAATACACACCTCTGGAAATATTGGAGACTGGGAATACCATTGGAATTGACCTAGAAGGCATCCTGGATAGGTTGCTTACGAAACGGGATTCTCTCGTCGAGGATGGTCGACTAACGGAGGACGAGGACTTCAGTCTCAACACAGCGTGGAATATGGCCCAGGCCATCGTCTATCAAGACACACCACAACCATCATTGAAGGATATTTCGGACAAGGGTGAGAGATATAGCACCGCTCCGACGACACCTTTGCCATCTGAAGGCCGTGGGCATGGTGGCAACACCTCATCAAGCTATGGTACGCCTAGGTCTATGTCTCCAGTGGGGTGGACCTTGGATTCCGATGAATAGGTGCTGCTTTATGTACATATGTAATCAAGTTCCATGCCAGGACCAGAGTCTACTTTCGAAACAGAGAGGCTTCTATAGATTCAACCTGACCACTCCTGGCTTATGAGCCCCGCTGAAAACTGTTATGCAACGAATTATTTCGCTCGAACATGCTCATTATTGATTTCGGAAAAATTCGTTCTTCGGCGCTTAATGAAGAAGCATTCCATGGTATATTTCATTGTGAGATGGCCAACATAATAGGCGGAGCTCATCTTCACCGCCTTCTCAAGGGGCCTTGTCAATCTTAGGTCAAGTCTGCAGAAATCGCTCAGCCAAGAGCCAAAGGGGCTGTGTGACCTGCTGGCAGGAGCAGGAAGGAGGATTGCATACGAGGTGTTCCGTTATTTGGTCCGGATCCAGTTTGTACGACCCGATTCGCGAAAACCACTGGCTGGATTGCCGCATGGGTGAGAAGCCTGCCGGAACCTTGGTCACACCTCTTGGGGCAACGGCCCGAAATGTTCACAAGTCTCTCAAAGGTTCGAGTTTGTGTAAGGTCAAGCGCTGTCCGTATTTGTGAGGCTTGATTGAAACACCGAGTACATTGTTGGGCCTGTATACCCTTCTCTAAGTCGTCAACCGTCGGTTGTCAGGTGGCATGCACGGAGCCTCATCCACAGCGATCTTCGCATCGCAAATGGTCACCTATGGGACAATCTTGCTTCCTCGGGTGCGCAGTGCGAGCCAGTTAGTAGGGTGTGGCGAGACCCAATCCCGGTTGTCCGAGTTTCGATCGGCCAACCTCCAACATTCTGGGCAACAGTTATCAACGAGTATTTGTATCTACTAGAAGCATTCGCTTCTAAATGTTACACACGACCAAAGGAACAACATGGTCTCATGGCCAAGAGCTGAGGCGGGAGCCACCCGACTGGACCATGTGCTTTCTGCAGCACGATCTGAAATATTTATAAGACGAATATTCCTATTATCCGAGGTGGCGCTTGCTCTAAGCGCTCGCGCATAGCAGCCACAGCAGTTTAACCGTCGCTAGTGAAGAGAAAGGAGCCGGATAAAAGATGGAAATTCAGCAGTTCCTGGAAACCCAAGATTCACTTACACACCTGGTTAGACTAGGCAGTACCAGTGCGTCGGGTCAAGCTTTAAACGCCAAGCGTGAAGTGCCTGTCAACATACTTGTCAACCATTGAAAGTGGAGTCGGGGAAATGCTTGAGAGATCTTGACTGCATTTGACAGCTCGAGGCGGACCTCGAGGGCTAGTTAGTGTCTCCGGAACACAGCAGCCTCAACCCAAGCTTGATCGTCTAGATGCTGCAAAAAATGAACGAACTACAATGTACGCAATTAATCTGGTCTTCAGTTGGACTCACAGGCTTATTGTGTTCGCTCGCAATGAGATTTCCTTAATCGCTATCCGTCGAAAGCGTCTCAGCTGCTGCTGAAAACTGCTACATTTGATGCGAGTGTCAGTCGTTTCTTGCCTCAAAACGTTTGACTTAGGACGACTAATTCTGTGAACGCTTGCCGTAATCAGCTAGACTACGGATAAATACTTCAGGCTGAATCCATTGGTGGTTCTAGCCCCGATCGGTCATCCTCCTACTGAGGCAATGAGGGCGGCAGGCCGCCGGCAGCACACCATCAAGTCGAGCTGTAGGTCACCGTGCCAGTGGGGCCAGTAAAGCTCCGATATTGAAATCCGGGGAAGACAAGGATGTCTGATCGACCCCACAGTTGCAGCAGTTCGCTGGGCATGTCCCAGCCTTGACGAGAATATCACGAGCTGTGCGAATGTGAATGGCTGTCAAAACTGCCAGCGGCCCAGGATAGATTAAATATGCAACATAGCCCCATTGGAGAAGAAAAAGGGCCGAAAAGATCGAGACCAACATACGACAAAACCATAGTCTGCTGAACGGCCATCGGCATCAACATTTATCATTCTCTGCATAATAAACGCTCGAGTAATGCACGCTGGGGGCCATGGGAAATCGGGACAGCTTGCGGAGACAACTTCTCCAGACCTGAAGCCTGATCGCTTGAACGGACCGGCAACCGACATTCCGCATGTGTGCCATGTGAACGAACTCCAGGCTTCACGCTGAGGATATCCGTCAGCTATTGGGCGCCACCTTGGACGAACCCCTGCCTCGCCGAATCCTCATTGCTACGCACATGCATTTGGTTGGTGCAAGGGATGGTAGGTGGGGGGTTCTGGACCGAGCGGCAGCTTACATCCAAAATTCGGGGTCCCGAGGAAAAAGTATATAGATAATCATCGTGGACGGTGAACCCCGTTTCTTCTGCGCTTCGCTTCTCAGGCTTTCTTTCTTGGCCCAGCCTTACAGATTGGTGGATCGTACGTCGACACACTTAGAAGTCTCACCGAATCTCATCTTGTTAAGCCTGCCCGTCAATATGGGCAAGACAACCTTCACCCTTGCGGGCCGGGAGTGGGCCAAGATTACATGGTGGAAGACCAAGCATATGCGGTCCCTCTACCTGTTTCTGTGGGCTGCTATGCTGACATCGGCCACTAATGGTAAGAATATGAATACCTTTGAACCCGACTTTGTCTGTTTTTAACCTATTTGCGTTTCCAGGTTATGATGGTTCCCTTATCAACGGTCTTCAAAGCATGACCCAATGGCAGGACTATTTCAACCACCCGAGCCCTTCTATCATGGGCCTGCTGACGGCTTCGATGGCTATGGGCTCGATGCTCGCTATCCCGATCGTTCCATACTGCGCAGATATCCTCGGCAGACGCATGGGAGTGGTCATTGGCTGTGCTATCATGCTGGTGGGCATTGCCCTGCTCTCTATGGGGTTCCACATCGCCATGTTCATCATGGGCCGTCTTCTGCTCGGCTTCGGCATTGCTATCGCCCATGGCTCCGCCCCCCTCCTGATTGCAGAGCTAGTGCACCCGCAGCATCGCGCTGTCTACTCGACCATCTACAATACTCTATGGTATCTTGGCTCCCTCATCGGCGCTTGGGTCTCATTTGGCACAAACAATATCGCGGGCGACTGGTCCTGGCGCGTGCCCTGCCTTCTGCAGGCGATCCCTTCCCTGTTCCAGATCTTCTTCATCTGGTTCGTCCCAGAGTCTCCAAGGTGGCTCATCGCCAAGGGAAAGCATGCCAAGGCCAAGGCCATTCTGACCAAGTACCATGCCTCGGGCGACGAAAATGACGAACTCGTCGCTGTCGAGTACCACGAGATCCAGCAGACCATCTCTCTCGAGCAAGAGTACGAGAAGACTTCATGGAGCGAGCTCTGGTCCACCCCCGGCAACCGCCACCGTCTCCTTATCCTGGTCAGCTTTGGTCTGTTCTCCCAGTGGTCTGGCAACGCCTTGGTCTCTTACTACCTCTCCGGTGTGCTAGAGACGGTTGGCATCAAGGATGACAAGACCAAGCTGGAGATCAACGGTTACCTCTCCGTCGTGCAGCTCGTCTCAGCCGTTGGCATCTGCTTCTTTGTCGACAAGATCGGTCGTCGCCCATTGTTCCTCACGTCTTGCGTGGGCATGCTGGTGTCATTCATCGTTGAGACCATCGGATCGGCCCAATACGCCAAGACTGAGAGCACTGCTGCTGGTCATGCGGTCATTGTGTTCATATTCATCTACTTCATCTTTTACAACTTGGGCTTCTGTGGTCTTCTCGTCTCCTACTCAACCGAGATTCTGCCTTACAGGATCCGCGCCAAGGTATGCTCCTCGCAACCCCTTAGTTGCTTTACCTGGAATAAACCAATACTGACCAACATCTTACCAACAGGGTCTCACAGTCATGTTCCTTTTCGTCGACATCGCGCTTTGGTTCAACCAATATGTCAACCCCATCGCTCTGGAGGCCATCACCTGGAGGTACTACCTGGTCTATGTCTGCTGGATCGCCTTCGAGACGTTTGTCGTCTGGAAGTGGTTCATCGAGACCAAGAACACGCCCCTCGAGGAGATTGCCAAGTATTTCGACGGCGACTCCGCCATTGTTGGTGGCGAGGCTGCTACTGCCAAGGCACGCCACCTGGCTGGGGACGAGGATGAGGTTAGCGAGACCAAGGGCGAGCATCCTGTTGTCTCGACCACGGCTCGTGTCTAACCAGGGGCTGTGGAACTCGCACTGGTCTTTGGAGGTCGCATGTAGCTGTTAGGCAGGCTTATGGCCGGGAATAATATTGCTGATTTACTTCCATACTGAGGTAGCGAACAGAGTACGAATGAATAATAGATACCCTCCTCTACGATTAAATTGTGCCATATCTCATTCCTGTATTTGTTTCAATCACATTTGGTCATTGTTTACCACACTGACAACAATCCCCCGCCCCCCCAAATAACATATAGCCAAAGGGGTTGGTCCGCGAGATGGCCGCACTGTAAGAAAACGGCTGTTGACAGAGACTCTCTAGCTTTATGTCACAAATGATAAATCTTGCAGATGACATGATTTGAAATCCTACTTATGAACAAACCGAAGCCAACCCGCAGCATAACCAACGCCCTGGGGCAAGTTCAGTCCAACGAAAGGCACATTGCAGCTCTATGGACGAGCAACTGGTGAGGCGGCAGACAGTAAAAGAGAATGCATCTATGCCGGAGCATGGCTCAAAGAATCATTGCGGACTTTGTCAATTCCTGATCGTAGCATTCTAGATGCTCAACCACTCGGGATAATGGATTGCGGATGAGCGAAAACATTGCCCGGGTCCAAAGCCGCCTTCAACCCCTTGAGCTTGGACACCAATTGATCGCCGTAGTACAGCCGATTCGCCTCATCAGCACCCAGAGTCGGATCAGCATAGTTAATGTACGCGCCGTACAGAACTCCCTCGGCATCCAAGACATCCGTGATGGCCCCGTTCAGCCCATTCATGAACTCGATACCCGCCTCGGGGAACGCGTCGCCGGCTCCAACGAACCCATAATTCTGCACCGTCCACATGAGATTGCGATGGCCGTACGCAGAGAAGGCAGGACCCCGCGCGTTGATCTGGCTGTCTGCCCCACCGTCCAGGTTGATGATGGCGAACCACGACACGGGCGAGTTCGCGCCCCGGTTCGCGATGTAGGTGATATAGCTCCTGAGCGCCGCAGTGGAGAAGCCTGGCTCCGGGACGGCAACGCTCTTGGCGAAGAAGTTGTCTCGCGCCGTGTACGGCTCCGCGGTGGACACAGTCAGACCTCCTCCATTCAAGTTCTCCAGGTTGGCGCGCCAGTCAAGCTGCTGCACGGTCACAGGCGACGAGGGCTCCGGTAATCCACGCAGAAGCTCGGGCGATATGCTCTTGTTGAAGTCGCTTGGTGATCCGAGGTACACTCCACGGACCTGGAAGCCGTTGGCACCGAGAGTGATCCCGAAACTGAGGTTGCGTGTTGTCACCGATGCGTTCAAGGCCATGTCCTGGAGATGTATGAAGGATGATACTGCGGTGTCGATGCTCGTTGCGGGTGCAGCTCCAGGGAACGAGAAGCCGAAATAGGTCGTTACTGCGGGAGCCGGCTGAGTCTGAAGGTAGAGATTTGTCGCGATCCCAAAGGACGGAGCAGCTCCTCGCATGACCTTGGCGCGGTTAGCCGTAGTTTCCTACATGTGTCCGGTATGCGATTCCGTCCCGGTTGACTTACATAGTATAAATTAGCGTTCTCCTCCGCGGAAGCATGAACAATCTCGCCATTCGCCTTCACAACATCCAAGCCTACGATCTGGTCCAATGCCATACCCCAGGCTCGAGAAGTGTACCCATATCCTCCCAGGCTGAAGTGACCACCTACTCCAACTCCAGCACAGGTGCCATGTGCTAGGGCTCGACCCTTCTCATCCAGGCTCAGAGCCATATTACCCAGTCTTGCTCCAACACCCACAGACGCGATTCCACTGGTCTCATCGAGGGTGACATTGTGAAAGCGCTGCAGATCAACTATCATCGACCCATCCTTTCCACCCGAGCTCGTAGAGGCATATGAGTGGCCACCTGACTTGGCCTGGACCTTGATGCCATTCTGGGAAGCACAGACGACCGCGTCGGACACTTGCTGAGTGGTTTCCGGGACGATTATAACCGCGGGCACATACTGAAGGCGAATATTGTAGCTCGTGACGAATTCAGTCCAGTTCGCGCTCGTGGAAACTGTTAGCGGGACCGATTTGCTGTCCAGGCAGTTCAGCAGGCCGGTCTGTCGGGTGCTCAGCAAGGCAGTGGACGGAACGAAGCCGGCATGGCCGACTTGCGCAAAGAGGCAAATCGTCACCAACAGAGTTGTGGTTTTCATGACTTCTACAGAATGAAGAGGAAGGTCCCTGAATCTTGGAAAGGGGAGATCAGGCAGCCATGGAATAGCTTGACGCCAGCCTGAAGAGAATTCTCAGCTGGAGCACGAATGTCTCACTCTGGCCGCTGTGTAACTTTGCACCGTCCTCCATTTCTGCACTTTTCGTAAGCCGGTGGATCCGTTGATCCGCAATACAACAAGCTCAGCGATGAGCTTGAGACTTTAGCGTTTAGCGGGACTTGTCTTGGTTCATGCATGCCTCGATTACCCTGCTCAGAACGCCCAACCCGTACACACTCCCAACAAACCTACGAACGCACATCAAAAAAGACAAACACCTTATGAAAGCAATGAGAAATATCGTCTGTATTAGTAGAAGTCTCTTGTTGTAGGTCATCGGTGTCACAATCAGGGACACGGAGCTTTTGATGTAACGCATGTACGTACAAGTGCGACCGGACGGCTTGTAGAAAAGCTTGTTGGTACATGGTGGGCTTCGGCCACCTTGTGTTTTTTTTTTGTTCAACTATCTGTCTATTCATCATCTTCTTAGCCTTTAGACTACCTACCTTATACCTCCTCCACAAAGTCAGCAATTACTTAGTATATACCCTTATATTTCTCTATATAAGGGATCTTTAGTTTCCCCTATAGTACCCTCTTTTTAACTATATTCTTTATATATTATATAATAATAGAGGGATTTTTAATAATAAAGTAGTATACTTAGAAAAAAAAGTATAAGTTTTTATCTATTCTTATTTCTATTTTATAAACCTTATACTTATTATATATTTTATAAATAGTTCTAGTTTAGCTTTCTAAGAAGGTTTTCTTTATTTCCTTAAAGCTATATAGGAAAGCTTTCTTAAATAGGGTACTTATAGTAGTATAACTATTTAGTTAGCTATATACTTAGAATAAGGACTATAGTATTTCTAGATAGGCTTATCTAGCTAGTAGTTTTATAAGGCTATATAATAAGTATTATTAATAGAGGGAAGAGTTAAGTTTCTTAGCTAAGTCTCCTTTTTTAGAATTTACTTTCTTATAAGTACTATCTTAAGACTATTATAGTCTTACTATATAACTACTTTACTATATAACTACTTTACTAGCTATTAGTCTTAAGCTACTAGTATTAATAATTCTAATTAATAGTATTATTAAGAGTAATACTTCTTAGCCTTATCTATATAGTATAAGGCTAAGGCTATATACCTATAAACTATATTAATATTTTATTATAATTAGTATTGTTTTTTTTTAAGTACTAGGTTTTAAGCACTCACTACTGTATAAAGGTACTATGTATATTTTATATGTATAGGGGATTGGAAACGCAACCGCTGGTACATGGTGCACGGTGAACCCGGTCACTGAATTAGGGGCCTCTCCGGTAGCGGTAACGTAAATCATTTGTTTCAAAGAGCCCTCTACTCCCAATGTATAATGCTGCCTAAGGCTGCCTAGTACCTCGTCAAATACTGACGCTCTTGTGTATATCGTGTGTATTTAGGGAGGGAGATTCTCCCTACTAGAATTGCTAGTGGGTAAGGAAAATCAAGATTTCATTCTTGCTACTAGATTTAATTAAATCTCGCCAAGAAAATCAACATGGTTGAACAGAAAGTTTTGTCTGCCAAGGTTGTGGCTTGGTCGCTAATGGGAAACAGGGATGTCTGCAGCACATGGGATGAACCTATCAATGTGTGACGAATAAAGTCCAATTGCAGGTGGTTCGATGATGCCGAGAATGCCAACTACAAAAAATACATGTGCAGGAGATGGCCGTTGGGAGGTTCGGTCTCATCACCCATTCGGCATCTAACGCACACATTTATCATTGCTCGCCTGGGCTAATTTGCCCAACAACCGCAATCTCATGTCGTACCAATGCGTCGAAAAAGAGCGCGACCCCCTTAATTTTCATGGTGTGAAAGTCAACACGCCAACTTGGATAGATCCATGAGTGCCTTGAAATGTCTTATTCATCTTCCTATTTCTACACATATCGTATTCAACCACTGCTATCGGCATTGTATGATTTTTTAAACGCTGGGTCTTGAGCGTTTACGACTGTATGAAGGCGCTGCGTATGGCTCAGGCTGTATACGGAATAGAAACGGAACCAGCTATTTCTGAACATCATACCAATAGGAAGACCTCTGATTCAAAAGCCAGTCCAGCACCAGCGTTCCTAGCAAAACATTCTCCCTGCATGAAACCATCAAGGTAGCACTCGCCCACAAAGCAATGCTCCCGTGAGGTCAGCTTCGGTCGTAGCAAGGAGGGTACAAATGCCCCATACAGAACCACTACCATATCTCCAATCTGAGCACCAGATGGGCATAACCCTATGAGGCCATCTTCAGTGGTAAACATGCACTTCCCATGGCAAGGCAAACAGTCCACTATTCTTTCAGGGCCACCAGAAGGGACGTTATAGTGTGCCCTGTAATGGTCACTTATGCCATTCTTGAGAGAATCAGGTTCAGAACTTGAATATGGATCTGACCAGTTTGTTTGCATACTGGTTATGTGCAGATACGCTCTCCGCATCTCCAGCGACAACACTGGGCTGCGAAGCAGAGGATAATACGACAAGGAGGAAATGCGACCAAGGCGAAGACCTCGCAGGGCCAATTTGGGTGAGTCGGCCGGGCTATCGTGCTCCTCCAGCAGAACCACGTCTAGTTCACGTCCAGCGCTTGCGTTGTACGGAGCACGCTCGTCAAGCCCCAAGAGGCTTGGCTTCCAGGAGCTTCGTCCTTCGAACCAGAAGCTCCATGACGGTCGCTCAGAAAGTCGGGCCCGGTCGTGCGTTTCATGAGGTGGGCCACTCATGTCGAGCCAGGTGCGGCCAGTTTGCATTTGAGCAGTCGACAAGATCCGGAGCGACCGGGAGCGGCCGATCCACCACCTCGTGAAATCTGCGTATACCCTGGCGACAGGTTTGGAGTAATCCGGGCGCACGAGGTGTGGAAGTCTAGACAAGTTGTGTGTCTCGTTTCCAAACACGAGGAGCGCGAAGAGTTTGTCCCTAGCGTCTGTTGCGCGCATATCGAGCCCGTCTAGGGCTACGTCGATTATGTTCAATTGTTGCTTTGGCGTGACATGGAAAGGATTCGTGGAGCGAGGCGCATGGAATAGCGTCTTCCATATCTCCGGCATCATGTTGGCCGCTGTATCTTCTCTTCCATAGTAAGTATTAATGCAGTGATTGCCCTGAATGAAGGCAGCCCACGGCAGTTCCTCTTGCCCGCAGAGAACTGACACCCTCTCCGCAACGTTCCTGATTGTGGCGTCGGGTTTTGTACTCCAGACTTCCTGCAGAACCCAAACACGATGGAACCATGAGAGAGCGAAAAGCCTGGCGTGGTCGAAGTCATACCAAGTGTCGCCATTGAAGATGATTCGATGCGTGGGAATGGGACGGGTCATTCCTTCGATGAATCTATCAACATCCTTGTTGTCTTTAAGGTCGCTTTGGTATTTGCTTGTGATATCCTTATAGACTGCGAGATCTCTTGTCGCGGCATTTCGCGTCACTCCAAGCCAGACAAATACGTGGTCCGCGTAGGAGAAAATATCGCTCATCATGGCGACTTGTTGCGATCTCTCTGTGATATCGCTCTGCTTGATACAAATCAAGTCGATCCAGACTACACAAGTAGCATCCTCACGTCTCAGCCGTTTCAAGGCCGCAAGCAAGTTGTCATTTACGGCGATATGGGACGACACCTGTACGCCATCAACATGCGAGGTCAGAGGCACCAGCGTCGTGGTCGTCGATTCACCCCAGCAGTAAGAAAGCGCGTTGAAATGAAGCCGCTCCTCACTTGACAGACAGGTGTATTGTAGCGAGAGGCGCGGTATCATGCTGTCTTTACCGGGCTCGATGGCCACGACTCGGATCTCACGCTCGCCGACATTCAGTTGGCGATATAGCTTTTCGTCCGGCTCCGGTCGGTCTGAAGCCACAGCTGGAACAGTTTCTGCCCAGACCTCGATGTGTCCTTCGATCACCCAGTTGACCCAAGCTGGCCACTTCGCCCTTGGAACGAGCTGCACGGTATCTCCGCTCTTGATGACAGAAAGCCATGCCTCTGATGAGCCTTGGTCGGAATTTTCATCCGCTTCGTCGCGGAAGTCGAAGGCTGTCACATGTCTGGTAGATTCAAAACGCGCGTGTACATTGCGGTGCAATACCAGGCGCGTTACTCGGTGCAAGCCCGAGGGCTCAAGAACATGAGCGTCGAACCATGTGTGCGTGAAGTCGTAGGTACCGTGGTTGTGTGGGAAGTCGCTGAATCCCTGATCATGAGAGACTGTCGTAAAGGCAAGTCGACGGACGATCAAAGTGGTGGCAGGATCACTGGGCGCGGGAATATCAAGGCTGAGATAAGGGTGGATGGGACAGAATTGGTGCGTGTTCTGTGGTTCTTCTCTACTAGTACTCAAATAAATCCAGCTTGGATCAACCTCATGGTGCGTGGCCATGACAGCCAGAGATCGAATTCCCGAGTGCAGGACGTTGACGAGATCAAGTGATGGATAGTGGAGTTGTCTTGTGAACGTAGTTTTTATCCTTGCCAGTGGGTCTAGAAAGAGCGATGTAAGCGCTAATACGCATTCAGCAGCATTTGAATGCTCTACAGGACGTCTCAACCAGTAATATCAAAAGGTACTCCGCAAGGAGCCCGGCAATTTAGGGATTCCTGCATTACCTTCGGCGCTCCTGGTCAGGGTGGTCAACTAGCTATTACATGTCCAAGATTGACAATCTGGCATTCTCTTGTGCACCAACAACCGGTTTTTGTTTTTCATCATACGGATAGCCGACTCCAGGACGGTCACCGAGGGGGGGTAAACCAGCTCGCAATCCCTTGAATGGCGTGACAAATGATTATTCCGACTGATTGATAATCATTCTTATGCTGGCGTACTGTAAATAATCGCTGCGAAGCCAACAGAATCGGAATAAAATCTATGTCTTACTAAGTTTGTAACTCTACTCCACATTTAACAATGAGATGAGCAAATCAATGCAACAGTTCTACAAGAGTGCCTCGTGTCATCAGTTGCAGATACTCTTTTGGTGCCCTAGCCCTGGCTTGAACATTTGTTGCCAAATCTGATAGGTTATTTCCTAACCAATGTGGCATTCACCCTCTCTATGGGACTTATGGCCCTGAAGTTTGAACAAGAGCTTGTCTCAACGCGAGGATAAGCCAGCAAATTGGGTACTTCAGCGGCATCAGCAAATGGGCAAAATCGCGTGTATCAAGAGACGTTCAACTACACCGCACCGCGCGCGATTGCAGTCCGGTCAGAAGCCAATAAGTCGTAACCCGCAAAGCAGATACAAGGTTGCATCCGACTCTTTACCTTCTAACTCAAGCTGTGCACATCCCGGCATACAGCAGGACGTGGGGTACATTTAGAGCCTGTTCGGCATGTGGGTGCACCACGGAACGACTGCACATGTGAACTCGCAAATAACAAGCACTTGTCGGAGATTGGACGTCAGTACGCGAAAACTTATTCCATGGTTTGATGGATAATGAAGACGACCGGAGGACTTGAGACGACATATGGACTATATTAGCCTCGAGCCAATATGCGGTGGCCGACTACTAAGATCTTCATCTATGCCAACCGCCCAAAGCCGGGAGGCGTCTGATTCATTGTCTCAGCTGCTAGATTCTGAGAGGTCTGCGGGCGGTAGGCGATTCTCGTAATCGATGTCATGTTACACCGAGATAGAAGCATATGTTTCCACCCTGGTTCCCAAGTAGGCCATGCAGCACACGCGTTGTTTTCGCCGATGCGACGCTGAAATGCATGGCAAATTGGCGTGCATAGAATATCACGATGGCCGGTCAGGTGCTACTGTCTCCTTTGGTCTCGCCTCAGAGATTCGAGATCAACGATCCTGCTTCAACGATGAGGTACTCAGTGGGATTCAGAGCCTCAGCATTTGCAACGGCGGCGGTCGAAGTTGCTGCGGCGCTGGCACAAGGGTACGTTCAAATGCACTCTTCTCATTTACTGGGCCTTTCCTAACGGCACCGGACCCACCTCAGAGCATCAGATGTTGTCCCTATCAGCATTGCCCTAGGCAGCGCGCCCTCACTTGAGACCAGCAGTTTCGCGCCCTTTACATTGAATGAGAGTACACCAGTGGCCACACTTGACTATGGAATTGAGCGAGCTGGGTATGCCTTCTTCACAGTCTCCAGCCTCAGTCAGCCGGTCCAGCTCGAGGTAAGATACAGCGAGCCGTTCGCAGGCCTGAGCAACCCGCATTCTGACGGTCCCTTTCTCTTCTCGCCCATGCTTGCGAACAGCTTCCGGGTCGAGACGTTCAATGTCACCGAAGTGGGCCGCTTCGTCGCGCCGTTGCTCCAGGGTGGGCAACGGTGGCAGTCCATCACCCTGCTCACGGGTGGCAGCGTATCCTTCGATACTGTTGGACTCGAAGCCACGGTGGACACGACTTCGGTTGAAGAGCTCCCGGGGTCTTTCGGCAGCAGTGATGAGATTTTCAACGAGATATGGAAGTTAGGTGCAGTGGCCGCTTCGACGGCGTGTGTGGAGAAAAGATCACAGGGCGCAGTGTGGGAGGTGGATGCGGACAAGGGAGTCCTCGTCCGTTCGACGAAGCCTTCGATCACCCTTGAAGCCACGAGATTCTCCAACTACACTCTGGACTTCGAGACGAACATTGCTCGAGGCGGTGTCTGGTGGAGCGTTGCGAGTGCGGAGAGAACAACGGCGATTCAGCTGATGCTCGTCGGCGAGTTGCCCGAGGAGACCACCTTTGTCAATACGAACAGAAGCCTATTCCAGCCAAACTCGGTACTGCTAGGATACGGCTTCAATTTTCTCAATCAGTCTCTCGTAAACTCTTACCTACTGGGCCGGTTTCCACTCCCATTCAACGTTAGCGAAGGACTCTGGTACAACCTATCCACCTTCATCTCGCAAAGCGGTCGTCTATCAGTTTCAGTCAACCAGCAGCAGATATTTAACGTGTCACTGCGGGATTATAACGTTGGAGGCACCATAAGTACCAGCGGCACCTTCAGTATCGGTGCATGGCAGGACCAAGCGGCGTATGTCCGCAACGTGACTGTCACGGACACTGCCACTGGCACAGAACTATACTCCAATAGCATGACCTCTCCGGATGTGCTGGCCGAGTACGGGACTCAAGCTAATGTCGGCTCGGTCTGCCTCGACGGCCCAAAACGTGACAGAACGGTGTGGCTGGGTGACTTCTACCACACGGCACGCATCATCGCCACAAGCACATCCCGAAACGACTTATCGAGAGGAACACTGCAGTTCCTGCTGGACACGCAAAATGACGATGGCGAGCTCGCTCTCAACCCGCCCCTGGGATACGATCCCTCGGACACGTACAACACCACGGGCGACCTGGTAGACTACCAGTTCCTCGGGCTCGCGAGCCTGCACAGCTACGTGCAACACTCCAACGATCTGTCCTTCGTGGCGGACACATGGTTACGCTGGCAGAAGGCGGTTGCGTTCCTTCTCAGTACCATAAGCCCAGCAGACGGACTCGTCCACGTCCCCGTCGCGTTCCTCGGCCCGCCGCAAGGGGGCTCAGCCGTCTCGTGCCTCGCGGTCCAGGCGCTCAGAAATCTCGCAGAGATCGCGGCTGTCCTCAATGACACCTCCTTGCAGGTATCCTGGACCCGAGCGGCAGACTCTCTCGCAGCCGCCATCAACGCGCAGCTTTGGGACGACGCGCAGGGCATCTACATCCAGTCATCAGCCGACCCGACCAACTTCTCCGTAGCCTCAACCGCATTCTGCATAACCTCAGGCGTAGCCAACCGAACCCAGGCGGAGCGCTCCCTCGCGGCAACAGAAGACCAACTCAAGCTGTCCCCAGGCTACCGCGACTCGACAGCCGCGAACATCTCCACGGCGAATATATCCCCCAACACGAACGGCTTCCTGCTCGACGCAATGCTCATGGCCGCCACAGCATCTTCCGCCCAGAACGACACCGCCAAGGCCGCCGGCCTGGCCGGGACCGCCGGCGCGCTGGTCCGCTCGCTGTGGGGCGCCATGCTGGGCAGAGACCAGACCACCGCTACTGCCACCGGCGCGAGCTGGGAGTACGTCTCGCAGTCCGGGGACCCCGGGCTGGGCCTGTTCACGAGCCTGGCGCACCCGTGGGGCGGCGCGGCGACGTATGTGCTTACCGAGCGGGTGCTCGGGCTGAGGCCAGCAGCTGATGACGGTGACGGTGTTGCTGCGGGGTTCGGGTACGGCAGGTGGGTTGTTGACGTCTCTGCCGGTGTCCTGCTGGGGCTGAAGAGGGCTGAAGGGAAGGTGGTCACTGCATATGGGACGCTTGGGGCCAGCTGGGTGGTTTCTGCTGATGAGGACGGTGAAGGTGGTGACGTCCTGCGGTGTAATGTGACCGCGCCTTCTGGGACGGTCGGGCTGTTTGTGTACTTGGGACGGTCTGTTGCTCTGGAGGGGGACACGGCTTACAACGTGACCATCAAACTGTGACGATGATGTTGTGGGACGTTGGGGCTGAACCTTCCTGCTACTTATTTCCCCTCGGTCGCGAATTGATTGAACCGGTCTGTTCCATTTAGACAGACCGCCTGTGTGTGTGTGTGCTGTATCCGCGGGGTCGGAGTGACGTCTCGGATAACCTTGGTTTGATTGATATATGATGACGCTCATCCCAATTCCTCGCCCGGGTGTTTCAGGAACTACGCCATCGTGGTGATAACCCGAACGCGCCAGGCGGCGTCGCTATTGGCTGGGCGTTGGTTGTGGGCAGTGCGCTGTCATCCCACGTCGCACCGAACTGGTTTGGGCGTGATTGAACCCGTTCGATTTGTTTGTTTCTATATGTGTGCTGCTCGGCTGTTGGGTGGCGGCGATCGCTCAGGATTCGAAGGATCGACAAGAGGGCCTCAACTGCCGCGGCCATGAGACAGCCAACATGCAACGCTCTCCCCCATAAGCGGCATGAAGTGGGTGCGCGGCACAGCAGCCTGTTCAATGCTACACTGAAAAGCTACCTGCGCCAGGCATTGAAATCCAAGAGTTGGCATTGTTTGTTTCTCAGGGCCTTGCATATGGCTTCTTTATTTTAGAATTTAAGCTTCCATGCACGCACCCGCAGGCGAGCAGAGTGCAGTGTTCCCGAAAGAGGCTTGGACCATGAACGAGTTAAAGTGGCCAAAACTACCCGACTTGAAACAATGTTTCGGGCCAACTCCCCGGCGGCCTGCCTGCCCTCGGATCGAGATCCCTCGGAGTTTGGTGCACAGCCAATTCGTCCAGGGCCGGAACATCTCAAGAATAGTAGCCCCCACGTCATATTTCCCTTGGCTAGGAATACCAACAGGCAGAAAGATTCATTATTAGACACCGACACATCCAAACCAAGTGATCCCATGTGTTTGTCCTGCCGTAGAGAATAGTCGGTAGAAGAGTAGATGTTCCTTATATCGCCCTGGGCTGACCACCCTAGCTTGAGTGATGGCCTGTTCAGACATGTGCGTTTCTTCGGGAGTCACCACTTAAGGAGGATTGTGGTCCCACCGTACTGGACGGAAAACGGGTCACCAGCCAAACACTGACCTGATGCCTTGACGGCCTTTTCGTCCATGATTATCTTCGCGTCTCTTTACTAGTACCTAGAGTACTGGATTCCTCTCCCTCGCAACAGGAGTCGCTGGGCGTCTCGACTGTTGTCGAAAGCTTTCTTTGCTTCAAGATCTATCGATGATTTCTTGTCTCTTTTCGGCCGGTTATCCGAGAAGATGCCACACGCCGTGCCAGTCTACAAAAGGCCGTCCAACAAGGACAGGCTGTACATAGCACTATATGCCAGGGGTGGGGACAGCGTCATGTCCGGGGGCGAGGACAAGTGAG
The DNA here is from genome assembly GCA_021188095.1 of Diaporthe vexans. Lineage (NCBI taxonomy): Eukaryota > Fungi > Ascomycota > Sordariomycetes > Diaporthales > Diaporthaceae > Diaporthe > Diaporthe vexans. Next base: position 289,281 of record JAJLLZ010000017.1, read on the forward strand.
TCAGACAGCTCAATGCAAAGTGATTACATAGATGCTGACGTTGATTGCTCCAAAGATACCACTGGGCCCTGCTTGTCGGCCCAAAGCATGAAGACAGCAACTCAAAAGGCAAGCGGTTCCACGTCAAGGAGACAATGACAACCGTCGACGGCCGCACCCAGAGCCGCTGGGTCTTTGAGGAGCGCGACATTGGCATGAATCCCACAGCCATGATCCTCGTGCGCATCATCGTAGGAAAGGTTGGGAACTTGGAGCGCGTCGTCTCCGTGCTGCGCGACGTTGAGGTGCAACAAGACCAGCCCGGCTGGAACTGCGTCTCCTGGCTGAGGGATGCCCTCGAGGCGCTACGCCTCGACGGCAAGGCGCTATCGGGGGCCCGCTCGTCGGCTGCGAGTCCTGAGGCTGCGGTTTCTGCGTGGGAGGAGGACAAGAAGGTGGCGCTGGAATTTGTCAGGGACAAGGAGAGGCAGCACCGGTTCGATGGGAAGGCGACACCGGGGTGGTTCGACATGAGCCAGGTTCCGACTTATGATTTCCTGGAGAAGAAAGAGGTCGTTGCTTGACGGCGGCGGTGATGATGATTCGGGGCCAGCTTGAGAGCGGGACTTTGGCGATGATAGATAGGTCTGGCACCCAGCGGGGCGTTTATTTGGAGTTTGGCAATATTGTATTACTAGGACTGTGTATTTGATGTTCTCAAAAGTCCCCAAAGAACCTTCGTCTGATCGTCTCGGCCTCCAATGCCTCCGGTGCAGGTGTGATGAAGTTGTCTACCTCATCCTGCCACCAGCTGTTCTGCGGGTTGGGATGCTTCGCAGATGTGTACTCCCAATAGGGCGGGTACCACCCCGCTGTCTCCCAGTCCACGATTCCGACCACCTTATCGCCCTTGGCGAGGATATTGGAGCTGCTCAGGTCGCCGTGCGTGAAGACAGGGTCCTTCCAGGCCTGCTCCTGGAACGCAGCCATGTCCTTGACCCCTGGCGACGAGGCGTCGTCCTGGATGTCCTCTGCCGCGATGCCTCCCCGTAGCTCTCGGTGAAAGTCCTGGATGGTGGAGAAGGGGCCCCACAGTGACTTAGACGGCAGTCGGTGATCAAAGATGGGGCCGCCGTCCACGCTTGCGACGCCAACTCGGGGCGGCGGCTGGACGGTTCGGAGCTCGTGGACAAAAGCCCTGAGTTGCTCGAGTATCCTGGCCTTGGACTCATCCGACCGGCGACTCCACCCCTCTGCGAGGTTCTCCCCGTCTATGCGTTCCATGATGATGTAGGCCCGCCCGTCGCGCTCAAACGCCGAGTAGACCTTGGGCACGGGCACGGAGGTGTGCTGGGCAACGAACTGCAGGGCTCTGGCCTCTGTGAGCCTGGTGAAGGGCGTGGACTTGATGCAGCATTTTGGGGAGACGAAAACGACACGGCCGGGCTGGCTGGTGAGCTTCAGCCGGTTGGCACGCCTCTGGGTTGCGGTCTTGTAGGCGAGAAGGACGAGGAGTCTGATCCAAAGCCTGTCGTTGAAGGGCTTGGACTCCATGTGATGATGAAGAGGGCGAGGTGATGCAGTGGTGAGTCGGCGAACATGACGGCCATGACGAGTCCACGGAGAGGAGAAGAGAGGAGGGGCCGGCCAGCAGCTTCAGAAGGCCTTCAAGGCCATATGCGGCGTGGTGAGGTGACTTGAGTGAGAGACTTGAGAGCTGGAGTCGAGGATTCAGATGGATGGAGTCGAAGTGGAGGTCGAGGTGGAGCCGGCTGGCGGTTAGTTTGCAGGTCTGAGGCCCGCTCCAGATTTAGAAACCGTGCGTGCAGTGGATGGTAGAATGGTAAAATGGTAAAATGGGGCCAAAACAGGTCTTACATAAGCACTTTTCCAGTTCCAGTTTGTGGACCAGACTTCAGAGACCCCTCCCTACCCTTCCTTCCCCGCATCGCCCACTGTAGACTTGGGTGGGCTCTTGGCCTGAGGTGTCGAGAAGGAAGGCACATGCCTCAGCGTAACTGCCATCTGCCATCTGCTAGCGGGCTGACGGCAGGCGTAGACTCGAGTGGTGCCCTGCAAGGTTCTCTGCCCACTCAGTCTGCCCTCTGCATTCTGCATGTTGTGTTCTGCATTCTGCATTTCTGCATCAATTGATTTCTGCATTTCTGCATTTTTGCACTTCTGCATTCTGTATTCTGCATTCAAGCTTGACCAGATTCGCCCAGCATACAACACAACCTTGCAACCAGGCCAGCATCCAGACCAGACCAGACACATCAAGTGCAACCAACCATGGCAGCAAGACTGGCCACCAAACGCATGGCCAAGGAGCGCCAAGACCTGGAGGAGGCAAGCAATCAGGACAAGGACCAGGACTACTTTGTCTTCTTCCAAGACGACAACCTCCTCCAGTTTGACGCCTATGTTATTGCTCCCGATACCATCTACCGATATCGAGTATTGAAGCTGCATTTCGACATCCCAACCGAGTATCCTTTGAAGCCCCCGAAGGTGACATTCATCCAACACACGGGCCAGAGAATCCATCCCAACTTGTACCAGGATGGCAAGGTCTGCCTCAGCATTCTTGGGTGAGTCTGATGTCTACACCCATATATAATATACAGGTGGGAGATTTCACTCGCAAACTTGGATGGTGCACCCATGCTAGCCAACCCAGAGATGGAAGTGCTCAGGTCAGCACCAAACCAGTTATCTAATAGGATCTTACCCCTGGGACATTGTCTTATAAGAGGTTATCCCATGGTGCTCGGGTGCACCCTCCGTTCTGGCGGCTTTGAATCTCCCATATCTACATATGCATTGAATATCCCCTATCGTTTCCTCCCTCTTACTGACATATGACAGCACCTGGCAAGGGGAGCCTTGGGCCTTCGGCATGACCTGTGTACGTGGTATCCCCTATGCTGCTGACCGAGCAAGTCACTGACCTGGCCCCAACTGTCTAGCATACCGTGCTCATCACCATCCGATCTCTCCTTGATGACGACCCTTACAAACATGAGCCCAACGGGAGCAACAACCCTACATTCAACCGATGCGTCGAGTACTCGACCTGGAAGTGTCTGCTGCTCGACTACTTGGATAAAGAGACAAACCCTGCAGCAAAGGCCTGGCTGGACAGCTACGTCCACAAAAACGGCCAGGCGATGCTGCGTGAACTGTCCAGACTGCAACAAGCGGCCAACACCACCAATCTGAGAAGCCTGGTAAACCTCTACCACCCGCGAGACACCATAGCTGTGAACTATCCAGCCCTGATCAAAACCATGAAAACTACAATCTCGGCAGCGGCACCCCGTCAGTCGCTCAATTCTGCCCACAAATCCTCAGAAGCGACACTCAAGAGGAAGGCTGAGGCGCCAGAGATCAGGAATGAGGGGGAGGCCGAGAAGAAACAAGAGGGAACCTCTGTAGCCGCCAAGCCTCAGTCCAAGCCAGACATCATCGATCTTACCTGAATGAGTCTTGCAACAGCTGAGGGCGTCATGGGGTTGTGGATAAATCGAGACCCGAACTCTGTGTAGCGCCCTCAAAGGTGATTTGCGGCCTGGGATGTTTCCGTCGAGGCAGGAAAGAAATATCAGCTCGTGAGCGGTCAGACAACGATGAAGAGGTTGTCCAGCGTCTGTATTATACCCCACCGGTGTCTGCAAGGACATCTTACTTAATGTGAGATCGTACTCTCGCACATATTTCTAATGAGATCAGCGATTCGCACCCGACAAAAACGGGGGACATACCCGTATAAGCATAGGCCCATACAGACGAGTCCATATAGGCTCGATACTGTTACCCTGGTAGTTTGGTGCTTTCCTCGTCATCCACGAGTCCTATAGGATACCCCCCTGTGACAACCTTTGTGGAGACCCTGTATTAGGAGCCGGATTGGGCTGAAGACTGAAAAAGCAATCGTGGCGAATAAAAGCCACCCTAAAATCTCACCAGGGTTACATCAAGCATGCCCAAGTGCGTGCCTTTAGCTGAGCCCCTCACCATGTCTGCCTACCTCAGCTCGCTCACATGCCAGCTGTCAAGTTGTGCGTCTCTTGAACAGTCGACACGACACCATGGCGGAGGCATTAGCCGCCATCGGCTTGGCGAGCAGCATCGTAGCATTTATCGACTTCGCTCAAAAGGTTGTCTCCCGGCTGAACGAGTTTAGTAACGACCTCAAGGATAGCACAAATGCCCTCTCCCAGATCCAGACGCAGCTTCCAGTTGTCATCGATGGGTTAAAAAGGATCAAGGATCGAGTAGACTCTGGAAAGCTTGATGACGCAGCCAGAGCCGCTCTCCAGCCTATCGTCCAGGCTTGTCACAAACAGGTGGATATTTTGAGTGGCATGTTAGATGACGTACTACCTGCCTCGGATGCCTCGAAATGGAGGCGTCGGAAGAAGGCTATCCAAAGCCTGGCCGCCGATGGGAAGGTGAAGAAAGCCTCCGAGATACTCAGCCAACATCTCCAAACCTTGACGTTCTATCATTCCATCGGGGATTCTGTGTCCCAGCCAGTTGTCAAAAAGGACTTCTGGCTCGTTCCATTCGACAGAAATCCCAACTTTGTTGGCAGAGATTCTGTTTTCAATCAAATCGATCAGGCATTTAAAGTCTCCGAGGGCACTCAGCCAAAGGTGGCTCTTTATGGTCTGGGGGGCATCGGGTAAGTCCCATGTTCTGGATCGGGCATCAGGACTTCAGTCTAATACGTTTGGGTTGCCCAGAAAGTCGCAGATCGCTCTCGAGTATTGCTTCCGCAAACGCCGCCAAGATCCCACTTGCTCCGTATTCTGGGTGAACGCGGCCACCCTAGCTCGCTTTGAAGAGTCATTTCAGCGCATGGCAAAGCAATTCGGCCTCAACGATGGTGACGGCCCTCAGAAAGACACTCTGACTTCGGTCAAAACCTGGCTGGAAACCACATTTGTCGAACCCTGGGTCATGATCGTCGATAATGTGGACGACGAGATAGTCTTCTTCCAAGAGAAGTGTCACAACGACAAGACGATCTCTCAAGTCCTGCCGCACTGCTCGCACGGGAATTTACTCTTTACGTCAAGAACACGCGATTTGTCGGTAGATCTCGCGGGTCCCGGAACACCGATCTGTGTGGACCTTTTGACGACAGATGAAGGTCTGGCTTTGTTACGAAAGAGACTTGGGCCAGACCCGCCAGAGTCTGACCTCATTGAAATGCTGTCAGAGCTTGGGCATATCCCTCTTGCCATCACACAGGCCATATCCTTCATTATGAAGAGGAGAAAATCGGTGGCAGAGTACCTGGATCTTTATCACACGAGCGAGAGGTCGATGGGCCGCCTCCTCGCCCATGACTTTCTCGACCACGGCAGACAGGAGCAGACGATGGAGTCAGTGGCCAGGACGTGGCAGATCTCCTTCGAGTGGATCCAGAGGCACCACCCCAAGGCAGCTGAGTGCTTGTGCTTGATGGCCTTTTTCCAGCACCATGATGTCCCAAAACCGCTTCTAGCCATTAGACGTACTGCTGAGGTTGAAGAAGTTGATTCCTCTGAGTCTGATGAGAATTCGGATGACTTTGATTGGTTTGAGTTTGATGAAAGCATTTCTGTACTACAGGCTTACTCGTTATTGGATGTGAAGGGCCCCGGGGGTCTGAGAAACAACTGCAGCACGCACAGGCTGATCCAGGTGGCCACGAAACTTTGGCTTGGGCAGAACGGGCCGGAACAGCTCGAGGAGTGGGCGCTCCGGGCGCTAGACCAAGTCACGACATGGTTCCCAGAGGACATTTTCGTGGATGACTACTGGGAAATTTGCCAGAGCCTGCTTCCTCACGCCGACCTTCTTCTCGGCCAAAGTTTCAAAATTCTCCAGAGGGAGTCCTATCTTAAAAAGGCAACACTGCTTCTGGGTACTGCAAAATACCACGAGTGGATGGGGACCGACCGGGAAGACGTGAATCGACTTTTAAAAAGGTCTCTCGACATCAGACGCATTCATTTGGGCCCGGACCACCCCGACACTTGGTTGGGCATGCATGTCTACTTTGAAGCACTTATTCGGCGTGCCTCCGTTTATCCGCCAGACCTAGGCAGCAATGGAGTGGCTGAGATGGGATACGCGATTCTCAACCACAACCGTAAGGTCTTGGGACCTCGCCATCCGCACTACATCAAGAGCATGACAGACATGGGGAAATTTCTGGCCAAACAGGGGGAACTCGAGGACTGCGAGGCCATGCAGCGAGAGGCTTTGTGGCTCAGTACTGAGGTGCAGGGGCACGACAGTCTCCTCACTTTAAACTGCATGGACCGTCTAGCCTCCGTTCTCGAAAGAATGGATAGGTTCGAGGAAGCCTCGGAAACCTGGACGAAGTCCATAGAGATCAAAGCAGGCACCCTTGGCCCAGGACACGTGACAATTCTATCAGAAAAGTCAAATCTGGCGTTGTGCTTGTGGAACTTGGGGAGACTGGACGAGGCAATACCAATGTTCAGAGAGGTGATGGGGCAGAGAGAGAGAATCCTAGGCCCAGACCATCCCGACACGCTCTTTACTGCGAAGAAGCTTGCCCATTGCCTCACCGATGACGGAAGGTACGATGAGGCGCGAGATATCGTGGATCACGCCCGAAAAATGATCCAGGCTAGCCAGAGAGTGTACAGAGACCCCGTAACGGAGCGGGGATTCATGGAGTTACGGCTGGAAATCGACTGGACTGAATCGTTGTCGGACCGGACCTCAACTGAAGTTCTGGAGCGACGGTGGAGTATCTGAATGGGACATTCCTCTGTATGTTGAGGCGTAAGTGCATCTATCTGTGTACGATAAACGGGAAACGGTAGGTTGCTCTCTCAAGATCGGCAAGTCATGCTTCGATAGTCTTTTGACCAAGAATTCAGACGACACGCATCCCGAAAAGAGTTTGAATACCCAGTTCTTCAACCATACCCGTTCGGCTTGTTCGCCGGGTCAACTGTTGTGAATGTCCCCAGTTGGTATCCTCGAAGGTTACTGGTAGAACCAGGTCTTTAAGCCTACCTCGAGATCTAAACCAATCGCTTCCTCTCTGACTGAGAAGCGAAGGATGCTGAAAGTGAGCTCGAGCTCCGTTATCTCTCTCCTCCTGACGGGGCATAGACAGCCGAGTGAACCCCCAGTCGAGATCAGCCACATCAGCCTGCCATTCCGTGTATTGCAATTGCTTAGAGCCAGCGCACCAGACGAGGTCATGGGTGATATCCCCCTCGAGGAAATCTTGCAGCATTAATTCTGCTAACGAGAAATGTACATTTAGTCACCCATTCGCTTCATACTCCACTTCCCTTTTCTGAGTATTCGTAATTCAGCCCTCAGCTGAACAAGCTTCGACCACGGCTAACAGCTTTGCTAGGAGTTCTGGCCCGAATCTGTTATGACCAGGGGTTATGGCACTCTTTGCATTATGCACCGCCATAGAGAACACCTCAAGATCTTGACTAAGTATATAGCAACATCACACCGCAATTTCTTTTGAGAAAGCTTTTCCACCTTTGATCATGCGCATTCAACGGCCCACAAAGTTGCACGTGCTGCCCCAAGACACGAGATTCAATTGATACTGGATTTGTCGGGCGACACATCCAGGTGCAGCCCAACGAGAGGAGTTTTGTAGGTACTTAAAATGAAACCTGCGGATTGGACAGGCCGCGAAAGGGAGGCCATCGAGATGGGATGGAGGTTCTGGAGGAGCGGGGGCAATGTCTCAACACGCCGCAGAGTGGTCTACGCAGCTGCGATGAAATGCGGTGACTACATTGGTGACAACGAAGCCTGGCACGCAAGCCATTGGCCTCAACAGATCGGCAGGTATGCGAAATCGGCCAGAACACGACTCACAACCTCGTGCCCAGAATTATCCACACTATGACTGACTTTTATAAACCCTTGGAACCATACAGATTCTATGCCAATCGCGAAGCTGGCGAAAACGGCCGCCCCAGGGCTCAGACCAAGTCCCCGGAACAGGTTGCCCTGCTCGAGTACGCCTTCGCCAAGACCCACGCGTATCCTTACACGGGCGAGGTGCTCCCCCTGGCATTCCTGTCCGGCCTGCAGGTCAAGCAAGTAAAGTCGTGGTTCGAGTACCAGCGCAAGAAATGCATCGAAGACAACGACTTCATCCCTCTGCAGCCGCCCGAGATATTCGGCATGAGGGGTCAAGATACCAAGGACGCCGCCGCGATGATGCGGCAGTACAACAAGAATCCGAAGGAATACGCCAGGTCTCTGATAATGTGGGAGCGGAGTGTGCGGACTGGAAAGCAAGATCCGCCTGAGGAGCTACAACGTCCGCGGCCGTATTTCAAGAAGTATTGGAATCGCATGTTCCCGGCGGACGGGGTTGAGCGCAGCCTGCTTGAGGTCACGGAGGAGCTGGAGGGCGATGATGAGGATGGTAGCATTGCGAACTTGACTCGGGAGGAGCTCGCTGATATGAGGAGGCAGGCGCAGGTTGAGGCACTCCAGTTTGACATGAACCGGAGGGAACTGGAGGCGGAGGAGGCAGAGCAGGCCGAGGAATAATGCATTTTGTCGCATACATCTGAAATAGAGACGACACATGGGAACGTTGGAGGAGAGGGCCAAGCTAGCCGACCAATTATTGTAGGTTAAGACCAGGGTTCAATAATTACCTGGTTATGCTCTGGATGGGTCCAGATAATTAACCGCATATCCACATTTACTCCAGCTTTTCTTGTCTCTTGCCACCCAACAACTTCGCAATGCTTCCAAACACCGTAACAAACTGCACGCACGTCAGTCGCAAGCCACATGTGGACACAGGGGGGGGTGGGAGCAGCTCACTGCAAAGTCAAAAGCCTTGAAATAAAGCCCCAGCGCCGGATACGCATCCCCGTCATAAAATGTCCTCATCGTGTGCCAGAACCCAGACGGCCAGCCCTGGGAGAGCAAGTCGGCAAAGAACCTAACACGGGAGCAAAGTTAGGAATCAAGACAAGATCACAGAATAAGAACGGACAAGGATAAGTCTCAAGAGAACTCACAAATGCTTATAATCCCCAGCCGGATCCGCACTCTCCCGCACGACGACCCTCTCCCCCGGGAAGCTCTTCATGGAATGCACCGCGCCGGCGGGGATGCGGACCTTCTCCCCTGCGACGGCCACCCTCTCGACGCCGTCGATGGTGATCCGGACGCGGCCCTCGCGCACATCCATCACCTCGGAGTGGTACCTGTGCCAGTGGGGCGGGGCCTCGAACAGGCCGTCGCCCGGGCGGCCCTCGGCGATGCCCTCGGTCACCCACCGGGTGAGAGAGTCTTCTGGCTCGGACGGGTCGAAGAGGAGGTTTAGTGTTACGCCCTGGTATCGCAGTTAGGGGATTTCAATTACTTGGGGGTGTTCTATGCGCTGTCGCGGCTCACCTTGCCCATGGAGAGCGTCTTGACGACCTTGGTTTCACTCATTGTGGTAGTCATTCTTGTCCCCTTATTACATGTGCCCGACGGAGATTTGCTGATGGTGTTGGCGAGGGACTGCGCGGGGTCGCTGGGCACATGTGACATAGAAACTGAGTTGTGATATAAGCTCTCGATCGTGAACTCAGCTCTCATATAAGCAAGCACCGCAGCAACTTCGATGCATCACAATCCTAATAATAAGATAAGCTGCGCCGCATGGTCAGTGCAGCAAATAGTCTCGCGGCTGCACGCACTAAGATCCAACAGGATTCGTCGACCCCAGCCCCCACGAGCTAGCACCAATCGGTTCCGGCCAGGGTGCAATGGAAGCAGTAAGGCAATTATTGTCTGCGAGCAGTTTGATTCAGGACATCGGGATCGGAGCGGCGGCCGAACCACTGCGGCCGGCTGTCGTGGTGGCAGCTCATTGTGACACGAACCGAACCGGTCGGGGGCTTGGCGCCCGGTAGTGCCCTGTGCCTGACGGGCTGTCGGTTTCTCCGAGACTGGCTGGGGTCATAATATTATATTCACTTTGTGCTCTATATATCCAAGATCTACCTCCAGCTATTGTCCCAACCTGCCTGCTCAACAGCAAATGCAATAGCCAGCTCCGTGAACCGCGCCATGTGATCAAACGAGAAATAGCCCTTGTCATCATCAACGTGGATAGTGTCATTCGACGTGTGCACATACGGGTCCATCTCGCCGGGGAACCCCCCAGCAACAGGGTTCCCCTCCGACGCAAAGGTGGCCGGGAAGCCCAGCTTGGTATAACTCATATAGTCGGAGCCCGCGCCGGGGAACAGCTCGTAGACGCTCGTGGGTATGGACTTGATGTACTCTGTGCTGAGGTCGACGGCCCACTTGGTCAGGGGCGCGTCGGCGTCGGTCTTGATGAAGCCGATGCTCTCCGTCGCGTTGCGGGCGATGAAGGCCGTCATGTCGAACTCCATCATGGCCCCGATGGTGGCGCCCTCCTTCTTCTTGTACGCCGCGATGGCCTGGCTGCCCAGCAGCCCTCCCTCCTCGGCTGCGTACCAGTGGAACTCGACCGGCCCCTCCTTCGGTATGTACCCGCTCGTCGCCAGGATCCGGAACGCCTCGAGGATGCTGACCGTCCCCGACCCATCGTCGTCGGCGCCCGGGGCGGGCAGCAGGGGGAACAGGTAGTTTGCGGAGTCCTGGTGGGCGCCGATGATGGTCAGGGGCTTGGAGTGGTCGCGGACCTTTGGCTCGAATCGGGCGATGATGGAGGACTGGGGGAAGGGGTGGGTGAAGAACTCGAGGCTGATGTGGGTGTGGAAGGGCGACTTGGCCACGATGTCGGCGATGTGGTCGTGCAGCCACTGCGACGACTCCTCGCCCGTCTCGCCGCCAAAGTAGCGGTTGTAGTAGCTCGAGAAGTGCGTGAGGACGTCGCGCATGCGGGAGGTCGAGACCTTCTTGAAGAGGGGCGTGACGAGGCGCTGGTGGGTCAGCTTGGGGAGGTCTGGAGGAGGAAGATGTTAGCATCGCCATCACCATGCCAAGGAACCGTCATGGAGTTAGTTTCAGGGGCAGGCGTACTAGCTTTCCCAGACCAGGCGCCGAAGCCGCCGTCGGCATACAGCTCCTGGTGGTCTGTGATGTCCATGAACTTCTTCCTGTCCCGCCGCAGCCTGAGCTTGTCGCCCTCCTTCATCCACCTCGGCTTGTCCTCGCCGAGCACGTGGATCAGCCTCGACTCGGAAAGCTGTGCTGTCATTTCTGGCCGTAGAGAAATCAGGGCATCGACGGGGTCAGGGTTCGCTGCGAGGGCGGCGAGAATGGAGTCGTCAACGACATGCTCGGGGTCCAATGTGCCTGGAGCATCGATGCCCAAGATGTGATCTTGTGTCCCGCCCCGTCCCGCCACTAGAGTCCATGTCCCGGCTTCTGCCCGCAGACTATGTGCATCGGCATGTACATCAGCGCGCTGTTGTCAAAGTACGCCTTCCTCACCTCGACAAGGAAGACCTCCACCTGGTCCCGGGTCCACCCGCACCCTCGGGTTAGCGGGCCCAGGGCGATGGCTTGTGCGCCGTCCAGCAGGACCTGCCTCCAGTACTCTCCGACCATCTTCAGATTGGGGTGCTTGGCCCAGGTCCCGAGGGGCACGTGGAGCACGCGCTCGTGAATGTTGACAGGCTCCGTCGAGGATAAGGCGCGGGCCACGGGAGCGGACCTCGAGGGGCGTGCTGCGGAGCTCAAGGGGCAGAAGGGGGCTAGTGGTGCATCCGAGGGAGGTGTCAACTGGCCTGGTGCCGAGAGTGCTCAGCCTGTGAGCGCGGAGGAGGTCGCGTCTGAGAGGCGATAAGGGCTTATGACAGGCGTCCACTCGACAGAAGGAAGAGCAATGACGATGCGCCCAGAGCACAGCTGTACCTAATGTTTATGTATCAAATCAAACAGGGATAATCATCTGATGTCCCGAATTACCGAAACAGCTGTCTATACGTTGAGATGTGAGGAGGAGGAGGCAGTAGCAGGTTCATCGACGTTGTCTTGAGGCGCAAGCACGACCTGCTGCGATCCATCGCGAACGGAGGCGGCGACCTGCTCGGAGCAGGCCAGCAGCAGGAGGGTGAGCTTGGCCGGTAGTGAGCAACGCATCTTGGAAGCTTGTGGTGATTGAGGAGCGACAGGCTGGGACACGAGCAGTCCAGGGCAGAAGGGAAGGGCTGGTCTCAGGCGACCGTCTGTTATTGAAGCTCCAAGCTATGATGGATTGACTGCAAGGAAGCCTGGATGATGCAATCCTAGTGGCGCCTCATCCCTGTACCTCGGCCTGATTGACCTCCGTTCCCAGGGGTCCAGCCTGTAAGCCCCCGCCTGATAACAGTCGAGCTTGCCATTGGACCTGCCCAGAACCCTCACCGTTGAGTTTCCCATGCCCCTAGACAGCTAACCCTGTCTCCCTGGCATAGCAAATAAACAAGACCCAGTCCAGTGCACGTTAGACCGGCCAGGAACAAACAAGACCCAGTCTAGTGTAATTCAAGCATCTCAGAGGAACATGCGCAACTCAGAATTTGTGTTGTGATGTGTTTTTTTTTTTTTTGGCTCACTAGAGGGCTCGCAGTAGACTGGATATGATCTTCACAAGGACAAAACTATGGCAGTGGTAGCCACGAGAATATCCTGTGCAAGCTCCGTCAAGAGATTTATTTCGTTCCTCGCCCTCCCATCATGATGACGAGTCCTCTGTCTTGAGACCTACAAATTTCCTAACACGCTTGAAAGCTTTCTTAGTCCATGATCCCGGGATCCCCCAACTGGTTGCCCTGCGTTTTCGCGAGCGGCCCTCCTGCGCCGATCCAGCCTCGTGATGTGAGCCCCCTCTTTCTGGAACCTGTGAATTATCATCTGCAGCCCAAGCCCCTATGGCATCCAAGTCCGAGCCTGCTGCAGGTTTCTCTGGGGATGACTCGACTTGCTCGGTTGCATCATCAGGGTCCAGAGTGGACTGTCCAGTGCGTGTAGAAATGGGCCGTCGTACGTCTTCTGAGAAGATGCTGGTGGCTCTTGAGGAAGGAGGATCGTGTGATCTCGAGGGGGCGCGCAGGTAATGTGAGTCCTGGGATGCATCGTGTTGAACGACATTTGTAGATGCCTGATCTGAGCGTGTTCGACCTTCATTGTCTGGAGGCCCTCGTACAGGGAGGTTGCGGCAAGATGCACGCTCAAGATCCACCGAAGTCTCTCTCGAGCTATGGTCACGAGCGCTTAGAGATTCCTCGGATATTGTTCGGCGCTCATCTTCAGGTGCGGGAGCGCCCCCTGATGTAGAGGCAGTAAAGCGGCTTGGGCCATTTCCTGGATTCGAGGACTGAGAAAAGAACTCAGCGTCGATGACGCCAAAGTCGTGTTTGATGTCGTCGTTCACACTGCAAACCAACGGCTCGCTCGGATCGTTGAGCTTATGCCGAAGCTCTCGATCATATGACGACTCGTCCCACACCCGCAACAAGGGGCTTGGTTGGAAGGCACCCCTCAGGCGACCTGAATTGTAGTATTCCTCGGCATGTTTCTTTTGATTCAGTATCTTGTCCAAGCGCAGGAGCACCTCCTTCGAACCCCATCGTTTCACCGGGTCGATAACGAGCATGTGGTTCTGTATTAGTTCCAAGAAGTCACTCAACGCAGTTGAACAATGGTCCAGTCCACGCAGGTACGAGATCCACTATATTCCAAACGATTAGCGCAATCCGGTGTGAGCCCTAGCCATGCATCTATCACACTCACGTTGGTGACTGATTGCTTGACGACCCTCGTCCCTCCCTTGGAGACGAAGTATTTATCTTCAAAGCCTCTCTCAACGGTACGGTCTTCCACCACGCGGGTTGTATCGAAGGTCTCGTAATTCTGACCGTCATGGCCATCAAAATGTCTCTCATGCCTTTCATGTTTTTCATCATATGCACCTCGCGTCGCGTTGTATCCGACGAGGTGACAGCTGATGAGTTCCAAGAACACGCATCCTAGGCTCCACACATCATATTTCTGACTGATCCGGATATTGTGCGCTGAGAGCTCATCGAGCTCCGGGGCGCGATAAGTCCTGGTTCTTCCGACGCTATGTACGAGCGTTTCAGTTTTGCTCCCTTGCTCATGGAAACGCATGAGTGTGAAGTCGGAGAGGACCAGCCGATTCTCTCCTGTCGACTCGTCGATAAACCAAAGTATGTTTGGCGGCTTGATGTCACCATGGCGGCCTCGTAGGGATCTCCCTTCGTGTATGTTGTATAAGCCATCCGTAAGACCGTGGCATTGCTGGAGTAGCCAGAGAGGGTCCTTCAATTCATGATCATTGTGTCGCCAGAATTCGACAAGGTCGCCTTTAGCTAAAGGCAGGATCAAGAAATAGCGACTGCCCTGCTCGTATGCTGCTAGAACCCTAATTAAATGTCTGTGCTTAGTCTCGGACGAGTTGAACTTCGTCAGGGCAGAGAGCTCTTGTTCGAACTCTTCTCTTTTCGAAAATTCCTTCACAGCGAATTCCGGACCTTTTTGAAAACATTCCCAGCGATCCTGCAACTGGCGTATCAGTTGTAAAGCTTAGAAGAGGTATTTAAACACGGAAACGTACCGAACCGGTTCGCCTTCCCGTGAAGTGAGCCTGGTGGATTTCCACCTTCCAAACTGTTCCCTGCGCACCCCGTGAAAGATTCTCCTTTTTGAGGAATGGCATGTTGTGATACATCACTGTGTACTCTTCCACCTTTATGTCGTCGGAGGTGAAGTCCCAAGCCGGCACAGCAACTAAAGGTTGCTTCCTGAGGAAACGATCCACAAATTCATAACGTCGATGCGAACTGTCGTAAACATTATCCGATAATGGCAGCCTATCGTCTGAGATTCCGAGCCGTATCATCTCCCCGAGTCGTTTGGTCTTCTTCAGGAGTATAAGAATGGCGAAGAGCTTGATGTGTGCGGTATCGCCAACAATGGTGCTCCGGTGGATGTGGCTCGTTTCGTCTCGTTCCAGCAGCAGTGATTCGATCGTTCTTTCCGTAAGGATCTCCTCAAGTGTATTTCGTGGGAGAAACCGGTCGTCTTCCCTTATCAACGCCACGCACCGTACGCGACCATCTTGAAGGCTCGTCCTAACGGTCTTGAGGTCTTGTCGTCCTGGGTTTATGCGAGCTTGTTCATAATCACTGCTGGGCCTTGCAGAGCTCGTGGAACTCTCCTGCAGGTGGTTCCCGAGTTGCTGTGGGTCTGCAGCATGCAACTTGCTGTTCTGATGTTGTTCGAAGTGGGTCAGTAACTGTCTGAAGACGCTCCAGCACGATCGTGAGACAAGTGGGTAATATTGAGATACACAAGATTGACTTACATCTCGGGTAGGTGCCATGTTTGGATAATGGAGGCTCTCCATTAATCAGAAGACACTCTTTCATACTTTGCATCCGATTACCAGAACAGTCTGAATTTCTCGGCAGCCGTAGCGGGATGTTGAACGTCACGGCTCGTTTGCGCAGTTTGTCGAGCTATTCGGGTGATTTTAGGATATAAGGGAGCGCTTGAAAACGCGCAGACAGGATCGCAGGACCGCCTACAAACGTGCCTAGACACGGGTAGGCGGTAGCTAAAGCTGACACCCGGGAAGGACCACCGGTTCGCTGACTAGAAGCGCCCCCAATCCAATCTCTCTGGTTCGGTGTGCATCAGGCTACCTATGTCCATCCTTCAAGCCGAGGGCTTGAGGGATTTGGGGCTGAATAATGAGCTGCACGGAGCCTCATTCTGCTAGACTTCGGCAGAAGGGTGCGCCATATCCTGTGGGTGGGCTGACTGCATATGGTATCACCTAGAGCATCGTCTCTACTACATAACTTAGTTTTTCATTATCAATAAAAATTGTAGATGCCAATTCAAAAGTCTGCCTGCATGTGCCTGGATTCGAGCGACTACCACCGCCCCACGGTCGGCGCCGATACAATTTGGGGGCCGGGCAGATTCCGTGTCTGCTATTCTTGATGAGGCGAAGAACAGGTTCGGATTTGGGCGGCTGGATAGGCACCCGTGCGCATGTGCAGGGCACAGCTGCCGCAGTCCGGGGGTGGTCAGCGCTAGAAGGTGGAAATGTCCAATGATGTTCCAAATCTGACAAGTGTAAAAAGCAGAAGTGGCTGTGGAGAGGCGAGCCGTGCAAGGCGACCCAGGGCGCTGACCATGCATGAGACCTAACTCAATCAGACAACTAACTGTCTCGAGATTGGCCCGCATGGTGTCTATTTGGGGACCGGAGAAGACCAGCTGAGACTCTGATGTCCGCATATAAGGATCATGATATCTGCTCACACTCTAATGTGGAGGGATTCATCATCATCGCCATCTTGACTTCTCTCCGCCGTCAAGGCCCATTGCCTCTATTACTCAGTTTATCTCTTCTTCCAGTCAGACACATTCCAAGCAAAAATGGATCTCTCAAAGCAGCATCGCGACGGAACCGATGTAATTGAGAAGCGCATCCAATGCACTTCATTTAGAAGCCCGCAGGACCTCCCTACAACACTGAGGCTGTTTTGCAAGTCACGAGGCTTCGAATTGCAAAGCTTCGAGATGCGAAATGACGAATATATCATCCGACTGAGGCCGAACCAGCATGAAAATATATTTGCCTCAATAGCACAGTCAACAGACGATCCGATACATACTAGATCAGAATTAATACAATCTTGCTAGCGCTGTGACGCATTTAAACAGCAATTGTGGAATTTAAACGCCTCATAGCAGGCAACGGGACAACGTGGTGGTGATGAGTTGGGTCCCCGGCCGGACAGTCTGACTTTAGACCCACACGCGTACTTGTATCCAAAAAGTGGGACTCGGTTATCGCATTATGGTGCCCCCCATCCTTGCCCATCCTCTTGAATAAGACATCGATATTTATCCATGTGAATTACATTGACACGTTGACGTCAAACTTCACCTACGCCTTGGCGTCCGGCAACGGCTAATTGGGCCACGGCTTTCTAAAAAAAAAAATCCATTGATGGTCTAGAGTCCTCGAGAGTAGGCCGCGGACAGCGAATTCTTCCGTAGGATCAGATGCAGGCTGTGATTTTAAGGCAACTCGATGCACTGCCATGCTTTCGCAGCCTGGTCCGTTTCTCCATGCCCCCGTCTGGCTGTCAGCAATTGCTTACACGGTGCAGCAACGCCCTTGGGCTGCGACTCCACACGTTGCTGCCTTTTTCGGACCCGCATATGCCCGTCAGCAATAGTTCCTGCGGTGTGACAGCACCCCTGAGGTTGTTGTACCGCAAATGGCCTCGAACAGCAGGCTGGATCGCCCACAGCAGGCAAAGGAATTTCTTGGCTTTCAGCCCGCCCCGCATGTGAGGCTCAAGGCCAGGCAGAAAAGCATTTTGTCCACCATGTAGTGGCTGAATTCGGAAAGGAAAGTCAACCTTGGATCTTCGCTGTGCATGCGCTCAGCTTTTTCTCGGTCATGAATAAGCCTAACTAGTCGGCTGTCCAATTCTCACTGCTTCTCAGAAGGATTCTATCAAATATACAAGCTCCAAGAGAGGGTCAGTATTCTCATATGCTTTGAGTGTCTGGTCGGAGACTTGCCAACAACAATCTGGAAGCTAGCCATGGAGACCGAAACTTACCAGCAACCAATGAATTATAAATTCATTCATGACCGGTGCACCCTAGGGTTTCGATTGGACAGAGG
This sequence comes from Diaporthe vexans, assembly GCA_021188095.1. Classification (NCBI taxonomy): domain Eukaryota; kingdom Fungi; phylum Ascomycota; class Sordariomycetes; order Diaporthales; family Diaporthaceae; genus Diaporthe; species Diaporthe vexans. Next base: position 306,940 of record JAJLLZ010000017.1, read on the forward strand.
CTCACTAAGCAACCCTACGTATCTTCCACAAGATGTGTTTCGCCAGTTGTTGAGCAGAGACCGGGTGAAAGCGACTATAGAAAAGTCCTTCGGCTCATCAAGCGCCCAAGATATCCACGAGCTCGTGGAATATGCACGCCAGAATCCCCATATATTTCTCACACTTGTGTCTTGCCGGCTCGTCAAGAAATTGGCATCCTTGAGGGGGGCGCGAGTCAGTGACTATCATCTTCCGTTGGCAGAGGAATATGAAGAAACGGCAGACTCGAATCGTTCGCAGATTGTCTCCTTGAACAGCGTCAAATTGCCACCGAATGGCTTCGTCGAAGGCGATGATGAGACGGATGAGGATAAGTGGGACTTAGGAGACCTGCAAAAGTTCATTGATTATCAGTGGATGTTCTATGCTGTTGTGTTCCATAAGAGTTTGTTGCTGTATACAGGTCTTCACCCAAAGTGCCCTCTCCCATTTGTCAAGATATCAGCGGACGGTACAGGGAGTGGCAATTTTGGAAAAGTGTTCAGAGTCGGGCTGAACGAGGAGCATTTCACGTCGGCTTATGGAGAGTTTCCATACTTGCGCCGGGTAATTACCAACTTAAACATGTGCACCTACTCACAGTACCAGTGCTGACTGTTCCATCATTAGATTACTAGCTCTGGCAACTCTAAACCGGTTCTTGATGTCGCTGTCAAGCAACTACACAAGGTTGATGGCGGCTCGGCTGAAGAACTTGACGGTTTCTTCCATAAGGAGGTGCATACTCTCGAGACCATGAGGACTCGCGCGGCGGATCCACATCTTATTCAAGCTATCGCAGCGTACGGAAGAGGCATTGAGCGGGGCTTTGTGTTTCCATGGGCTCCACATGGCAACCTTCGTCAAATGTGGGAGGCAAGCTACGGCCCTCCGACCAAGGAGGTCAGACGATGGGCTTGGGACCAGATCTTGGGACTTACCGGGGGTCTCGCCAAGCTACACAAGACCAATACTCGACACGGAGACGTGAAGCCAGAGAATATCCTCAGATTCAACGGGCCCGAAGACTCCCCAAAACTAGGTCCCTTGACCATAGCAGATGTCGGGATCGCGAAGTACCATGCCTTTGAAACTGAGGTGCGCAAGCTCTACAATAAACCGACGACCAACAGGTCCAGAACCCAAAGATACGCACCTCCGGAGATCGAGATACCCGAGAGAGATGAAACAGGTCAGCTGCGAGTGATCTCTCGCAAGTATGACTCGTGGTCACTCGGATGCGTTCTACTGGAGTTTATCGTCTGGCTGAAGCGCGGCAATCATGGCCTGAATGACCTGGACAGAATACGCCGCGCAGAGTTGAGACCTAATGTTGATCGCTACTGGGAACAATATCACAACGAGGCTCCTGTATTGCACCCAGCAGTAGAGCTTTACATCGGCGAGCTAGTCGAAAATGGGGCGCTTTCCGCAGCACTTCAAGACCTCCTGAATCTGGTTCAGAAGCACCTGCTCAAGGCGTCTCTGCGGAAACGATCATACATCGCCGAATTTCTGGAAGATCTGATGAAAGTCTCAGAGAACTGTGCTAACGATCCTTCATACTTGTGGGACGATGCGAAGGAGATGCTGACCGAGCATAGGGAAGCTCCGCCGGAGGAAGTCACCAACAATATCTTCCCCATCTCCCAACAAGTAAGTCACAAGGCCGTGAGATCTGTATTTCTCTTTGGACACTAATTGTTCAACAGTACGTGAGTCCCCAGTTTGCCGACATCACTGCAGGGTGGGATGTCTAACAATAGTGGTGTTATGTAAATCCACAGAATGTAAGCACTTGATTATTATCCAAATCAACTCACTTGAACGGAATGTCGCTAACACCAAATTTGCAGCCAGTATGTGCGTCTCCGGCCCTCGTATGACACTCTATCGATGCTAATCCAAACAGCGGACTAGCAAGTTAGTTGACAAATGGGAGACGGTGAAAGACTCCACTTTCCTGCCAAAGCTTCTCAAAAGCTTGTCCCAGTGGCCTACATCACGTCAACTAGCAGAGTGTCCAAATCGCATCGGCAGTGGTTGTAAGATCTCGGACATCGTGTCCCAGCCGGACGAGATCCAAAGAAGCCTCCAGGACCTCTGCGATACGAAGTCCGAGTGTGACTTGTGCAAATTCCTTTCCCGGCGCCTTTCGGCCTTGCACATTGCCCTTGAACAGCCCCCAAGGTTGGTTCGAGTGCAATCAGCAATCAAGGTGATTCCCTCAGATCGATCTATTGCTTCGCTCTATTGCGACCCAGGTACGTGGACTGGGCCTTCAGACGTATGTTGGCTATACAAGTGTCCTAACATCGGCTTCCAGGGTCTGAGTCCGCCCCATCCTCAGCGTCCTTCGCGCAGTGCGGCCTTCCTCTGCTTCCTGAATCGGGTAGTGCCGAGCAATTCAGCTTGCTGAAATCTTTCTTGGACCACTGCGATAAGAGCCACGACTGCATGACACCCGAAAAAGATTCCAAGTCACCGCTAGAGCTGCCCACAAGACTCCTTGATGTGGGCACGAACAGCGGAGAGCCCATCCGGCTCATACAGACCAGCCAGGAAATCCAAGACCATTACATTGCTCTTAGCCACTGCTGGGGCCAGTTAAGTGATGATCAGCGCTTCTGTACATACGATAGCAACCTCGACCAGCGGATGGCAGATATTCAGTACGACCAACTACCAGCAACCTTTAGGGACGCAGTCGATGTCACTCGTGCACTGAGTGTTCGCTACCTCTGGATCGATTCGCTATGCATCATTCAACGAAATCCTGCCGATTGGGCCAATGAGGCGGGGAGAATGGAAGACGTGTTTAGCAACGCATACTGCACTATCGCAGCAAGCTCAGCGTCATCTTCCATTGTGGGATTCCTGGGGTCAAGAGCACCGAGGGATACTATCAGAATCACAACATCTTCAGGACCGGTCTATCTCGCAGAGCCTATCGACGATTTCGCTGCCGATGTCGAGAATAGTATCCTCAGTACCCGTGGGTGGGTATTCCAAGAGCGAGCTCTATCACGGCGTACGATATATTTCACCTCGAAGCAAGTCTACTGGGAATGCGGCGACGGCGTTGTCTGCGAGACACTAGCTCAACTTCGAAAGTAAGTTCCAATAAGCGTTCTTGGTATCTGATATACGCATTGCTAATTTGATGCCATACAGTCCGCAGTCTCATTTCCTGGGCGACAGCAATTTCCCTCATTTCGCCCTGCAATTCTACAAGGACGAACGGATTCGGCTCCTCCAGCACTTCTATTCGACATATTCAACACTGGCTCTCACGAGGCCGTCCGACCGCCCTCGAGCTGTTGCAGGATTGCAGAAGCGTATCGCTCGTGTTTTGAAGTCGAGTGTTGACCACGGGATTCTCTGGCGCTGGCCAGCGAGGATGCTTCTCTGGTGTGCAGCACAACCAGGCTCACATACCAGAATTTCCTACGATGATGCCGACTCCAGGCCACCATCGTGGTCTTGGATGGCGTGCAGTGGCCGCATAGCTTTCTTGGACATCGACTTTGGTGGTGTTGATTGGGTGGACCATGTGCATGGACCTCCAGATGCTCCGAATTGGGCCTTGGAAATTGAGGCGCGAGGGTTGCGTGTGGACTTTTCTGTGTTGGAAGAGAGAGCGGTATTGGATACAGAATCCCCAAAAGCCTTTGAAAACTCATGGAGGTGTGTTCTACTCGGGAGGGAGAAAATGGGCAAGTATGGGAACGAGGCTGCCCACTACGTCCTTTTGATCCGCCCTGTTTCTGAGCATGGTTTACCGTTGCCCTCAGATCAGCCGCAGGCGGATTACGAGCGCGTGGGTGTAGCAATTTTGTTGGCTTCGCATTTCTCACCTGACGAGGTTTCAGCTCGCCTAGTTTGAGCAACATCTTCCATACAGCGTACCGCAGAGGGGTGTTTGTTTGGATTAGAAGCGATATTCAACAACTTCAGCACAGAAGATGAGATTCTACAGTTCTGAACAAGGGCTTTTGGTGTGAGTCATGTTCCGCAAATTAGAAAGGTCTTAATCAAGATATTGAACGATTCCTATGTTTCGCGTCTGCCTGAAGCCTTTCTGCATGATGTCCGTGCAAAATGTTGCGAAAGAAGGGGAGAACCAATCCTTACAGTCAAATACGCACCTATTGGCACTGAATTCCTGAGAGGAGCGTACTTGGAAAAACCTGCAAGTACTATGGACAGTGAATGTTTTGAAGAAGAGCAATGGGGACAAACATCAAGAAGCAACATAGGGCAGTCTGAAAGAGTGGGTCCCAGAAAATCAAGCATGGCAATGTATGTACAGACTTCTTGCATCCTGATTGATATTTAGGCAGCACTGTCGCGGCATTCTGTGCCCATAGAATGAAATCTGTGTGCAAGGCCCACAATGCTACTCAAACTCCCCAATGTACAATTCACCCTCATAGAACAAAGATGGTGGGGTCAGGAGGCTTTGCTCTTAATCCGTATACATCCCGAAGGCGTACGGTCCCTTCACACAGTGGTAAACGCTCAAAGACATGGTGGAGTCAATTTCAAGCATTCAAAGTTTTGGCAGCCTACAGGTACATGGCCTGTACTAAGTACTTGAGTAGAGTCTCAATAGCTGTAGCCACCAACGTGGTGTCGATGCCGGCACAAGATGAACAATCTGATGTAGGACATTGGGCCATTGCATTCGAAATGATAACTTGATTCACAACATCTAGGCATTTAGATTTAGTCCGATATAGATCCCTAGGGAGGACAATAGCTCATTGACTGATATTAAACATGATCAATAGTCACTTCTCACGTTTTTTCAGGACACTGGTCCAATTGTCAATATTATCTGCCTTCCAAGAAGAACATTGACCAAGTTATGCAGTGAGCCGTTGTTAAGAATGTATCAGGACTTTCTGAATTGAGACATACTGCAATGCCTCAGGCCATTTTGAGATATTGAAGACAATATTTGTACCCTGGCTGGACATTTACTTGTCCAAGTTCCGCCCACATATGTTCGTCATGAAGCCTCCAACACACCAGGCTTAGTCTCCACTGCTTGTACTGGACAATCATTCCATGGGTCATCCTTCAGGATTAGTAAGTTTGTTCGGCCCATGTGCCACCTGGTGACTCTTTCTGCTAATCATGATTCAGTTTGAGCAGCAAACCTCTGGCAAAATATCAATACCAAAGTCGTAAAATACACAGCACACTTAGAAGCAGTCTGAGAATCGCGGCCAACTAAACGGGGCTTGGCAGTTTCTAACCATGGATGAAGATCGTTGTAAAGAGGTCCGGGGAGTGTATGACAAGCTTGCCCACATGCATCGCGAACCTTGGACGCACCGGGGCATCTCAACTGCAGATCCTGTTCCCCTCTCGACATGGGACGAATTCCGCGACAAGAGGTACGACTTTATCACAAACATTATCGTATTCGGACTCGAAGATCCAGGCACAATGCACGAACTCATTCAATATACGAGGGGCGAACTACGTGGCGCCGCCTTGGAGTGGCGAAGGGTCGTTATACCGCACATAGTTTTCGTCAAGCACGTCGTGGACGCTCTGAATAAAGGCAGCCAGCGTGATATCCCCACTCCCAAAGTCGTTACCTTCGCTCAAGGTCCCGATTTCTCACAAGAGACTATCGAGGGGCTAAGATACTTCGGAATTGATGTCGTTCCAAGTGTGCGCCTGTTGATCTCTGACCACAGTCTCGTGGTGGACCTGAGCACAGGGCAAGGATTAAGTCTCAGGAGCGGTGATCCGGCTTCTATTATTGGTTCTGGGTGGGATCTGACACCTGGAGCAATCTTGAAACGATCTTCTACAATGGAGCTGCCATCCGGCTACCTAGTCTTGTGCGTTATCCGCTTTCACAACCTCAACTCCACAGGTGCAATCCTTCGCAGACCCCTCCCCATGAAGCCTAGGCAGCTATCGGGCTTCCTGTTCTAACAGATACAGGGAAGCTGCTTTCAATTTTGAAGTCGTCACTCACTTCGAGTTGCCTTCTCATGTAGCCCCGATGCGCGAGGAAGAAAAAGCCTGGTTCCGCAATCTCCAAGCGCTTTTTCGCCCTGGCACAAGAATTTGGAAGCCGAAGGCGCAGCAGGACAGGGACCAGTCAGAGGCTGCCAAGCAGTTTTCACTTTCGGATGAAGATGAACATAGACTTACACAACTCGTTCAGAACATGATGGTTCTAGTAGTGCGAAAGGGCAGATGATCCCACTTTTGCAGGAGTCTGGCATGTTTTCAAGCTTTTCAAGTTTTTGGCCTTTCCCTCCAAAGTAAAGGGGAAGTACTGGATCGCTACCAGGGTGTGGTGAGATTGAGAGAGTGTCAGTGTCATGATGGTCTCGCTTCTGAAGTACCTGAAAACTCAGGTGCTGTGGGTGGGCAAACAATCTGGGGGTCTTTTTGCAACGTGTTTGATGTCCTTCGTTCTTCGATGTCTCCCATTTAAAATTCAATCTCTATTTCACTGAAACTGAGCACCCAACTATGAAGTCTCAAACTGTCTTAATTTATGGTGCGTCCAAGAACCGGAGGGCGTCTTGCGTGCCAATCGTGTGGTCAACACAGTAACTGTTATTCAAAGTTGGGTGAAATCATTGATTGAACCCTTGTGCATCTGTGATGAGACTGTGCAGTGTTCGGCCAGAAGATATAGATAGCATGGTACATCTGACAGTGAATGAAACGCCTCCCTTGGGTATATATGTAGCTCGTTCAACTTGATATACAAGCATGATATCAACAGAGAATTCCACCGCGCATCCTCCACATTCCACCAACCCAACCCTGCGAAGAATATCCTCCATTCTCCCAGATAGACCAGAAGCAAACTCCATGCGCCGTCCAAACTCCTCAAAACCCCATTTTGTACAGTGAAGCGGTCCAGGCTGATCTTAACCACTCAATCTCGCTTCTTCTAAGTACTCGTACACTTTCATATATATGAGTTGGCGTGTTTCAGAATCTCGGTCTTGGTGATTTTTCGTGTAATTTTGAGGGAATGTGGTCGTATGAGAATCGATGGCATTCTGCCTCCGCGCACCTCATGCAATAGCCTCCTTTTCTGACGACTGGTGTGGTGCAGCGTCCGTCCGGTCCTGGATTTGCTCGGGCACTCGGACATGAGGTTGACTGACAATCGCAGGGCTTGGTCGCTCGAGGCCTGAGGAATCTTATTATCGCATTCATGTTGGCTTGCAGGACCTTTAGTCTCTATTGCATCTGGACTGTTGGTAGAATGTGTAGTTGACGCTTTGAAATATTATTCGCTTCTTGGCTAAGTGGTATACTTTGTATGGCAGTTCACGATTAATGCTGCCATAGCAAGTTATATGAACGCCGTTGACAAAGGGGCGGAGCCCTACGGGTCCGCAATCCCTGCTCTTGGCAAGATCCTGAAGTCAGCCAGCCACCCACTCAATTTGGCTGTCATCTCTTTGTCCAATCCCATATAGTCTGGAGGGTCTATGCTAATCCTAATTTCGAGGTAAGACCGCTGTCAGGAATTCAATCAGATCCTCCAAGCCCTCGGGTGACTTGAACCAGTGCCCTCCGTCAGCATATTCTTTCCAGGTGACTGAAATTCCATAACCTTCCAGTTGCTGTTTCAACTGCACGCCGCCCTCGAATAAAACAGTAGGATCATCCCTACAGTGCTCCAGAAGCACAGGCGTATTCAAAACCAATTCGTCGCTGGGTGTCCCCTCGAGCCCAAGGACATCCCGCGTGTCCTTGAGACTGCGGCCCGGAAACGGCATGCGGCAGGCGACACCAACAAAGGCGCCCAGTCTCTTCGGGCCGGAATAAGCTTCCGGCAGTGCCAGGTTCAGGAGCGCGTGGACGCTGGTGGCGCCGCCCTGGCTGATGCCCATGAGCACGATCTTGTCGTATCTACCGCCCAGCCGCGCCGCCTCTTCGGCGATCAGCGCCCTGACCCGGGCGACGCTCTCCCGCAGCCCGGGGGCCTGCAGGTCCTCGTGGTCCTTGAAGTTGAGGTGGTCCCACACGTCAAACCACTGGCTCATGCTCGGCAGCGCCCCGGGCCTGGCGCAGGGCTTCTGGCCGGCGTCGGGAAACACCCAGCGGAATGTCGGCAGGACGTCGACGGCCGTCTGCTGCTTTGAGTTGCTCCATGTCATGTATCTGATGCTTCGTGCGAAGTTTGGGGCCCTGTCGCCGCGGCCGTGTAGGAATATGACAGTGTGTGTGTGCGGATGGCCGGACCGCGGATCGATCACTTCGAGTGGCGCGGGCTGAGTGGCTAGGCCCTCCTCGCTTTGCCAGTCCATGGCCATTGTTCGTGCGTGGCCCTGAGACTGGTGTAGATCTTTTCGGAGATGAAGCCCAAAAACTGACTGGTAGGATGTGAGAGGGTTCGAATGATACCTGCTTAGGTAGGCGTCAAGCAGGAAGGAGGATGTTGATGACTCTCCACACCCAGTAAACCTTCATGGATAGGCAGCTGTCTATATTTGACGTTGGCTGATGAGCAGTTGTGGGGCCTCCACGCAGTGGCACAGCAGGCGATCGGCAGGATGCCTTCGGAGGATCCCTGTGCCTGCAGCTGCCGGAAGATGGCACCTAAGCGGGCTAGGCACAGCACGCCACTACTTTTAGGGGTAACCAGCATACATAACACTTGTACTGTAGTACTGCTTTGTGCAACCATCAAACTACTGTCCAACCCGGTTCCAAATGTAAAGTTAATCAAAGCAAAGCAAGGGGAACAGCATGCCAACTTTGATAACAAAGTAATAGGGCAAAAGAACTACAGTCAACACAATGCAGCTCATTGTGCTCCCGGAACAAAACACTAGGCCTGGCCTGCTACCTAAGTATATAAGAATCGTTCTCCACGGCCCAGTGTCCAATGCCTTGTTGACTCTATCAACACCTAACGCTAGGGTAGTCTGATTTCAACAAAGCCACTGCAGACGTCAAGACTAAACGAACAGGTAAGTGATTGGGTTCGTTCTTAACCCGTATACGAACGATGCAATCATACGCACAGATCTGTCGAACGGCCGCTTCTCTGCCCGATCCTTCTCCGCCGGTCTCTGTTCAACCGGCCAAGAAGGCGAGACGCGTCCGTTCTCTGCCAACGGAGATCTGGATACATATATTCAAGCACCTTTGTGTGCACTGCTCAGCCCCGTATCATGCACATGGCACCCCGGACTTCATGCTCGCGGATGCCCGTGCAGGAAAAGCCACGTTGATGGCGCTGTGCTTGGTTTCGCGCGAAGTCCGAGCGATGAGCCAAGGCATTCTTTTCCACTACTTTTTGAACCATTCAAAACTTGAAGTTAGAGAGCCCGGGGTTCCAGGAACGATAAGTGACCGGGCTCCCAGCTTCCTTCGCGCGTTGATCTTAAACCCTCCGCTAGGCCGTCATGTTCGCATGATGAGCCTTTTCGCGCAGCATCCATTCGCAGCCTTGAATTCCTGCAAGTCCGGAATCACCCGACAGGACTTGAAATCGTGGATCCAAGTCAGCCACAATTTCCTTGTACGAGTACCAAGTGAGGTGACCCGGGCTCTAGCAGGTCTCATGCCCGCAACGCCCCCAGGCTGTTCTTTGATGAGCCAGGTCCCATGGCACAGCTTCGGCTGTCTTGTGGGACATCTATGGTGTTTATTGCTTCGGAGACAATGCAACAAGTTTTCAACTGGCTTCACGTCTTGACTCTGAATTTTGTCCCTCATCTCGCCCACCTCCACCTTACAGATACAGAATCACTGGGCTCGTTGAAACAGTTTCAAAACTCCGCACTGAAATTTTCACAACTTCGAGATCTGACCTATGACAGCCACAAAATAGAGAATCTTATTGGATCTCAGATTCTTTTCCCAAATCTGCGTAGGCTTGGCGCCCGAGATTTCTGGGCCTGTCAAACTCGACAGATCGATTGTCCTATTCCCGCGATGAATCTTCAAAAACTTTCGATCCACTGCCGTCCGACGGACCTCTCACTCATATTGCGGCTCTGTCCGCATCTGGAGGATCTAGAATGCCACATTCATCCTTGTGGATGGGACATCGGTCAAGTTGACGGGATGCAATGGCCAGCGCATACGAAAAGTACCTTGCGTCGCCTAGCCTGGAGCAATAGAGATTATATCTGCGGTTTGGTACATAACCCTGCGATTGTTAGCACTTGCACTGTCCCACTACTGGACTTTAAATGTCTCGAGATATTGGAAATTGACCAAGTGTCGCTTCTCAGATACTCCACGTCGTTGGGAGCCAAGACTCTAAGCTCAGTGCTGCCAAAAACAATACGAATTCTTCATACTGCGTTCAGCCGCGACGTCTTGTCACAGCTCCAAATCGCGCGCCAGCTTCGCGCAATTGCTGGTGCCAGAGGCGTGGATCTCCCGAATTTGTCTACTGTCAAAGTGGGTGATCCAGCACGCCGAGGTGCCAAGAAAAAGAAGCTGGCAGAGTTTTTGGAAAGAACTGGCGTTGTTGCTGCGATGAAAGGTGCTGGTATTGAACTCAGGATCGGGAGAGAGGCACCGAAAGATTTCAAGGATAGAAGTATTCTGTCACAGCCCCCTGGTGGGGGCAACAGAAACGCTGGTCTGATATGTCAAGATGAAGTCTTTTCCCTGGATGATGTATAGCGTCCATCCCCTCACTCTTGTTCTGGGCTGGAGGGTCGAGCCCATGGATTGCTGACAACGAAAAATCTGAGTCAAGCTGGACATCAGTCATATTAGGTCAAGGCAAGCAAGCACAGTGAGCACAGTAAGGAATGGATGATGAGGTGGGGTAAGTTAAGTGATAATTCCACTCCGTTCACTATCAAATTTGATTCAGACTCTCATAGCTATATATGCCAGTGTACTTATCGGTATACGATAATTGTATTGTGATTGCTGTGTGTTGTGAATCCGAGTTATATTATGGATCTAATTTTTTGTAGGTCCGCCGTTACTTTTCCGTGCGGATACCCTACATTTTGGCGTGCGTTGATGATAATGCAGCACTCAAATACCCGTCCGTGGACCCACCTAGAGGGGCATATATCAACATGCAATGTTTTCAGATGGACGGGGGAAAGACCATCCATGAGACAAGAGCAGCATTTTGATACATGAGTGAGCGTGACGAAGAAGTCAGATATTTACTCAACATAAAGCTATTTCGTCAACCAGCCATAAATAATCAGTTAATTGAATGGAGAACGGAGAGAACCCACTGGCATGGAGGCTGACGTAACGAAGACAAGGAAAGAAAGGAAACGTGACCGAGTAGGCTGAATACTGGATTCGCCCCCGTATAGCAGCTTTGCACAATCACAGAAGATTAATATGAGCAGAGATCGCTTTTCCATAGAAATAAAGCCTACTTGATTCCCAGAGAATGCGGACTTCATCTATAACGTGATATTGGCTACACGTCGAGAAATGTCAACTCTTTTGTTACACATGTGCGCCATGAATATTTAAAGGCCGGAGCGATAAAATTGTGCACTTGAATTTCATTCCATGGCTAGAAAAGTCGCGCATGTATAGGTGTGGTGAATGTAGCTACTTGCTACCGTAGGCCTTAGCGAATCTGGATTCCAAATCCTGCTCACTCAGAAGCGGTAAGGCAACGAGATCGTTATCCACCTTCTGATAGTAGGCCTGGTGCTTTCCAGACATAATTGACGCCTTCAAGAAGGCGATTATATTCGGGAAACTCGGGTCTTCTTTGGCAATTGCCTCCAACCTGTCGAACTCAGCCAGAGGGTCGTTGACCTTGGTGATCGTCCATTCGGCACCCGGCGAGTACTTTTTCGCAAGGCTGAGCAGCTGAGATTGCGTTACGACTAGCTCGTGTACGAAGAGATTCTTATTCTTCGTCGGTTCCGGGTTTTTGAGGGCACCGGCGATAGCTCGTCCTACGCCGTGCAAGCTAGTGCTGCTGATACGGCTGGTACCGTCGTTCCAGAGCTCAGCTGTCTTGTGCTCCCAGTCAAAGGCAAACCCGGAGTTGACGACGAATTCGGTGAAGCCGCCGATGCTGAAGATAGTATATTCGATCTCATCTGACTTGGACTTCAGATACTTTTGGATGTCGACCATGTTGACGTGGTGGGGGAAATGACTCGCAGCGGGGTTCGTGGTGAGTGAGCCAAAGTCCGAGGGAATGAAACGTCGGACGCCCGCCTCGATTGCAGCATCTATCATAAGCTTCTGAGCGGGGATGGCCTCGGCAGAGACCGTGGAAACCACCGCGTCCTGGCCCTTGAACGAGTCTATCAGGCTTTGCTTATCACTGTAATCCGCAGTGATGCGGCGGACATTGGGCGGGAGATGTTCGTCTGTCTTGTTCGAGCGACCAAGGACGGTCACCTCAAACCCTCCCTTTACGAGCTCGGATAGAACAGCGGATCCCAAAAGACCTTTCTGCACTTTGTTAGCAGAGTTCATCTAGTGGGCGGCGAATCCTTACACCGATGAGGGTGATCTTCTTGAAGGCGGCCATGGTTGCAAAATGAGTTCAAAACCTTGATCAGTGATGTTGTGTGATTATGAATGGAAGCATAATTGTCCACGTTGGACTTCTGGATGCTTTATACTCTGGATGTGGTGCCATATATTGATAGCATTTATAATCCTGATCTACGTCGGGGCTTCTGAAGTGAAGCGTTGTAAGCCATTTACAAGTACGCTGAAGCATTGCGAGTGCGCAACGTACGCCGGCAGTGGATTTAGTTTCCGGGTCCAGAAATAATTGCAGTGTTCCATTGTCCTAGCAGGGCATACAGCAGCTAGTTGTGTGGCTCAAACAGCACTAGAGCATCAAGCGGATACAAAAGATGCCGCTGACAGGACGAGGCCGAAGCCGCTTTGTCATGTTGGCGGCTGTCGGATACAAAAAGACTCCGCCCCGCCGCTCCAATTCCAAATGCCATTTGTATCCGCTCCGCCTCCTGTCCGCCTCCTTTGCCCTCTACACCACGACGGACGAACATTACAGCTATTACAAAGCGACGAGATATGGCAGATAAGGCCGGAAAAGAGCGAATAAGAAGCGTACGTATCAAGTTTTACCCATCCTCCGAACCCTGCCATTGTCGGGATCTAACATGCTTCGCCAGGCTTGTATTCAATGCCAGAAACGCAAGAAACGTTGCGATGGGGGAAAACCATCATGCGCAAATTGTTCTAAATCCAAAGCATCTTGCCAATACACAGAAAGGAGGCCAAGGGGTCCGGGTAAAAAGTGAGTATAGCTCCCGTCGCGTTCGGCATCGAATGCATGGTGTCTGATTGCGTTGTAGGAATAATCGCGTAGACCACTTGGAAACACGACTGAAAACCTTAGAGTCTGCTCTGCGGCTCCAAGAACCTGTCCCGATTTCAGTGTCTGAAAGTCAGACGGCCGAGTTCGTCCAGCCTGTTCAGTCCCAGGGCTCCGAGGGTGACGCATCTGTTGGTTCGTCGCTCTACAACCAGTCGGCACCGGTTGAGCCCCAGCCAGGCCGTGCAATTATGAGTGGTGATACTCAGGTTGACTTGGAAATCAATGGCCTGATAGAGGGCAATCCGAACCCCGATCCCGAGCCTGCAAACTTTGCAGCTCAGCAACACCGAAGTCCCACACAAATCATCTCGAAATATTCCGAGTTTACAGGAGGCATCAAATCGGCATACCATTGGATGCGGGGCCAGGAAAATCGTGGGCTTAGCCAGAGCCTGGTCTTCGCCCGACTGCCGACCTATGATCAGGTCCGAAGCCTTGTGGAACCCATCGTGGAGCCTCTCCAGCAACATGGAGTCGCCATAAGCACCGAATACTGGGTCAAACTGCTTGACGACCAATACTCAGCAGACCCGGATAGCTATGCCGATGACCCTGCCCGATGGGCCATAGTGAACTCATTCTTCGCGACTGCCATGCTGAACAGGTCCACCACCGACTTCCTTGCAGAAGTAATGCCGACTGCGCGAAGTTACTTCAAAAATGCATTTTCGATGTTCCCGGAATTGATCACACAGGGAAAAGGTGTCTCAGCATGCGAGGCACTGGCGGCAATGGCCATGTTCGCGCAGTGCACTACCGATGCCCAGCTTATCACGCAAATCACGGCTGCGTTGTCTTGCTTAGTCAAGACCTTGGGCATGCATCGCAAAAGATACTATCACTCGCTCGATCCAGCTGCTGTCCACCGGCACCAACGCATATTCTGGGTCACCTACATACTAGAGGTGGACGCGATGGAGAAGTATGACATGAGTCCAAGCCTCGAAATCGAAGACCTGGATGCACCTTTCGAACACGATCCGTCCCTCACTACTCAGTCTACCAATTCTCAGCATTTGTCAGAGTTTGATCTTCTCAGACGGCGAGCTGAGCTGGCAATCGTCCAGAGGCGGATACACGAGCAACTCCGCCATATCAAGTGCAACACCACAGAAAGGCGCGATCTGTCAAACATCATTACTTCAATGGACAAGCAGCTCCGGGCATGGAGGAGCAGACTGCCTGAAAGAATGTGGGAAATTGGTAACCGCTTCGATGACTCCGACTTCGTCTCTTCAATTACTCTGTTACGGTGCGCGTTTTATACCGCCATGAGCAAGATTCACATGGCCGTCGTTCATGCCAAGTCTGCGGGAAATTCACTAGACGACGAGAATATGACCTCCGAATTGATTTCATCCGACTTTGAGACGAAAATATCTTGGACTACGTCGGCGATAACAGCGCGTGATATTATTGCTGTGGTGGTCAACTTGGACCTACAGCCTTTTTTCCAGTTGTGGTATGTTGTTTGAATCCCCTTGACTAGCTACCACTATATCAGCCTCTCAGATCAAACTAACACATTATTGCCAATAGGGGAAGTCTTTGCTACCCCCTCTCAGCGGTCCTCACTCTATTTTTCGCCATCCTAAGAAAGCCAGCCACGTCTGCCGCGCAGGATGACCTTGAGAGGATAGGATCTTTCGTCAATCTCTTGAAGAAGCTCGCCAGTGACGGATGTGATGTACAAAGACTATGGAATGCATGCACCAAGCTTCACGACGTCGCCTCATGTGCTATTAGGACATCGCAGGCTGAGGCGCGCTTACAAGGCCAAGAACCAGATTTGGGCCGAAGAGCTACATTGGGGCAGCTGAAGGTAAGAGGCATCAACCAGGCCCTTCATGGCCGCATCGAACATGGTCCTAATGAAACTGGGTCAGGCAATCCGTGCGAAACTTTTCAAAGTCCAAGACTGGCTTCAACTCGCGCAAGGATTGTTGAGCAATCTTCCCATGCTTCGGGCAGAAGCCGAAGAGGCGTTCTCTAGCATTTCGGGATTTGGCACACCGCAAGGGATTTACGGGCTGTGTGTGCCCGATCTCCTTAGATGACACAATGACCCCTGATAACTTCTTGCCTCAAAACTTTGTTATGTAGAATACTGAAGCCTTGTCACAACATCAGCAGCTATCAATTGATATCCCTGGTGCAACTAGAAGCGCGTTCGTGATTGGCGGAGGGCGGAGGGCGGAGGGCGGCAAGGTCTGAGAATACCTGCATACCCTAGGGTAGTATAGCAAAATTTGATTCCACAGCTGGGGGCCAAACGCTGTTCACATTACTGAAATAAATCACTAAGTCAGTCTGCCCCGAGCCTCTCAAGTAGCTGTGGATAATCTTCAGGCACGTGCAAGTGGCAGATCTCAGGGTTTTTAGCGCCTGGCCTGAAATTCGGCAGCATTGTTGAGTTGCTGAGGAGGAACAATGGTTGAAATTTAACAGCAGTAAAAATGATTGTATGCAACCTTTTGAGACAATGCTGTTTCCAAGACGGCTGAGCTCGTTCCGTGTCTTTCAAACAGGAAGAGACATTGCTGGTAGTATGATGATCATTGCTACCTAGGTGTCCTACATACCTCCGCAATTGATCACTTTGTTCTCTTCGAGGACCTGATAATGCTTTTGTTCGGCGAACCACTCCTCACTTAGTATAAGAAGGTGTTGGGTTAATTGAGGTAAATTTTGCGCTAGAAACCTTCTCTTCGCCAAAAGGTTGGAAGCCTCTGCATATTGATTCAATAGGTCAAAGCTTACACGAATACCTCAGAGAGAGCATTTCATCCTAAAATGTCTACCTTCGCTGTATTCCCAACCGAGATCTGGTTGCTTATCTTGGAGAAGCTCTGCCATTGTCCCCACTGTTGTGGTAGTATCTACAAATTCGACCTTTCCACATACGAGCAGGCAAAGTCCGACTTGCTGGCTGTAACACTGACGTGCCGGGACACGAGGGACGTCGGGCAACGTGTGTTGTATCACTGTTTTTATGGTTATCCATACAAGAATACAATTTCGAAACTTCTTTCCACATTGATCGCCCAGCCTGGGCTGGCGGGACATGTGAGGGTTTTGGTTCTTCCCGAACACTTAGACAAGCCATTTGTCTTGGAAAAGGAGAGCGAGTTTCTGACACGCGGCCACATCCAGAACTGGATCGTAGCGAGTGCAGATGCTGATGTCGGTGTCCCTGCCTGGATTTTCGAGGCCGCCATGCAGGATGAGTCGTCAGATGTTGCCGAATTCGTCGGGCCTGTCACTGTTCACGATCAGCTCCGCTTGAAGAACCCCGAGCGCCAACACGGAGACCACACCGAGCACCATATATTCATGCGTGAGTTTCGTCTGTGGCAACAACTGTTGATAGTCAGACTTGTCTCCCCCAGCGTCTCTCACATGGCAATCATGGAGTTGGAGTTCGGGCTAGCACGAATGAGCTTCGACTTTGTGGACCCACCCGGGACGCCTCTCAGCTTTCCGAATCTCCGCACCGTCTCCTGGTCGCTGTTGCGGTCACACAACGAATTTCGCCATTGCTTTCGCTACGCACCCCGCCTGCAGTCTATCTCCCTCGGTACGACTTTTGGACCTAGCTGGATCTCAATCCAATGGGAACTGCCATTGCCATGCGCCAATGTCACATCCCTATCGTTTGCTTGTACGGCGCCCTACCAAGGGTACATCCTGCAAGCATGCAACCAGGTACAGGAGCTTGAGCTCCACTTGCTGCATGAAAATATAGCACAGTGGGTAGCTGGTATGGTTGAGCCCCCGGAGCTTTCAAAGCTGAACCCGTGGCCCCCTCGTGTCAAGGACCACTTGAGGCGGCTTTGCTGGAGCAGCACGACGGTGTATACTTCAGCCAATGTCCTACCCACGGAGGATGAGGGATTGAATATGTTTCCACCTCTCGCTGACTTCAAGAGCTTAGAGATATTGGAGATCGACCGAAAGGCGCTGGATGTCTGTTTGATGAGGGACCATGGCTCAGACATGTCCAAGAGAGAGCTGGTGAGGAAAATTCCTACGATCCTGCCTCGCTCACTTCAAAATCTGCGACTGATGGTCATAGAAGAACTTTCGTGGTCCTGGCTGATTCTCGATTTAGAACAGCTAGCTTCGGCGAAGGAAACATCCCTTCCAATGCTTTCAGTCGTGCAAATTGACTGGGACCCGCGGATGATGACCTTGATGCCGCAAAATATGAAGTCATTACCCGAGGTAATGTTTGATCTCGGAGTAACCAAAGCCATGAAGGAGGTGGGAATCGAGTTGAAGTTCGGCTTCAAATTATTCTTGTACAGAGGTCTGGTGCGACCCATGCCGGCAGGTCTTGACGCATTCTCTAGGGGGTGGGGTCTGCAGCTCCCCTAAGGACTTGATAGCCTACAGCCTCTCGTTTCTACATGTATATAGCCGTGTGTCGGAGGATGGCGATAGAATTAATTAACGAAACTGTGGAAAGAAGGCAGTTGCAACTGTGAACAGGTAATTTGGGGATATTGATGAACTGAAAAGCTGGGCATTTCGAAGGGACCGAAAGGGTCATGACAATGCTGCGAATACATTCTCGAGAGTTCTGGTGTACCCATCTCATCAAATTTGCAAAGACACAAATAATGCTCGTACTAGTATAGTCTGTGTTAGTCTGAATATAGACTCGACTTGGATTTGCCCTCTGATCAGGTAAGCCTGAGGCTACTTGATTGGAATTGTGACCTTTCTGAGGTGGTTGCGCTCTTAAATCCGTATAAATCCCGAAGGCGTACAGTCCCTTCACACAGTGATAAACGCTCAAAGACCCAGCGTTAAAAAAAAACAATGTCGATAACAGTGCAGATGACCTTTGTGAATTCCCTACTTCCAGCCACAAGCATGTCCACAAACCCCGTTTTCTGAGCTGTTATTATATTGACATCTTTGTTTCGGGGGAACATAGAAATATACAAAGACCGGTTAGGTGAGTCTTTCTTGAATAGTCGTTAACGTTGGTCGCCCGTGTTGTTGAACACCGATATATTGGCCGCGTTGTAATCAGGCTGATCTATGTTAGGTTATTTGATTAGCATTCGCCTGGAGCTTGGAATAGCAGGAAGATTGTGCGTCCCAGCCGGCTTTGCAAAGCACCCGCCAGCCTTGTAATGTGATAATGGATTTACCCATTCTATCTCTTCCTCCCGCTCTCTTGTCATTCCAAAACCTGTCTTTGTTAACGTGAGGAGGTCAGAAACAAGAGCCCAGCGCGGATATCGGGTATTTAATTGTGGCCATGCTATTCTCACGTACTGGGTCTGATTTGATCTTATCTGCCACAATCCTCGATTGCCTCTATTCACAAAACAATTGAGAGACGTCGCAAGCAATACTCATATCTGAATTTCTCGACCAAGGAAGATACATCTGAAACCCACCGAGATGTCGGCATCTACACCCGCAACATTCCCATCAGAGGTTTGGATGCTCATTTTTCAGCACTTCTGTCTTCATTGCAACTCTGGCGAAACCCCCAACTTTGCAGATCCCGGATACAGGGTCGGGAAATCCGCTCTAAGCGCACTGTCCCTCACTTCCAGAGCGACAAGGGAACTGAGCCAGCCGATCATGTACCACACTTTCCACCAGAACTCGCACAAGAATAAGTTGGGGAGATTCCTTAGGACATTACTTACCAGGCCTCGACTGGCGGAACATGTCAGGGTATTGTCCTTTCCCGGGGGGGACGCCAGTGTTATTGAATGTTGTGTCCGCCGTGATGTCGAGAGTTGGAGACAGGCGAGCGCGAATATTGGAATACCTACTCCTAGATGGGTAACTGAGGCACTCTCGGGGGCCACACGACCGAACTTTCCTATATTCGATGGAATGGATGAAGAGTCCCACCTTGGATACCATGACCCCCAAAGTAGTTCCTTGCGGATCAGACGTGATCTCAACTGGTGGCAGCAGGTTCTAACCATAGGCCATTGTAGAAATGGTCTTACTCACCTGGCGATCCACCGGATGGATATGCCGGGCGTCGAAAGAGCCTTCAACTTCCCAAAACTCCGCGTAGTGTCCATCGAAATAGCTAACCAACACCAGGACGTGGACTGGTTTTTCTCCGAAGCGCCGAGTCTGAATTACATAGGTGTAGGTCTCTTACAACGTAGTAATATTCCAGCTTCGGCAAGCTGGACTCCACCCAAGTCGTTCACCAGCGTCACCGCCCTGTCCATCTCAGTCGGTGCCTTCGAGCAAGGATACTTCCTGCGGCTTTGTAATAATATTCGGGATCTTGAAATTCACCTTCTTGATCTTCACACTTGTCGGTGGGAATTTGCTAGAAAAGGGTCACTCCCAGTGTTGGATACGTGGCCAGCATCTGTCAAGCAGCAATTGCGTCGACTACGTCTGAGCAGCCCAGTGGCATTTACTAGACGCCGAAACGGGAGAATTACCCCGGGTAATCAGGATAGAGAGAACGGTGTGGTAGTCTTTCCACCCCTTACTGAGTTTCAGAGCTTGGAGGTTCTCGAGACAGACCAAGCGTCGCTCAACATCTGTCTAATGAGGGGACTGGACTCCGGTACACCTCAGGAAGACGTTTTCCGGCAGTTGCCAACGGTTCTACCTAGCTCACTCAAAGTGCTGCGAGTTTTTCATTTTGAGTTGTTGCCCTGGTCACTTTTACTACTCGAACTGGACGAGCTTGCCTCGGCGAAGCAGTGGGCCCTCCCTAAACTTGCTGTCATCCAAATCGACCTTAATCTCGACCCACCACAATTCTGCCAGAGCTTGTCAGCAAGCCTTCGGAGACTACCAGATGCAATGCGGGTCCTTGGAGTAGTGAGTGCGATGAAGGACTTAGGGATTGAGTTGCGGTTCTGCCTGGACGGGTTTTATTCCCCATTGGGCGGGTTCCTGACTCCTCTGCCGGGCGCTCTTAGCGACTACTCTTCAAGGAGGACTTGGTGATGAATTTAGGACGCGTTCTCGTTATCAGCGCATTACTGATAGTTCTCTCCTTATCCGTTCTCTACAGAATACGGGCCCCTCGAAGCTTATGTCGTCAAGAGGCAACGCACCTATTTCCCTGCGAGTGGTCCGAGGACAGCGTTAGATTCAGAATGTGACAAGGTCCAGATGTCAGGCAGGGTTAATTGGTGTTATTGAGTAGACCCTGGAATTGTATTCTCCAGAGGAAACATTGACATCTCCAGTAACTATGAGATTTGATGAAAACATACATGAAACCTTGGTGATCGGTGGATTGTGGCTATCGGCACCCTGATCCGAGCCTTGGTTCCGACGAATTAAGCATAAACAGGGGTTATATACAATCCCCACAAGTAAGCTCGTATCGTATCCACACTCCGCTCCTCCATCATGCCCGTTCCCCGCCCCTGCCTAGAAATAGAAGAAGAAACCCACAAAAGCAATCATCCTGCCGAGGCCAAGAATGGGCAGGATGGACAGACTGATGCAATCATGAGTCGATCCCTTGCTTAGTACAATCCACATTGGCCTCGGGGTGCGAGCTCAAAATAAATCGCGGACTTTGCCTTCCACATGCGATCCATTTCCCGTCCTTCTCCCCTCTCATACGAGCACTCGCCAGCTACCATTGCAATAATAGCTACAGTAGCCTTAATATCCTAATAGTAATCGCCATGTTGTGCCCCAAGGCCGTCACCATCCTGAACCTCGCCCTATTGGCGTCCGCTGCCCCCAGCAAGCGCCAATCCACCGGCTCCGGGTCCTGCACGGATCTGCACATCTTCCTTGCCCGTGGGTGGAATGAGGGATACCCCGGCCGGCAGCAGCACCTAGTCGACGCCGCTTGCAACGGTGTGGCCAGCTGCGACTACGAGGACATCACCTTCGACGCGACCAATGCCAATGGCTTTGGTGCCGCGGTGGAGGAGGGCCGCTCTTCTGGCGTGGCCCAGATCAACGCGTACACGCAGCGATGCCCTAATGCCAAGATCGCACTGAGTGGTTACAGCGAGGGTGCAGTGGTCGTGAACAACATCCTGGCGGACTCGGGTCTGACGCCTACTTCCGTCCCTGGAAGCAAGGGTACGACAACCCCCCCCCCCCTCACAGACCAGTAGTCCTGATAGAGCACCGCTGATCATTTATCTCTGACAACAGTCTGCGCCGGTCTTGTCTTCGGTGACCCAAACCACGTTGCCAACCAGCCCTACAACGTCCAGGCAGGCTCGTCCTACAACGCCCAGAGCCCTCGCTCCGGCGCGTCACTCGAGCACCTGAACGCTTTCTCCTCGGTGCTGCGGTCCTATTGCAACGGCGGTGACAACCTCTGCGCCTACGGCGACGGGTCAAGGCCCATGGAGGACGGTGCACACACCAACTATTTCGACCTCTACTCGGGCGACGCGGGCCAGTTCATCCAGGAGAAGTGTGTCGGTGGCTCGTCTGGCGGCGGCGATGGCGGCTCCACCACACCGCCATCGACCGGCAACGTCTGCGTGGCTGGCAAGGTGAAGACCGGCCTATCTGAGAACTACAAAGGTCTGTGCGAGTTCGCGTGCTCCAACGGCTACTGCCCTGATGGCGTGTGCGAGTGCACCCAGTACGGCACACAGGCTGGCTCGGGTACCGGGTCCGGCCAGGACGGATGTCCGGCTGCCGGGCTTGACGATAGCTACAAGGGTCTTTGCAGCTTCAGCTGCAGCCACGGGTACTGCCCATCTGGTGCTTGCAGGAACTGCTAGGGGACCAATGAGCCTCGAGGTCACGATGAATAGATTTAATGCCTATGTATATTCTGCCCTTACAGATCCTCATTTGAATGACGTGACAAAGCTGGAAATCTCATGCATGGTCAGTTCTACCGAGTGCATCAGGCTATGACTGAATGGGTCCCTGAAGGACTTCTCTTAGTTGACCGCATCCAAGCCCGAAATAAAGACAGAAATCAGTCTGGCTCCAAATTGTGGCTCAATACGGATAACCTCATGGTGCATGCATCGTTAGCCAAAGAGTAATGGGTACGGGTGCTTACTGTACCAATTGTTGCATCACTCGGCATGACCAAGAGCACCTGGACATCGTTTAGGCACGGAGCAAGCCATGCTTTCGTGGTTCTGTAAGAAGGCTTTATCGGGTGTTGTGGCTGTGCGGAACAGTCCCATTCCAAATACATTGTAAAGTGAGCGTAATTCTTTACAATACCTTGAGCACTGAGACCTGTCGAGTCTTGGCTGATCATTCATAAGCTACAGGTCAGCGATCCGCAGGCGTTCCGGTGGCGTGCGAGCGGGTAAATTCGGTAAGCCCATCGCCTATTTGGTACTTCTACGTCCCGTATTGCTCTGCCCGCTTCCCGACCTTACCGGATCCAGTAGACAGGTATGTAAGCATACACAACAACGTCACCAGTATTCGTGCTAATGCCCCCATAGAGAAGCTCACGATGGTATCTAATTGGAATACTGTGTCGTATCCGATGTATTCCTGGAGTGTTGTCGGGTCACTCCGATCGAATGATGGATGCACCCACGAAGCTTCAAGTCGACAATGAGCAGTATAAATATTGGGACAATCCAGCATTCTCAGGAAATACTTACTTTATTTTCAGCATCAGCATCAGAACATTCACGATCTATTCGCATCATCGACATCCTACAAGCCTACGCAAGTCAAAATCTCAGACTCCACCAATATCAACATGAAGTCCGCTATCGTCGCCCTGAGCCTGGCCACTCTCGCCATCTCAGCACCTGCCGCCCGCCGCCAGGTGCCGCACTACCCGCCGACCTCAAAGTCGCAGGCTTTCAAGCTTGTCGCCAATGTGACGAACCCAGCCCTCGACTTCAGCCCTTCCATCAAAAACTGGCTGGTGCAGGGTTACCACACCGGCGCCGGAACCAACGCCGCCGTGCTCGCGCCCTTCGACGCCTCCACCAACCCTGGCCGTATCTTCTACGAGAACGGTACCAACGAGGAGCAGGCCTACCACCAGACCACTTTCCTCACCGACGTCGGCTCGCTTCCCGTGCCTTTCTCTTGGCAGGTGCAGTCTCAGACCGAGTTCGACCCCCTCTACCCGGCCCAGCACCACGTGTCCATCAGTGTCGGCCAGGCGACGCAGGCGTACATCGCCGACTTCCCCGTCGTCTACCCAACCGTTCAGAATGGCCTCGGCTCCGGCACCTTTGTGGCTTGCAAGAACGAGTTGGCCGGCAACCCTAGCCTGGGAGAGGTTGTCACCGTCAATTATGCCTACTCCACCTATGAGCAGGGGCCGGATGGCCAGTTTGAGGACCACGCCAACATCCCGGAGGGCTGCATTCCCATCTCGCTGATCCCGGAGTGCGCGGCGCTTGACGGGTCGTCCGAGGCCAGCCACGAGTTTGCTCAGTCTGAGAGGTGCTACGAGGATGTTTCTGCTATCAACTGGCCCGAGTACGGCCCCTAAGCATGCCCCTAAGCATCCCTGATCAGCACACTCCTACTGAGCCTGGTTCTTTGATCCATCATGCTTAATTAAAAGTTAATTACGAGGAGACGTGGCCAGATGTGAAGGATATGAAGGCATGTTGATGTCAATTGGTGATAGCTGGGTAGTTTCATGGGGGATTATAGAGATGAGGCACCCAGTTATGACTGGGCGTGTGTGTTTTCCGTTCCAGCTTACTCCGACATTTTTTCTGCATAGAAATATATAATTGATTAATACATTGTCTGCTTTCATGATACTATTGACACCTGGCATTGAGACAACATTCAACTAGGCTTGAGCGGCCGAAGAAGAGCCATTCATGCAATTGAATCGCCATGTGACACGTGAACAATATTCAAGGTATACTTTTGATACGCCGCCTCACCTCTGAAGACTATTTGAGTGAGACGCAGGCAGTATTGAGAGGGAAACCTGAGGGCATTGTGTGGCAGCCCAAATTTCTTTTTGTCCTATGACTTCCAAGGTTGAATGGTCCGATCAAGGCAATTAGGCAGCCATGGAACAGAGACATTTTATCGTTTAGACAAGAACACAGTACAAACTTACCCTTGACTCAACAAATTCACATTGCCACATTTTCCTTCACATGATGGCTTGCTTTCTGAGATTACCTAAGCCCTGTCAAAAGCCGCTGACAACGTGGACGAGGTTTCGCCTACTCCAGGATCAGGAATGGCCAGAGTACGACAGATCAGAAGTCTCCGTTCCGCTGACTGATGCGTCATCATTCTCAGCGCTGGAGACGTCGCGCTTCTTCGATTTCGAGGCCCTCACTTGGAAGACAGGAGGGATCATAGAGGCTGCTTCACGGAGAACAGCAATGCAAGCGATGGCACCACAACTCCTTGGTACTGCTAACTGTGTAGAGTAGTAGATTTTAAAATGCCACCTGGTTATTTTCCTGTCAATCCAAGACAATCCTAAGCGTTGTCTTTGGAAACGTGCGTGCCAATCGACCTCCAAACTCCCCTTGCGCCTTTCGCAATGGCGTGCCGCCCATCCCACACTGGAAATACCACCACGGCCCCGAAAGCGAAGAACTGCCAGACGATCGCAACCGTCGTCCAGCCGCTGAAGAAAGGCTTCGTGAATATGTAGTCTCGGTAGAGTGGCATTGGCCACAGGACAAATGTGACCAGGACGATGACGACGAAGAAGACCCAGGCGATCCGTTCCCAGAGTCGCAGCTTTTGGAGTGTGGCTTCGTCGAAGGGGTGCTGGACGTTATCAAGGCTCATCAGAGAGGGCGAATTCGAGATGTCGGGGGACCTGTTGTCATGCTTCAGATCTGGGTCGACAGTGGGTTGCTGGGTTGCCGAAGATTTTGTCAGGACCGCTGTGTGGATGGGCCCATCGCTCTTGAGATCCTTATCCTCGGCGTTCTTTTCATCATCGCTTCCCGAAGACGTCGCCGCCGAATTCCCATCTTTCCTGTGCAACATTGCCTCATCGGCAAGCTCAATCCTAAGGAACTCGCGCCAGTCGAATTTGGATGGCTTGTACAGCGATATCAGGACTGAGTATAGCGCAGGTGAGAAGAAAGACCCAATGGCCCCATACAGCGCCGGCAGGGGGTTTTGGGTCGTCTCGATGGTCACCGACCCGTAGAAATGGTACGCTGTGCCAAGCCATATGGCGAGTCCCGTGAAGAAGCCTAGCACGGGAGAGACGATCGCTGCAAGCCTCGTCTGTCGCGACCAGCCGAGTGTCAGGGCCAGTGGGATAATACCCGGGCAGCTGACCACGGGTCTGAGGTAGCCCAGCCAGGTCATATTCGCACCACCATAGTTCAGAGCGATTGCAATACCTGACATGAAAACGCCATGCAGTATCACTGTGAGGTGGCTGACCTTGACGAGCTTCTTGTCGGTAGCCCGCGGGTTGAGGTAAGTCTTATAAACGTCGAAGGAGAGAATACTGCTAACTGCAATCATGGATGAGGACACGGTGCTTGTAAGGGCCATGAAGACGAGCACCAAGAAGGCGATGACCCCTTGATCTCCAATTAGGGCTTTGATGGTGTATGGCATCACGAAACCTGCGCTCACTTCCGCAGCGGTAAATTCGCCAGGGAACGTTGGGAAGACGGGAGTGTTGTGGATAGCTCGGGCTGCCAGGCCGATCACAGTTCCAAGACCCCATGGAATACC
Organism: Diaporthe vexans; assembly: GCA_021188095.1. Taxonomy (NCBI): domain Eukaryota; kingdom Fungi; phylum Ascomycota; class Sordariomycetes; order Diaporthales; family Diaporthaceae; genus Diaporthe; species Diaporthe vexans. The sequence goes on from JAJLLZ010000017.1 coordinate 332,901, forward strand.
GAAGATAGCTAAGGCAGCCAGATTATAACCTGGGACTGTGGCGTTGACCTCCGTTGCGAAGGACTTCTGCCAGAATGCCGTGTCCATAACGACGAGAGCCAGGTTACCAAACTTCAGATCGAGCCCCCAGATGATGGCATCGCGAGATTTCATGGTGAGCAGGGATCCTTTGTAGTTCCCCGGAATGAGATTTTCGGACGCAGTAGCCATGACTTTGTCGTACAGGCCGTACAGGCCACCAATGGCATCGTGATGGAGGATTGATAGTGTGAAGTAAATGATCAGGATGAGAGCGACCAGAGTGTGCAGGAAATCGGTCAGAAATGTGGCCTTGAGACCTCCCACGGCGGTGTAGAGCACGACTGAGAGATTGTTAGCGACCAGGGTGGTTCGAGTGCCCAGGTGTCTGACAGGATCCATGCTTACCTCCGAATGGTATTATAATGCAGGCCGCCACAAAATGCATGCCTGACACACCATATACAAGCTGCGAGCCAGTCAAAATCATACTGGCACATCCAAACACATTATTGATCAGGTTCATCACTATGAAGACACTGTGCCCGATCTTGCCGTAACGCTGCTTGATGATCTCGAGCGACGTGTGGGCGTATGGTACTCGAATCTTGGCCATGACGCCCAGAGCAGCCATCAGGGCAATCTGGAAGCAGAGACCAGATCCCCACCACTGCGCAGGTCAGCCTCAACAATATTGACATGTTCGGGAATGTGAAGGTTGTTTGGAATATCTCACCAGCGGAACAGCGAGGCCATATCGGTAACACATAGCTGCACACATGACAGTCTCGTTGATCCACATCCAACTCGAAAAAACAGCTGAAGCCGTTAAGCCCGTGCCTACGCTTCGGTTCGCCACTAGAAACATCTCGGATGTTCCCGAGTCTTCGGCCAGATAGGCCTTCTGGATGCGCACAGCCGCCAGGATGACGACGCAGAAGAGCACCCCGAGGCCGATGAGGAGCCCGTAGGCCGTGCCTTGGGGGATGAGCTGGAGGCCCGCGATGGAAACCATCTTTGCTCGCTAACGCTTGCGGGCGGGTACTTGTGGTGACCTCGGGCAGGTCTGGACAGGGTCTTGGGCGGGCTCGGCAAGGCTTGTGTGAAAGCTTGGTCGGTCGCTTGATGGCCTCTAGTCCTACTATCCGCCTGGGCGCGGTGCTTGGGGTCCACTCGGCTCGAAAGAAGCTGGACGTGGGAAAGAGCTGGACCTGCCAAGTCAACGGCCAAGACAGCCTTTATAAAGAAGAAAATAGTCATGTTTCGAACGCCGTGGGCCTGAGCTCTGATCTTATGCCTTCGGACAATTTTTAATGTCGCCCCCCACGCGGAACGAGACCCGGACGACATCCACCTGCATGGTGATGATGGGTCCCGCATGGTCGGATAAGACCTGCGTTTCCTCGCATTGGGTGCTTGCGAGAGCTCAGAGAATATCCCCGGCAAGGAACGCTATCACGCTGTAGATGTGGGCTATTGCGTTATGAGGTGAGCGTAGATCCTTGTCGAGCGAGCCTGATAGCCATATATCAGCCAGCGTGCAGGCACCACGTTGATGGGGGATGACGTGCTCGGCAGTCGACATGACGAGAGCACTAGAAAAGACAAACATTTTTCGTCCTGCAGAAGGATTCTTCTAATCGTCCTTTCCAGATTCAACACTGGCATGTGAGAGATTGGCGGATAAATAACCACTGTCATGAATTACGATTGGTTGGTTGTGTGCATGCCTAGATTGCTATATGGAAATATCTTTGCACCCAAACCTGCAACACGTAGATGGATGTGGCACACAACACCTGCTAATATAAGATTAAACCCTGAACCGAGACTGTGAAAATAATTTGCCTTGCTCTGCTATCCAATGCGTCTACTGTAAATGCACCGCCTCGAACTTAGCTGACGGAAGATTGGAGCCTCTGCTAGGCCTCACTGTCGAGACATTCGCGCTGCCAATACTGGCAATGCCATAAAACCAAGAGCTTCCAGTTCACGACGGACGCGGAGACGTCGGAAAAAAATTCGTAGAAAGACTTTAGTCTATAGTGCTAACTCATAGATTTTGATTCTAGTGTACAGTAGTCAGCAAACGCTCCTGTGTGGACATTTTCAGGGTTGTCATTGTGGACTGCCGCAGCTTACTTACCGGGCATAGGATTGTGGTACATGAGGCTATGAGGCCACAACTTCGCCAGGTGCCTTTGGTACAAGAAGTCTTGTGCCACCATATGGCGGAGCGTTTAGTGGTTTAGAAGTGTCTAGGTGATGGGACTCGGAAGTCGAATGCCAAGGGGCATCAGCTCGGGGTCTTGAGGCCGCCATGCAGGGGCCTTGGAGGCACGAGCCAGACTTTGACCCTGCAGGCCATCCTATAAGGGGCTATTCCGCAGGTGCGTTGACATCTGGGTACCTAGGCAGTAAGCATTTCACCAAAGGCCAAGCCCATACGCAGTGATACGGCGGCCGCGCAGTGAACGCCATGACAAAGGTCACAAATCTTGGATGCGTGAGTGGTTTCCAGGCGATGTGTAATCTTGACTAACTTGCTATCTCGCTGAGGATCTGGAACTAGGAATCATATTGACATACTTGCAAGCATAATTATATCTGAAAAGCTTCGACGTGGCCTTGAATCCTACACGATGCTTCTGTCATCCTCTCAACCCTGCGAAGTCTTGAAGACACATGTTGACTGCAAGTAATGTGTGGCAACAACACTCAAAATAGATGTATTTAAGGTGGTCCTAGAGTGACAGGGCTTGCCAAGATCAGCCTACGGACGCCCGTAAGCTCCAAGTTGGTCCCAGATATAGCGATTGTGCTACCTGATCCGTAGTGTAGTTGCACTGCTTCCCCCCGCAGAAAGTGACTGCCCTAGCAGAGCAGCTCGCATCTCGCATTCTATTCCGCCGTCTCTAGTTTCTGTAGGGATGCATGAGCAGACTCCAACATTGAAGAAAGAGGGTAAAAGTTGGTAGACGCTAAGTATATGTAAGCTTTTATTGTTGACATTTCCACCCTTGTCATGCATCCTATGTTGGATTAAATGACGGTAGCTTGCCGGCTGTTGGCAAATGCCAACAAGCCAACATTTGAGCGGCCAGTAGTGCCTGTGCATGCAGCCCGCGAGTCGGCGAATCCAGGGCCTGCAGGCAAAAAGTGTGCCGCATGTCTAATTTTGGAGCGTTTGACAGATCAACGCCTTGCCGAGACATGATTCAGTAAGCTGCAAGATGCATTCGGAGTAGCTCGGTTAGTACCACGCATGTGCGTGCTCCAATGGCACGCCATGTGTAAGCATTTGGGTGACAACGGGACCCATCTCACTGCATCATTCGCTGTGAAAATGCTACCGTTGCGCCGCGGCTGAGAATTTGGGGAACCATGTCAGCCCTCAAATGCCACATGGAGCTGACAGGCGATCCTTCTCGAGGGGAATGCGTCGTCCTAACTCAGATGATGAGAAGCACAAAAGCCTGATGATCCTTCGGGCAGCGTACTATTTATCTTTTTTGGCCCCCGTTGAATATGGCCCCTTTTAAGTCCTTCCCTCGTGGACTTCCCATCTCTCTCAAAGCTCAACATAGAAGGGACACACATCATGGCACAATATTCATCGGGTTTTCGATATACCATCGAGCGAACGTACCCATTTCGATGGTTCACCCCGCTCGTCACAGTCTGCGGTGCAGCCGCAGTTGCTCTGTTCACCTTCGTCAATATCGCTGCCGACGGATATGTACAAAACGTGATCTATACAACAAATCCGAATGCCACGCTGGAAGAAGAACACTGGTATCTGAACGCACCATGGTCGTGGATCAGTACTGCTCGATCATCATGCCAGTCTCCAGGAGTTGCCATAGGCAGCCCCTATTACACATCAAATCAACAGGCAGGCAGCTATACCGTCACCATGATGAACACTAGTCTGAGCCCGGATGACGAAGCTGTTTATCCCGGTCTGAATTCCAAGACTCTTGGAACGACGACGTACTTGAACAACACACTTCACGACTGTCAGATGGGGGACTTGATGGTCATTTTCACATCGCAGCAACAACCAAGCTCTGCAAAGCTACAGATCCAGGTATGCTGAACATCCTCGAAACATGCGCAACTTTGAACATGTACTCACCACCCACAGTCTGGCCCGATTTACTGCAAATTCGATGCTGAAATCCCTGTCAACATTACTATCGAACAGTCTTTCAGTGGGATCGAGTTCCTCTTTCAGCAACGGTCCAGCTTGAGTCAGTGGACTGTCTACGACTTCATGTGGGCCCTCCTCAACATCTACGCTGTTATTCTCAAATCAGCGTCCATAGAGTGAGACAAGAATTGAGCTAATTGTGAATATTTGGTTCCATAGGCAGTCCAGCTTCAACACTCTCATGAATGAGATCCACGGGTTGAATAGTACCATTGAATATACTGGAACCACACTAGGTAAGCCCGCAACGCACGTCTGGATGATAATCAAACACTGACCGGTTGTTTTCAATTGCAGGCCTGAAGAAAACCGAGAATGCAGATATTACCGCAGACGACTTCTTTTCGACCACCATAATCAGCCCGGGGCAGAGTGCAAGCCTTGTCTCACCATCAAACAGCAGCCAAGACGACGGGCCATTTCCCCTTGCTCAGGGCGACCCAGGAAGCATAGCGAGACTCGTCGACGTCTTTGCAAAGTCATATTACTCCACGGTCATGTGGGACCTCAACTTCGACCGAGAAACGAATGCATTCGCGTCGAGATCTGCAATGGACTACCTAGTAAACACCATCGCAGACGCGGCCGGCAATGACACGGTGACACCTAGTCCTATTCTAGGCTCGCCAGATCTGGTCGGCAACCATGCAAGATTCGAGATGCAGTACATCTGCTCGGTTCCCCAGAAGAAGGACTTGGGATCCCTCATTATATCAGTCGTCGTTGCGAACATTGTCCTGCTCTGCGTGTTCTGGAACATCTTCAACTGGGTGGCACTGAGGTACCTCCGGACCAGCGACCCGACATGGGACATGTGCCGCGGGTGCGTGCTCCACACCGAAGCGGCTCGCAACAATGCTCGGATGGTTGTCATGGACCTGGAAAAGGACCCTCTTTGTCAGAATGATGACAACCCACAAGTGGCCCCGCCATATGAGAGCCGACAGGACCTACAACGGGATCAAAAAGTTGTGGAGAAGCCTAGATCGTGGTCGCAGGCAATCCCTGCCAAGAGCTCCCAGAGCTCATTGCGGACTTTCATATGCAGCGAGGAAGGGCATGTCCGCAAAAATAGCGACGATATTTCGGGCTGGGATGAGAAATTCCCAAAGGTTCCGGGCAAATAAGCGGCTAGATTCTCGAAGCCTACTCTGAGTTGTCATACCTATTGTACTACTTGGTAGCTATAAGCGCTGCTGGCCGGCCATAGAAATAGACATCTGATGGAAATAATCACCCCGATGACAAAATTGTCCATGTCACAAATGCCCAAAGTATATTTTCAGTTTATCTGTCTGTTTCCACCACATTTCCTACTAGTGTTGTGCTCTTCCTTACACCGGGGACGGGAAGCCATGCATTTCTGCCTGAATCTGCGTAGACGCCCCCACCGCGGCATTGCATCCAGTTGATATGGCTCCGGGGATGACTTTGTACATAGTCATGCAGTCTCCCGCGGCAAACACACCTTTCACGCTTGTCTGGTAGAACGGTGCTTCAGCTTGAATGTCGCCCATCGGGCTGGTGGCGAGGCCCAGCTGCTGGACAAACGGTCCCGACGGCTCAGTCAGCGGCTGATGGACGAGGAACTTTTCATCCTTGCTCGCTCCTCCATCTTCGAAGTCTAATGTCACGGACTCGCCGTCGCCTCTAGTCAGGCGCTTGATAACTCGCGGCTCGACTGTCCATTTTGCCTTCTGACTGACTGCAGGCTCTAGCGCAGCTGTCAGCGCGTCGTTGCCTTGAGTGTAGAGTGTGACGCTCTCGCTCAACTGGGATGCGTCTATTAGCGACCAGTTAGTAAAATTCACTCAGCGCTACGTTTTCCTCCCTCCAATAGCCAATTGACGCAGTCAACAGTGAGAGATGCTTTTCTCATTCAAATATACTTACTTTCAGCGGCGTGAACGGCCATGCCAACTAGCATCTCAGTTGGGAGCGGGATGGGAGCCATGGCGAGAACTCCGGCAGACTGGGCGCCCTTGTCCTCATAGCCTTTGCAAAAGAGGCAATGGAAAATGCGCTCGCCCCAGAGAGATTCATAGCCCTCGATCCCGGGAAAAATATCTGACGACCCGACCGCGAGAAGCAGCTTGCGAAAGTTCCAGTCCTTACCCGCAGCATCGGTAATTGCGAAGTGGGAATCGTTCTTCTTCTCGACCTTCTCAACTCGGACATCTTGGAACTCAATTGTTTGGTACTTCGAGAGACCCTCGCGAGACTCACGACGGAAGTCTTCCGGGTTTCTGCCTTCTTGTCCAGGGACCATGTACATGCCGGTCGCCTTTGCGTTTCGATACTGTTTCGAGTCGAATACAACCACAGTGTGGAGTTGGCGTGCCAGGGTAGCAGCCGCGGTGAGACCCGCGGGCCCTCCGCCGATGATAGCCACGTCGTGGTATGCCATGATGAACTTGACGTACAATGACAACGCTGAGGGGACCTTGTGTGTAGTGTATTTTGAGTCGTGTAGTTGAGCAGGAAAACTAAGGAGGGAGCTACATGCAGCGCAAGAGAATTAAACAAGTCACCTGAACAGAACGTGTTGGTGCTCAAATTTGTTGGTCCATGGATCTGTTGGCGCCTGCTGATCCACACAGAGAGTACAGTGGGAATAGGTACAGTGCACTCATATCCTTAGCATATGTCATCCCACAGGAGACCTGTCCAAGTAAAAAGTACGTATATTACGGCAGGGTATTCTATGGGCTCATTATCAGTTGGTCAAGTGGCCACACCACACAACTTCAAAGGACAAATCTGCCAGCAGTGGTCCATTCCAGATGTCATGCCTGGCTTGACAGCCACCTCAAAGGACGATGCTATTGCACCAATAGTGCATATCCCCATATCTCTTCTCGAACACCAAGAGAGCCCCAACCCCGGGCACGCGAAGAAATTAGGGCATTTAGATACTGGAGCACCTTGCCCTCAGAGTTGGGTGCAGTTTCCACAAAGCAGTCAAGAAAGGATATTGTCAGTTCCTAGTATATATGTGTGATTAAAGTGAAATTAGAGAATAGCAAGCCCATGACCAATGTGCCTCAGGTAATAGGAAGAGAAAGGTCGCACTCCAGAGAATGAGTTCCTACTCTGCCCTACTATGGGCCCGAAGTAAAGACTCGGACTTTCCCGCCACGGAGCACAGAAGTTTACTTAGGTAGATATCCTCTAGGAAGTTATCCTCTAGGAAGTTATCCTCTAGGAAGTTATCCTCTAGGAAGTTATCCTCTAGGAAGTTATCCTCTAGGAAGTTATCCTCTAGGAAGTTAGGAATGGGAGGTTTCACTATATGAGGTTGTCTTATAAGATGTTGTAACCTGCACATGTGGGCCTTGGGTGTACCCTCCGTTTTTGTGGGTGCGAATATCCGATCTCATAAAGATTTTAACGCGGATTCAACTCCCCAAGTTTCGTAGAAGGGATCCGATTCTGACGGACCAAGAGGGCCCTTACAGTCCTATAACACTTCCCCAATATCTCTACCTAATGCACGCTGCGAGATGATCGCCGGTTTCAGATGCAGCCGCAGCTTCGGGCTTCTCACGGAGCCAGCCAGCCAGAGCTTTCTGATATATGTCCTTTACTGCATGCAGCCTTTCTAAGCGTGCCTCGTCCAAGGTTCCAGGGGCTCCACAGAAACGCATTTTGGATGTAGATTGTGGAGCATGTTCAACCTCGAGGCCGACACTAGTATTGATACCTTCGACTGGCGGACAAATGGTAGCAACTGTCACTGCAATTCTGTGGCAGCCCCTTGCTGGGTGCCAGGGTTAGGGTCTGCGCCTTAGATACCAACCTTGGAAGGTGGTGCACAAGGTACCTACCTCAACAGCTGCTCCTGATGCTGTGGTAGCTTCCAGGCAGAACTGTAGTGTTTACTGCAAGTGTGGCTGTCTGCCTTGAGTCCAACAGCAACTCCAACATGTCTGCCAACGCTCCCGAGGGCGCCAGTGAACGCCACGACTAGGGATTCACGCGTTTCAAGGATTTACCCCCGGAGATCCGATGCATGATCTGGAAGGCTGCGATGCCGCCCTACGGAATCTACACGGTGTTGATGCTCGGCCGAGAGGAGCCCATGCCCCATCAGCCACCGCCTCCCGCACCGGTCGTCTTCCGCACCGTGTACCGCCTCGAGCCAGTCCCTCGCGACCAGCAGGGTGATGAGTTGAGGACGCGCCTCGACACCATGCGAGCCATTCAGAGTGCCAGCTGGGAGGCAGCACGCGAGTTGAAGAGGGCCTTTCCCAACACCATCGACTGCACCGGTGGAAAGCTGCGCTTCAACGCCAGGCACGACAGCCTCAGCCTATCTGATTTTCAGTGCCCCCTGAGAAGCGGCTTCCTTCAGCGGTTCGCGCGATACACTCAAGGTGCAGTTGTTTTTGCAAACGACTGGCACATCATCCCACGCACGATGCTGTTCAACAACCGAACACTGTGGACAAATTTCAGCAACCTCGCCCAGTTCCCTGTCATAATGAGGCCCCATCGGCCCCAAATGCTCCGCCTCATGAGGGGGTTCTTCGACTTCCTGGCCGACTGCAACAATCTGGATACAGTGGGTCTGATTTACGACACGCCTGTTGAACATTACTAGGAATTGACTGATCCCCACTCGTCCGAGCGTATGCGTTTCTCTCTCCTCACACCGGCTATGAGGAATTCATTCTATCAGCCGTCCTGGCACAGCATCGACGGTCCCAGTCTGTACTACTTCATGGAAGCAGCTAAGGGTGTGCAGGCTCTTACACATAGATTGGATCCCGCCCAAGGAGTTCCGACTTATCTAGCATCAGCCACCTTTCACCACCCAGCGCCGCAAAATCTTCGGTTCATGACTGTGGCGCCCATCACCTCCTCGCTCCGGGACACGTTGAACGAGGGGTAGCACGACCTTTAGGGTACTTACGTCACTTATCTTGGGTTGAATGCCTGTCAAATGTCTTTTGGTCGGTGTGTGGGAGAGCATTAGCAGTGTGAGCACTGTTGTTTCGCTGCAAGAAAAAGATGATTCGACGGCAGGCTGGTCGGGAGCCGGTTCCCAATGTTTGCAGTCACGTTGTGTCCATTACACAAGCCACAGGCTCATGTCTTTATCAGACACACCTTCTTTTGAGAGACCAGGTGGGCCCATATCAATGTTGTTACGGAAGGTTTTCCGAATTTGATCAGGAACGTTCACACACAATCCGGGCAATGGGATGATTGAGGGTGGCAGAGTGTTGACCGGGGAATCACTTGCAACTCTGCCGTAAATCAAGGGCCTCAATCCGGCGCCACAGGACGTTGGGCGAACCCACATAGTTGCCATCGATAATTTCATGTTACACATGTTTTCTTCTACGTCAGCTGACATGTATCCACGCAAGTGCACTTAATCGTCGGGGGCGCAACGCATTCCTCCTTGACAAGCTCAGACTAAGCAAAGGGATGTGAGGGAGCAGCTCAGATTACATGAATTCTGGACATGGCCTCTACGTTCTACAGCTCATGATAGATTTAGCTCACTCGTTGGATTGCTTGGCTGCGTGGCGCCCACCCGAGCGAAGCCGATATCACCTGGGCACATCAAAGCCTATCCTTTGGGATTTTACATTTTGCAGGAGACCTCGGAGCCAACGCTCCTCAGACGGCCTACTCCTCAAGTACTACTGAGATGCCTATGAATGACCCTGTTGTCGACGTCCAGGCGAGCTGGTGTCTTTTCCAATCACCTGAGCTGGCTGCACAGAAGATGACACAGAGGCTCAGCACAAGGCGGGCCCATCAACAAGCCCTCATCCGCTGCGTTCTCAGCACCTCCCTGATCAGTGCTGCCCGTGGGAAGCCAGTTGTAAACATCCTCGCTCCATTTTGGCCCCTGGGAGTCATCATCGGCGTCCACCGAAGCATCATCCATCTGGTAGAAGTACACGGACCTGCACTTGTAGCAGTGGCCGCGGCGCTGGAAGCCCGCATAGACATCAAACAGCCCGCCTATCTCGCAGAAGTGATCAAACATTCCGATGCGCGGGTCAGGCCCGGTGGTAGGCAGGGTGAGGGACGGGGTGAGGGACGGGGTGACAGTTTCAGAGGCTGAGACTGTGGCACAGTGATTCTTGATCATCCAGTGCCGCATCAGCATCCAGCGCCTAACCCGTTCCGATTCAGACATGTTCTCGTAAAAATGGCCCGATCCCGGTGTAGTGAAGAAGAGGCGCTCGGTGGCGCAAACCTGTCGGAAGTTGTGGATCGATACTGCACGCATGCGCTCGAGTTGCATCCGATCTGCCCACTCCTGCCGACGGCGGTTGGAAAAGGCCTCGGGGGAGCTAGCCACCACGTGGAAGTTTTGCTCGCCCGCCTCCTCGTGATCCCGCTCATTCTTGTTCTTCTCGACCATGTTCTTCTCCGCGGCGTCGACCATGCCCTTCATGCGCTTGTACCGGTTGTTCGTGTGTGGTCCGATACAGATAAACAGAGTCTTTGGCAGTCCAATACCTCGAACAAAGCTCTTGAGGTGGAAGTATTGTCCAAGACCCTGGGGCTGCTCCATGCTCGAGACCTCCCGTATGGCCTTGGCCAAGTTGGAATTGGCTAGGTGCCTCTGGTAGTTGTCTACATGCATGTTTAGCTCTCAGTATGCACATGCCCGACTGTGTGCACAGCGCATCCTGGCACTGGCGTGTTTCTTAGCTTACCAAGAGTCCTAAAGATCCCACACCTAGACCTCTGGACCATAAGGCACACCATGTAGTCCAGAACAGTTGCACCAGACAGACCTTCGACGGCGTCCGGCTGCTAAGCTAGTTGGTTGAGGCTTTCAAGACGCCGATTGAATTCCTCGTTGCGGATTCCAAAAGAGGAAGCATAGGTACGGACGATTCTGACGATTTCTTTGCTGAACTTGCTCTCAAGCTGCTGGTCAAAGGTCTCGACATCGTCCAACAAGGCGGAGTACACCTTGCAGAAAATGGCGCTCTCTAGCTCGTATCGCTCTTCCAGGTGGACCTGCTTCTCGAACCAGGACGTTCCAGGTACAGGGAGGCCCTGAAGAGTCTGGAGGTCAACGGTGGCATGCACGACGCTGGTGGGGCATGGGTGTTTGGGCGCCATCGGGACCTCTGTGAGAGCAGGACGATGACAAATTCGAGCTTGGGGGCAGACCAGGTGCAAAATGTATGCGCGAGGCAGGAGGTATGTGCAAGTGTCGATTCGGAAATCATGTGTGTTGGAAGCTGTGGCAAAGTGTCGTCAGTCGACAAATGTTTGGCCGCAGAGATAGACCTTTTCCTTCTCAATCCTGTCGGTCCATTCTTAGGGTTTGAAAACCTTCGAGCAAGCACCCTTGGGCAACAGCGCCTCGACTTGCCCCCCCCCCCCCCACCTCCAACTGACATCAGCTACCTGTTGACCAGCAGCCGCAGCAACAACTGCTCAGAGGTCTCAGCAGCAAACAAACGAGCGGATGATTATCAACACATCCTTCAGCACTGCGGCGGATTCCGAATAACCAACCACACCGATTCCAAGCATGGATATGACCAAGGCAGACAGCGTCCTAGCAGGTAAACCATCATCTTGATCCCCAGTGCAAGCATGAGTCAAATGCCAGTCGCCCATCTTCAAAATCCTAACCGATGCTGAGGGTCTATTGATGGCTGCTGTGGTAGAGGCTGATGTTCCTTCTAACGCTGCATTCTTGAAACTTTGGCAGAACTCGGCACCGGCGAAGCTCACGAGTTCTTTGCTGCGAACCCGAGTTTGTGCGACGCTCTCAAGACCCTGATCCATCAGTCAACCAACAGGAATCCCAGCCCTCAAGATATTGATGACAGATACCAGCTTATTTCAGAGGAGAACTATGCACGCAACACACATGCCCGGCTCCTCAGGCTTGTTGCACAGACCAACCTGGGCTCGGTTCAGAGCGGCATCATCCCCAGGTCAACAGAGGCAATCGCTGAGCGCATTATCCATGCGCAACACGAAGTCCGGCTGGGCAATCCTCTGCCTCGGCTCTGACCAACCCACCACGACAGCCCTTTGGTCCTGACTGCATCTCTTTCCCGCCTCTCAGCCTCGGACAGTGATGACAGCGACGATCCTGCCCCTAGTCGCAGCAGAGTAGATGACCTAGTCCACCGCCTCGCCGTCACCTCAGACCCGAATTTCGCATATCGGCCGGATCTCTTCAACATACGCCCTGAACCTACCGAGGTCGCTGCCATTGCTACCTCTGCTCATACTATCTCGCTCCCTGGTCCTCACTGGTGGACACACGGAACTCTGTACACGGTGGATTATCAAGATTCCACCGGCATGGCCGATTTCACTGAGAAGCTGGAGCAGAAGGACCTGAAGCTGCCCGGGATTGTGCTCAGCCTCGGCCGCCTCGTTGTGACCAACGACCTCGTGACCAACCAAGACGGCTGCAGCTGGTAGGCTTCTAACTACGGTGTCATGGTGGACATGCAGACCGAGGGAAAGCCAGTCTGGCTCATTTGCGACAGCCATGTCGTGGGCGCACTGAGGGGCTGCAACATCCGCGATGGCACGCGCGGGGACAAGGAGCTGGTCCGCAGCCTTTTCAACGCCGGTGCTATGGATATGGCACTCCTCTTCCCGCGCATCGACGACTGGATGTCCAGTGACAACACGCGCCTTGTATGCCCGTATTTCCGAGACGGCCGGGAAGCGTGGCCTTCATCTGTGGCACCTCTAGGATGATGTAACGACCGCGCAGCGGCTCGTGGCCTGTCAGATCATGGCAGAGGCCGGTAACTAGGGGTGAACGGAGATCTGTCTGATGTAAAAAAGCACACCTTCCCGTGTGTTGCTATTCTTTTACTTTTTGGACGGTCCTTCTTTCTCGCAGGCACGAGAAAAGAGACGTGGGAAGCAGGAGTGATCTGATAGCTCATGATACAAGCCATCAGAATATAGACCACAGGTTCAGGTCGTCATTGAAGTACCTTAGGATGTGATGAAAGAAAATTATTGCTTCAAGCTCGGTAGGACCAATGTCCTTTGAGCCCCTCGATGCTGCCGAGGTACCGTCTCGGTGCCAAGTCAACGCTTCACATATGTCATCATTACAGTTGAAGGTCTTGCTTTCCTTACAGCTATAAATTGATACGATTTTCATGCGGTCCCCGATCACGACAAGTCTGCAAAATTGAAGAGTACAAGGTATTGGTAAGACTTAAGCAGCGTGAGGTGGGACGCATGTGCCCCATTTTGTACGGTTTCACCTTCAGTTGGTGCTTTTTCCACGCATGCTCCATAATGCTCCAACGCGTTTTCCTCTGTTTGGCGTTACCAGGGCAATGAGGCATCTTTGCGAGTGAGCCCTAGGAAGCTGCGAGATTGCCGACCCAGCCGAGACAGTGAATTGAAAGCAAGCCCCTTGTACCAGCCGGCGGGTCTTTTGTCTCTGGAGTCTTTTCCCTGTTGTCTCCACCATTCAAAGCACTCATTCAAGCGCCCACCAACTCGATCAACATGTCTGACAACACGCAACAGCTCAAGCTGGGCGTGCTTGGCTTTTCTGAACCCCTTGGCCTTAACCTCAAGCGCAACCGTGGCGCTCTCGTCCACAAGCGCTGGTTTGTCTTCCGTGACGGCCAGTTCTTCCCTACAGGCTCTACCTCAGGCCAAAACCTCGATCCCAACCGTCAGCCCAACATCCATTACATCGTCCTCGTCCTCCGTGCCGGATTTGACGTAGGATACCACACGGAGCAGCTCGACGCCGTCATACACAGCAGCGACATGGACCTGTTTGCTGAGAAGATGGCCGAGGTCGCCTCCAGCCGCATCATTGTGCTCACTGGCGAGCAGCCCGAGCAGGTCTTGGCCTCCCACTAGGAGGGGGTCGCCAAGGCTATCAAGGAGCTCTCGCCGCCCGGCGGCCGTGGCCTGCGTGTTGACAGCGCCGACGGCTCGGTCCAATTCTATGGAACTGGCCCCGAAATCAACCACGAGGCCTATCTGCGCATCCTAGACACCCCCGATTGCGCCATCCCCCAGAGCCAGTCTCGCTGGCGGCTCATCCACAATGCCGTCTTCATCGTCCTGGAGGCGGCCCTTATCCTGGCCATCGCCATGGTTGCCGCCATGGGATCGCAGTGTGGCTAGTCCAACGTCAGTCAGTCCCAAGGTTCGCTGCCTGCCACGCCTGCGCGTTTGTCTCGCGGGGTTTGCGTGCTTCACCCGTTCCACCACCTGTCTAAACGCCCGTTTACAGCTTTTGTCACAATACCAAAGCGCCGCCGATACTGCTGTCAACACCACTACCACCAATGACCATGTTGCTTCCAATTCGAGTGGTCGAGTCTTCGGGATGTCAAGGAAAGAATAGTCGGTGTCAACAGCTAGGTGGTGTATTGCTGTGCATGGCTTCGGGAGCACAAGGAGCAGGAGTAGATAAGAGAACGGATGTAGTGCACAGGGTGGTACTCTGACAAGAATGGTGGACAATAGGTATTACACATATCCTCACAAAGATCCGCGTATGCCAACAATGTATATCTTGCTATACAAACTCAAGCAGACAATACCGATGGCGCTCAGTGCTTACATCCGACAATATGGAGTCACAGCCTTCAATGCTGCTTGATCCGATCTAGAGCTGGATGCGGCTGACAACTAAATCCAAATGACAAATCAGATTGAGATGCGAGCCTGGGCCCAACGACACAGTGTATTCAGCTGCTGACGTGTGTTGTGGGCCCAATTCCACAAGGCATGGACGGTGGATTAACAAGGCATTGAAGCGCAGCAATTCCTGCCAGCCAACCTCAGAAATTATCCAACCAACTCCCAAATTCAACCACACCCCAAGCCGGCCTCTCCCGCGGCTTATCTTAAACCAGACCAACGCCTTCACACACGTCCAACCACGAACACCACCACAACCACCACCTCCAACAGAAGACCACACAACCACCAATGTCCTGGGCGCACAACCTCTCCACAGCAGCCGCCACACTCTACGGCGGGCTCTGCATAGCCTCCGCCCTCCCCTTCGCCGGCATCTCCGTCCCCTGGATCAAATCCCGGGGGCGGCGCCCCGGCGACGCCTCGTGGGTCGCCTACTATGCCGACAAGAACGCCTGGATGGCCCGGCTCTCGGGCAACCGCCTGACCCCGCGCCAGGCCGGCTACGCGGGCGCCGCGCTGCGCGTCGCCGTCGGCGCCTGCTGCATCTGGGGCCCGCCGTTGCGCGAGGCCGCGCTCCTGGTTAATGGTGCCATTGTGGTGCGCGGGACTGTCCTTGCCGCGAGGGATGGCCGGCCCATGCGTCCGCAGTGGACTATGCTTGGGGCTATTGGGTTGTGTCTTTTGTTGGGGAGGTTGTGAGCTTGGTCGTCATCGCGGTTTGGCCTAGGTGCCCAGGTGTGGGAGCATAGTTTGCGCACTTATACTAAGGATACATCTTGGCGTCGATGGGAGGGCAACAGTGGCAGACGAGGGCTTAGGAGGGCAGTGGCTATTGGCAAGGCGTCGAAGAAAGGAGACAGATGCATCATGGTCACTCAGCAGTAATGCTGCTCTTGACGTGTGGGAATGGCATTCATCAGCCCGGTGCGTTGCACTCGGCGACGCAAATATTTCGATCGGAAACCCAGATGAGCGAGCAGTGAGTCCATGAGAATGGTAGGGAAGACTCAAAGGCGCAAGGAAGTTTGATTTAGGGGGGATTGGTGGTGATGAAGCCATGTTTCAAGTGTATGAAGGTCTCAGACACAAAAAGCCCGCAAACAATTTCCACTCATATTTCTGGCTGCCTCAAATTCGTCCTAAAAACATGTCTGTCCCTTTATGAATCTGCCAACATCCAAGACGTAATCCTCGATCTTGGTCTGGATCGTGCTCAGTCAAGGATAGTGCCCGGAGTGAGAACATGTGGTGATAGACCTAGGAGCTAGCGGGGTCAGGAACCAAGATAATTCTCTCCAGTTTGGAACGAAAACGCAGGTCCATCATGCTAACCTTAGTTCATCTCCCAGGTCACATCGATCCTCCCAGCAGACAAGGGAGACACAGCCTGGAAAACAGACGGGCTGACGTCGATGTTGCCAGTAGCGCATGACGGGCACAAATCGACGATCTTGGCCGTCACGGTCTTGCCGTTGTAGTGGATGGTCGCAGTCTTGCCGCAGGCGCTGCCGCTGTTGTAGACGGCAGAACTGACGGCAGCGACGGCATCGTTGTCATTGTTCGTCTGACCACAGGCGCCGAGCCCCGGGTTGAAGTAGGTCATCTGCCCGCTGTAGCTGGCAGCTGCGGCGTTCGCGGCGGGAGAGCGGGTGTCGATGATGGCTGCGCTGCCGAGGGCGGCTGCCACGACAGCGGCGAGCTTGGTGATTGTGTTGAGGGACATCATCTTGATGAATGTTTTAATAAGTTTTAGGAGGGATATATAATGGTTGTGATCTCTGAACTCTGTCTTGGATTCTTTGATGAGCTGAGTTGACGTCGAGTAGATTTTATTGAGAACGGACACCGCTCTTATATATCTGAGGATACTTTTGGAGTGACTAGCTATCCTCGAAATTCTCCAGACACGTTGTCAGGCTGCAGACGCCAGGGTCCAGCCTCATCACCCTCTCAGGTTGGTCATACAGTCTGACCTCCCACAAGTCTTGAGGTCTTCCTTCTCTTTGGGATCTTGAAAATTATTCCCGGCTTATGGTCCCCGGCTCGCTGTCTCCAGCTTCCGCTCTAAGCCTTGCGATCTGCATCATGAGATATACTGCTTGGGATCTCATTCTCACCACATCACTCATCTTGATACCTGCTTGGGGTGTCCTCGTGCTCCCCGGTATCAATATTGTCATCCCCGATTTTGGCCCCCTCAGGCTTGGTTGTATAACAATGAACTGTCCTGGCTGGTGTAACTGTGTGATAATAAGACAAGGCCCGGATGCCGGCCAAATTTTCTGCCTATGATGGGGCCTCACATGTAGTACGTGGCGCTATAAGCTGAGTCGTGGAATATTGTAAGGGTGAGGGTCGTCCAATCCACGTGCTCTACTCTGCCGCATAGCACATGGCTTACTTCTTGTTCCTGGCAGTATCAATGATTTTCTCTTTTGGGCCATTACGTAGTTGACCCTCCTCAAACGGGCACGGCAACAGGTGAGTCAGCCACGTCAGCTGTCAGGCACAGTGAGCTTATTCCCAAACACTAATCACCACTGCATCATTCTGTGGAACCCAAGGCAGTCTGGCAGCGCCGTTGACAGGGCAATGGATTGTTACGCCAAACACTTTCAAAGAGAATTCGACATATAAAAGTAGCAGGAATCGTGGCGATCACTATTTAAACAGGTCTCTAAGTGCATAAGCCGGATAGAGCGGAGCCGGAGCGTCGTTGAAAGTGGGTGATGCCCGAGAAAATTGTCCCTGGTTCGAGAGTTGCACAGTCATCCGTGGCCTTCCACTTTCAGCATGTTTGACCAGTTTATTATGGCGGTGGTAGACCGTTGAATTCGGCCCACGTTCCTTGAGGCGTTCTCGCTGTGCATCATGATCGGGAACGAATGGCGCTTTTTTCAGACCAACCTAGATCACCACCTGTATGTGAATCATTGCCGAGATATTTTCATTAATTATCTAGGCTACGATGAGTGAGTTTTTGTACATCGCTCTATCCCACTCCCTGGGCCCCCGTTTTTGATTAGAGATGAATGAAATGACTTCCAGCTGCCTGGTCAGTTTTATCGGCGGGTAAACCATGTGCCTCTCCCTTCGCGTAGTATCCTTTCTTTCTCGTCATATTAAATCCTTCCCGTTTCATCGAATCTCCTCCTTTTAATATTTCGCCACCCGGGCGGTTGGCCGTTGCCTTGGCCTCGCGCTTACGAGCCTGCAAAATCCAGTGCTTGAGCACGCCTTCTCCTCGCCGACCAGTCTTAATGTTCTCCTCGCCCCAGTCGTGGACCTTCTCGATCTGGATCAGAACAAGCTCGACTTGCCGAATCGCGCAGTCGGTAGCGTTGCGATGACGAGACCGCTGGTAGTGCTTGCGACAGTAGTGAACCCAGATTCCATGAGGGATGGCCTCTGGAGCTGAGCAGTGGTGCTCGGCTGTGCTTATTCATCTAACGCGCTGATAATGTGCGCTCCGGATTTGCGGAAGTCGATGAGTAGCCTCGTCGTGAGTCGTTCTGCTGGCGACCCAAAGCTGATCCGATGGCATACCTAGGTCGGCTACTGGGACGATTCAGATCGTCGATCTGTCGTGCGAATACCAAGGCTGGTGCCTACAGCAAGCGAGCTGTAGTGAGCCTCGGGGGTTGATGGGCTGATAGAAGGTCTGATTGACGTTGGCTGAGTTCGAAGGCACATTCCAAATGTCTTTGGTGTTGGCAGCGTAAGGCTCTGTCCTCAACCCGCCAGTGCTGGGGCTCACATTATCTGGGCGGCGGACACCTGGGCACACGCATTGCCATGGTGGTTGATGGGTAGCATGGCCCTACTCGGCCTCAGAATCGGAGGACAAGTAAGGGTTTCTCGCCTCGTCCCGAAGTTGCATTTCGCAGATCAGAGTGGCCTCATAGGCGAGACAGAAGTCGTCAAACTGTGGACTCGGGAGCTCAAGGAAACCGTCAAAGCCACCACGTGCCTTTAGGAAGACCTCAATAAGCTCCTTGATCTCCTCGGCGAGGCAGCGCCGAGTCCACTCCCTTATCTCAGCCTCATCCTCTGGCATGGGCGTGTCTCTTGTTGATTTCTCGGCGTCAGCCAAGGGTATACGCGTCTCGGTACTGGTAACATGATCGATTCGATACGCTGCATACGTGGTGTACGGTGCCAATGTCTCAATCCACCAATATTGGGCTGCAGAAGGGTCGAGAGCGAACATGAACCCCTGAAGAGTCATGAGCCTCGCGATCGTGTGCTCCGGAACCATGTTAAATCTCATGGGACTGCAATCGTGCACCATAGGAGTCTCAGCGTTCCTAGGTACAAAGGTCACAAGATCAATTGCCCCGCAGTATTCTATGATCAACGACACAGTTAACGTACTTCTTTACTAAGTTGACTGTTCTTGATGTGACCAAGAATGGGGATATCGACTTACCGCGGAAGAAAAACTCTAGGAGGCAGTTTGCTGAGTTCCCAAGGTCGGAGCAGGCACCGTAATGAAGTACTGCCTGCGCCGATGGCCGTCTGAGGTCCAAATTCTGGGCCTTCCCCAAGTTCTCGAAGTCCTCAGCACGACCCCCATCCATGCCGGTCTTGAAGCTCACAATATCATCAGACAGCAACACGAAATAGCCGGTGTTGTACCTGCTAGATATCTGAAACTGGTTGAAAGCGATCTGAAAGAGGCGAGCGAGCCGCGAGAACTCCTCTCCGTCATCTTCAGGTTGTCTCTCCAGCGCTGGCAGACTGTTCAGATCTTCAGTCGGGTCAATCCTTTGCTTCATAAAAAGCAGTCTTTCCGATGGCTTCTTGACGACGCAGTCAATGTCCTTGCGTCCGAGGATGACCCAACCAAAATAGTCGAGGAGGCTCTGGGTGCGGGTGCTGTATTTTTCGATGCTTGTTCTCCCTTGCGCAATGCCAGTCTCCCACACGAGGCCCAAGAGATATGGATACATCCCGAATCCCATGTAGCTGCGGTCACCCTTGGAGATGAAAGCAGCTGTATCGGTGGCGCATCGAGAGAGATATGCCAGGATGGGGTCATCTTGGCTCTTTTCCTGAACCAAATCCAAACCGTGGACTACTATTAGAATGCACAAGACGGAGTACGCATAACTGTATGCCTTGTGCACGTCCTTGTCGCCGACAACAATGGATTCATGCTGCTCTGGAGTGGGGAGGGTGGAAAAGTAGATGTCGACCAGATCTGTCCCGTCCACGATTGCGTTGGCCACCAAAACCTTGACCTCATCGGTGCAGTAGTCCATCTGGGTCACCTTCTCCACTTTCAGTACTGTCTCGCAAGCTGCCTCAACTCCACCAGGACCGGTGAGCGTTGTGCTTTGAGCGGCCTTGAGGAGACCGCTCGGTTGCAGCCCGTTCTTGATGCTCTCGTGGAGCCTTTGCATGATTTTGTCGAACGTGGAGTTGCTCATGGCTTCGTCGGCTCAAGTGCTCTGGTGGTGTGTGGTGGCTGTTCTTTACCGTGATGACTGTGGGCTCTTTGATAGCCAGAGGCGTCAGGGGGATGTTTCCAAGGGAGATAAACAACTCCGTGAGGTTCACGAGGTGGTTGAGTCACCTGAAATCTGCGTCTGTCGTTGACGGAAGGGCTTCGCAAGTTATGGCCTCGTTGCGTAGCGTTGAGAATTCGCATGTGGAACGGCGGTTGAGGAACGGAAGAAATTTGCAGGAGAAAAAAGGACAGTCAATAAGAAAGCCAAACTGTCGTTCAGATGATTTCTTTTGTTTTCATATGAGTTTTGTGCATGCTGCTTAGTCGGCATAGCCTTCTTGCCCTGAACGCGAGGGTGCTTAGCCCACAAAGCGACTTTATAGGATGTACCCATCGATCTGCCCATGGATGGGGGTTGCGTGTGTGTGTGTGACAGGCCATGAATGGTCTCTCTGCCACTTCTCACGAGTGATGCATGTCTTTGGACTACTATCTTACAGGTCAAGCTCATCTAGCTCCCACAAGGCGCTTTCTATACTGCCGAAAGTATGATGGCTCTGGGTATGTGCTTCTCAAGACATGAACAGTGAAGCTGCGAATTCATTGTATTCCGGTACTTTCTAAAATGCCTCGTAGTCATTTGAATCATTGCTGCCAGATATGTGATCAGTTCTTAAGGGAGTCTTCATTGCCGGGCATTGTGCACCGTTTCTTCTATGTCATGTACTAAGCCCGTCAAATGACTCCATTCTGTCAGTTCCGTTTACTTCTCGTCGCTGCCCTTCTCGTAGTATATAGAGGCGGTTCAGAATGTATTCGATGCCGGTACGGCTTCCCTGTGTATTCTCCTGGATTCAGGTCATTCGCGGAGAGTCAGAAAATGGGCTGGCTGGTATATCCAGATACCCACCCGATCGTGTTCATCCATCTCTTCCACTTCACGGTGATCGCTCCAGTGCAGCAAATTCCATCTGATACTTCTTTTAGGCAACTTCACTCCTTCCTAGAACTCCAAGCTTTTCCATCCCTTTCAATGACGTGCCGGCATCTTGCATCGATAATCGCAGCCGGCGCACCTAGCAACCCTTTAGAGCGCGAGCTTGCTCAGCGGGTGTTCCCGGCCTCTCAAAAATGAATCCGCTTTGAATACAAGCCCATATCAACCGTCAAGTGATCATCCAGGGCCTGGCAGAACTTATCGAATTTATCCTGCGGAAGATCGATGACGCCTCCGAGATCCCCATTAGGGACACGGCCCTTCACCTGCTTCAGGGCGTACTCCGCCACACATCTTCTCCCCCATCTATTGCGCGCATGTTTATCCTCAGGCATTGGAGTCTCCTCCGTAGGTATCCGGTTGGGATCAAGGGGGACAAACTCCACGGTGTGGAGCATGTGGTCCACGCGGCACCGCGTGTAGATATCCAGAGGCGCGAAAAGTTCTCTCCAGCCGTACTGGGCGGCGGTTGGGTCCACGACGAACTCGAGCCCGGATCTGGTCGTGAGGACGGCAACGGTGTGGACCGGGATCATGTTTGATTGGGGCCAGCCTTTGTGAGTTTTCACCACTGGGGTGTGTACGTTCTTTGGAACGAAGTACATGAACTCGATCTTTGCCCCGGAGTCTTTTACCGCCGAAGCAAAGTTAGCTAATAGTCGAGAATTGGCGCTGACCGCACTCTATCATTGTAAGGATTCCACTCACCGAGGAAGAAATACTCGAAGAGCGCCTTCGCCGAACCAACCATCTCACGGCAGCAGAAGGCATGCAGAGCCCCCTGGACCTCCGGCAGAGAGATATCCAGGTTTGGATCCATGCCGGCGTACATGCACTCGTCCAAGGAGTACAACGTCGCTTTGATTATGCCATCCTCCACCTTCACAGCACGGATTGGCTTAGTTGTGCCAACACTCGTCAGAATGAACTGCTTGAGCGCGATACTGAAGAGACAGGCTCGGCGGTAGATACTCTTGACATCCGGGTCAGATTCCCGGAGGTCTTTGTCGACGAGGCCCAAGGGGAGGCGGCTCAACTCGGGATCAGGTAGGCTTCCCAGCTCCGGAGGGGCGTGGTGACCAAGTCTCCAATACTCTTGGGCGATCAGGCCGAAGAGAAACAAGCCCGAATCGGGATCAGGTTGGCTTCCCAGCTCCGCAGGGTGGTGGTTGCCAGTGTCCCAAAACTTGGTGACAGGGCAGCACTCAGAGTCCTTTCGACCGTGCGACAGCCAGCTTAAATAACTCAAAAGGCGGCGGGTTTTCTCATTGTAAGCAGGGTACATCTGCGGGTCAACTGTTGCGGGCTTTTCTTCGATGCCCTCGGTGTAGATGGGGCGGCAGGACTCGTTGTGGCAATCGATGCCAAGGCTCTCCATGTCGGCTTTGGTGGCACGCATGAAGGCCTTGATACCCCTCGTGCTGAGGGTCTGGTAGATGCGGAGCTCCTCAGAGCAGCCTGAGCAGACGACTCGCCTGATCGACGACCCGATTGAAAGGAGCTCTTCGAGCACAAACCTCGAAAACCTCTCATGGTTGTCGGTTATATCACAACGGACTGCTCGATCCGTGAAAAGGAGGAGCTTGTCCAGGACTGGATCCTTGAATGTTTCGGTCATCGCCTTCCTTCCATGTGCGATGGTCAGGGCTATGAAGGACTGGAATGCATGCTTGCATGACAACTTGAACCTCAGGTCGGCATTCTTGTCTCTGCCATACGAAAACTTCTCGAACTGCTCGGGGCTGTCGAGACAATCGAAGAAGACGTCGACCGGAGTCTTGTTTTTCAGTAAAGCCTCTCCGACGCCTTTCTCAACCTCTTGATCGCATTTCTTGTGGTCGCTGAGGCGCCACAACTTGGGAAAGACGGTGAACGGGTCGGCTGGATCAACGACACTCGTGGCGCGGAAGTCGTCGAGATGGTGGACGAAAAGCTCGCACAGTTCCGGTTTTAGATTCTTCCTTGCCATGGCGCGAAGTGTAGACCTATCCGCTTCATCAATGCCATCGGGGCTGTGGCTGGCCATATTCAAGTGTTGACCCTTCCTGGTTGGTCGTGTTGAGTTGCTGGTCGGAGATGGTCGATGCTGCGAAAGCCTGGAGCCCAACGGTGTTAGGATATGCGCGCGAAATGGATCAAGGGGTTCTAAACCTCAAACTCTCCGTAAAAACGCACTGGAGAGGTAGTATAGTAGTTGATGGGCGAATTCGAGGAGATTTGTGCGTTCAGTCCCTGGGTGGTCGAAGGGGGTGGTTGAGAAACGGAAGGGTGTTGCAGCTGGGCGGGAAAGAAGGAAGCCAAACTGTGACTTGGGCGGGTTCCGAGCCTCAAACCTCGTCTTCGCCCTGATTAGTCGGCACGGCTTGGTCTGATTCCAACTTGCGAGGATCGTGGGCTGGGAAAGGCAGGCAGGCAGGCATGCGGATTTACCAGGCACAACACTCGTGTGAAGGGGGATCTTCCAGCCTGGAGTTCACTCTATAGGAAGCAATCCCGCCCAATATTGCAGATAATGACTGTCTGCTCACTGCTGCTTGATATACAAAGCTTCTCTGGGTGCTGCATGGCTCTTTGTGCTCAGTGTCTTGACCAAGCTGAACTTATCAAACAGCATGTAATGTTCCTCATTTCTAGAATTCTACTATACAAGCACATGGCCTCATCACGGCATGGACTTGAGATGCATGTGAGACCTACCATGTCACCATAGTGAACACACGTGAGAAACTCCATTCACTGAAGATAGAAATCTGCACTCCAGGAAAACGAGATATTCGCCATGAGGCACGAGGCTACACTAGTTGCTTGCCTACGCAATAAGTGGTCCAATTCAATTCATATGGTAGCCTCACCCGCAGAGCCTGATCACACCAATCTGGTTATGGTCGGACGGCAGCCCACATGGGACGGGATGTTGGATTGGACGGGACCCATCGGACGGGACAGTGACTGGGCGGCACCAACATGGGACAAACGCTTTGAATGAATTCTATAGAATGCAGACCTGGTCTAGCTACTCCCCCCAAGACTCCATTTCGCCGTTGCCGTCACGGAATGAAACGGCGATGCTCCATTCCGAAGCACCCGACCGAATGCAGAGATGGCCGGACATGATGCGAGTGAACACTTCCCAGGTGGTGCCAGCATGCCCGGTCCAAAGTGACGGTCAATCTAGCGGTCCAACACGCGGGAGCTGCAGTCACCTCTGACGGCCCCTCACTCACGTCCGCCTAGCTAGTAAGATCAATCGGCGCCGCCGAGCTGCCCCCCGAAGACGCAAACCCCGACCTGAGCAGCTCCAGCACCCTCGCAAACCCCTCCGAGTCCTTGAGACAGTGGCCCTCGGCCTCGTCCCTGACCCACTCGAGCTTGCTGATGAGGGACCCCTTGGCGTCGGCCCTCCGGCCGGTGCGCAGCCTCTCCTCGGGGCTCATGCTCTCGGCGACGCGGACCATGACGTCGGAGATGTGCGAGTCGTGCTGCAGCTCCTTGCGGACCTCGTAGCCGACCGTGTCCCCGGCGAGGATGGCCGACTTTGCGATCTTGCGCAGGGTCTCGATGGCGTTCTGCTTGGTGCCGAGCGGGGAGTCGTCCCGGGTCATCTCGTCGATGGCGTTGACGCAGTCGCACACGTCGCCGTAGACGTCGCCGGCCATGGTGTACTGCCTGCTGCCGCTGAGGGACAGCAGGGAGCGGTCGTTGAGGGCGTGCCAGGCTGACTTGGAGTAGTGGTCGAAGTTGGTGACGGGCCTCATCATCTGCACCTGCTGGTGATGGTGCGACGACAGCGTGGTGGTGGTGGGGGTGGTGAGGGTAGGAGAGGAGGCGGCGGTGACGGCAGGGAGACGCGTGGTGGTGCCGGTGGTGCTGGTGATGCTGCCGGAGCGTGTGGTGTTGTTGTTGTTGTTGGCGGCTGCTGCTACTTGGGCTGCGGCCTGCTGCATCATCAGGTGGGAGGTGAGCAGGGGCTGGGGCAGCAGCGGCGGGGGCTGTGGCCTGGACACCTGGCGGTGGTAGGCGTCCTTGATGGAACGCTGGATCTCCTGGCTGGAGGCGGCGCTCTGCAGCAGCAGGTCGCGCAGGGCCTTCTCCTCGAGGGCGGCTATCATGGCCGCCAGGCCCGGGGATGGGGCCTGAGTCGGCGGGGAGGACGGCGCTGGTTGTTCTGGCCCTGGTCCTGATCCTGGTCCTGAATCTGGCCCTCCTGTGTCGACAGCGGCAGCGGCAGCGGCAGCATCGTCATCTTGTGGTGGGTGGCAGTCGCCACAATCGGGCTGGCCACAGCCTGTACCATGGCAGCGGTCTCCTGTGCGTCTCCTCTTGCTTCTTGGAGACATAAAGAGTTGTCGCAGGCGTGGGTGGGGTCAGGCTTTGGTCTGGTCGAAGCAGACTGGGCAGATTCGGGGGGTGTGAGCGACCTTGGTTTTGAGAACCAGCGGTATCAATCTCCCATGGGCCGTGGCGAGACACGGTTCTGATGTCGTCGAAAATGAACGGGGGTGGCTCGAGCCACGGGCAATTGTGGCTGAGATCTGCCATCTCCATTTCTCGTGTGGCTGGTGATGTGATGTGATGTATCGAAGTCTGGTCCAGCTGGTCCAGCTGGTCCGTTGCTCGGGCCGCTGTGATGTCTTCACTTATTTCCAACCAGTGACTCACTGGCAAAATGGGACCCTGGGCCTGTGGCTTGCCTTTACGCGTATTCCCAACGTATGTGACAGTCCTGCGTGTCTACAAACGGTCCGTCCTCACTAGCAATGCCTGACATTGATTAGCCTTTTTTTAGGCATCAACCTAAATCCCGAGATTACATACACGCTGCGGCCCGTCCCTGACTCCAACCAAGCCCCGACCCGTCATCCGTCATCCGTCGGCAAGTGCTGCCGCTACTAGCCGTCGACTTCCTTCCCGGGAGTCGTTTCTTGACCTCGAGCATTTGTTCATTTGCCTGCATTATTTCAATCAAACCTCGTCTGACAATGATGCATCCCCACCGTCGGTGCACATCCCCAAAATGCAGTACAGGCATGCTCAAGATGGAGCCCTTGCACTACCTGCAAGAAAACCAGTCCCTTGAGATTGATGCGCCCTGCCTGACCTCACCAAGACCAGTAAAGGGGGAGGGCATGGCTGGATCATGTGCTCGTAGATTCAGACATCTGTGCACTTGAGTGACTGTCACTGCAAATCAAGTGCAAATTCTGGTTCGATCAATGACTGCATTACCGCTGTTACTGATCGTATGACAACGACGTCCAGAAACCCGTCGGATCAATGGATGATGGGGCATGACTAGCCCCGGGCATGACTGTAATATCAAGCTTCATCACATGACTTCGATGATTTACAAAGCGTAAACGCGAACCTTGGAATAGAGTCACTCATTTTCTAGCATTTGTACTCGCATTCTACGGCAGCATCGCGACCGCCCAGCTTCAAATTTCATCAGTGCTGGTCAGAGGCCAACCAGTGACCTGACAGCATTTGCAATAGGCGGTATCGAAGTAAACAGCACAGTAATCGTCCCAAACAAGCTCATAGACAGGCTTGACAACGCAGCAGCCCTCGGGTCCGTCCGCAGCAGCAACGCCGTAGCCACCGCAGAAGAGTTGGCGCCCAGCGTCACGCCGCGGGTGACGTAGTCATCTAATAAGCACACGTACCAAGTCAGCATTTGCCCAAGCTTGCCCACACACAAACAGACACACAGACACACACAGCAAACGCCGCAAGGACAAATAAATAGAGAGCAAAGGAGCGAACTCACCCTCCCGGATCCCGAGCAACCCCAGCACCCGCCCCCCAACAAGCGCGCCCACGACCCCGCTCATGATAGCCACAGCCGCAACGGTCCTCTCGTCCCCGCCCAGGTTCGCAGTCGCGGGGATCGCGAGCGCGAGGGTCAGGCTTCGGCTCGCAAAGGCCAGGCTCCGGGTTGCCGAGATGCCTATTCCAACACAGATGGTCGGATACGCGTAGAGGCTGCCGATGCTGAGGACCACGTTGGGCACAATGATGGCGGCGAAGTGCTCGACCAGCTCGCGCCGGTACTGGTACATCGGGAGCGCGAGGCTGACGATGGAGGCGTCGAGGACGGTGGAGAGGATGTCGCCTGCGCCTGGCATCCTACCTTTGCCTTCCCCATTGGTGGCGTGCTGCCAGAGCTGGAGGTATTTGTTGCCCGTGGTATACTCCTGCAGGGTGGGCTTCAGTTGTTGCCCGTGGATCACCCCAAAGACCCAGATCCCCAATACGGTGAAGAGCGCCGACACTATGACCGGGTGAAGCACCTGTTTCCACTTGGGCGGGAGCGACAGCGCGGCGAAGTACATCAGCACTGTGAATGTCAGCTGGAGGGGCATGGCGTACCCCGTCGCGTAGTAGACGGGCAGGCCGACGAACAGACACAAAGTCAAGTACGTGATCGTGTCGAGGTGGCCCTGTATCAGAGCTGCCCAGAGTCGGGCCCGCGGCGGGGCGGGCGGTGTCTGTGGCGGCAAGGGGGGCGGGGGTGGACTACTCGCGGGCGAGGGGAGCTCGGGCGGTGTGTTGCCGTTGGTTCTGGGGCCGTGCTCGGCGACGGGCTGGATGTGGTTTGGCCCGTGGGACTGGTCTGGTGGTGTTAGGTCGTCGAGGGCGATGGCCGACGCCTGCGCCGAGACGCCTGTGGACATGGAGGGGTCATCTTGCGGAGGAGGCGTCCTCGTCAGGTCGATCTCGTCGTCCTGCGGGCCGAGCTCTTCGGCCCGCGTCGCCTGGGCTTTCTTGTGGGAGCCTGTGATGAGCTGGAGGCCCCGCGTCATGTAGGCTGTGCCGACGAACATGACTACGAAGCCGACGGCTGGGTGAGGATGGTCGTGGTCAGCGAGTTCGTACAGTGCACGGGGATGGGCGTGGTTGACCTACCAAAGACCGCGATGATCTTGCCAACCTCAGCCGCGCTGATGGGCGGGCTCAGAGGCAGCGTGACGAATGTCGGCGTGAAGAGGATGCTGATCCAGCGCAGCGACCAGCCGGCCTGTTCCTCACATCATCAGCCCACCATGATCCAGCCTTGCCATGCATGTAGATAGGCTTCCGTGCTCACAGGAACATCAATGACAGCAACAGCACGCCGCGTGCGATTAGCGCCGATGACCAGCTCACTCAGCCACAGGCCCGCGAACAGCAGCAGCATGCACGCCACCGAGGCCGGGAACGAGACCGAGACGTGCTTGAAGAGGGTGTCGACGCCGAAGCAGGCGACCAGGATGACGAGGATGCCCGTGGGCACGAGGATCCATGACCGCAGTGTTTTCTCGCGTGAGTTCCAGAGTGCCTGTGAAATGTGTTAGCATTGGTTCAGTCCAGGTCAGGATATGGGCTGGCATGGAACAGGGCGGGCGTAGAGTGAGTGAAATAGTCACCAGTTTTGTGGCCGTGAGTGTTTCGCCGGCGATGTCGATCAGACCAGCCACGTCTGTTGAAAAGCGGTTGAATGAGCCGGCCATGATCTAACTCATCGTGATGGGGAGCCTAGATGTGGTAGCCGTGCATGATGCAGGTACATGAAGGGTTGAGGCGAGGCCGTTGAGTGGGCTGCCGTGCCGATATCTCCGGCGGACGGCCGCAGTGGCTTGGCGACATCGGAGCCGATTGGGCCGGTCCAAGGCGGAGCGAGGGCCTCATGATAACCCACATACGAGGGGCATTTAAACTTGAACAGCTATACACCTGCAGACGGGATCAGGTGATGCAGCCAAAAAAAAGAGCGCAATTGTCATTGCGGTCAACTACGGAAACTGATGAGAATGAAGAAATGTGGGCACGCTCCCCCTCTCCTCCAGATTACGGCGTGCCCTTCAAAGCCTTGGCTGTTCCCAGGCCGATCGACCAAAAACAAAAACATTAGAACCAACGGTGACTTTTCTTCCCCAATCCTGAGCAGACGCCAAGAGAGCAAACCATTCATCTCTCCATCTGAAGCCCCACAGGATTCAATTTGGCGCAGTAGGCGCGCCCTTCTCCAACTCCCCGTCGTTTCTTTTCCCATGTTGCATGTGGGAGGTTCAAATCAGAAACCTCAAAAGTGTGGCCCATCTGGACACTGGGCCCCGCGGAAGATAACATCAATGTCAATTCGTCAAAATCAGGCTCCGTTCAAAAGCGGCCGAACGCTGCATTCCACCCGTCACACCGTCCTTAGTCCGGGGTCTCATCGTCATGCTTGATATCGTCGCGCTTGATAGCAACCAAAATGGCGAACTTCACCTTCATCCGCTGCTGCAACGGGGTGTTGAAATCATCCTTGTCCGTCTTGCCCTTGTAGATCTTGATAACCTTCAGAAGACAGTTGCGCGACTCTTGGTGGATATCGAAAGGCAGCCATTTGACCCACTGCTCGATGAAGCTGAGCATGTTTACCGGAGGGAGCTGAATGTACTCATACTTCTGGTCGTAGAAATGTGCGAGCGTGATCGCGGAGCCCTTCTTACCCCCATTGAAGGAAGTTTTGAGATCAAAGTCACACATGCGGGCGCTTCCTACATGAGAACGTCAGCAAGATTCAACCAGGCCATGGGCATTTATGCTGACTTCTGTAGTTGTGGAGCCAAGCTTCCGCCCTCAGCCCCGGAATCTCGATCACATAGTAGAACTCCTCCAGATCGGCAAAGCAGTCTAAGAAGCAGGCCTGCTCCATAGGGCAGGCCTTGTAGTCGATGCACGCCAGCGTTGCCGGACTCGCACACCAGCACTGGAAGGGCCCGCGCTTATTGGCGTTGGCGTGTGTCCTCTTGTAGTGGACTGCTACACGCTTCAAGTCCTTCGTCTGCTTTCGGATGTCGTGGATGGCCAACTTTCCCAGTCCGGTGTGCTCGAACCAGGAGTTCGGACCAGCATTCTCACCACGGTTGAATTCGAGGATTACCAGGTCAGTCTCGGCGTCAATCAACGCATCCTCTTTCTTGTCACACTCGTCACGCTCGTCACGCTCGTCACGCTCGTCGGGTTCTGAGGTGGTGATATCTACCAACCGAAGCATGGACCTTCGGAATCCAGCTTGGAAGCTGAGGTTGGCAAGCTTGGAGAACGCCTCGTGAGACTTTTGGACGTCCGACTTGGGGGGATCGTCCTCATCATCTGAATCGGAACGGGGCTTCAGGTTGTCTTTCTCCTGATTAAACTTCTCGAGGTCAGCCCCCTGGAGCCTTGGCTTCTCAGCCTTTGACTTCTTAGCCTTTGCCTTCTGAGCTCCCGCCTTCCCGGTTTTCTTCTTTTTCAATGTCTCGTCGGGCTCATCCATGGGTTGCTTGTAGACGCGGCAGTAAAGCAATGACTTCCAGTAGCGCCATGATGAATTGTCACGGAAGCTTGGAGTGGTGGTGACATGCATCGTGGTCTTGTCCGACGTCTTTGTTTGTAGGAACCTGAAAGTGTGGCAAGCTGGCTTGTTCATAGCCTCGCGCCAGATCATTTGCTGAATCTCGGTGGGGAACTTGGGGAAGTACTCCATCTTCGGCTCCTTGGATTCTTGGGCAGTTTTTTTAACCTTTTTGGGTGCGATGGGTGACTCCCTTCCCGAAGCATAACCCTTCCTCTGGGCGTTCATCCTGACAATGGATGGAGGCGCCATGGTGAACGGATGACTTGTGTAACTGGGAACGTTGGGTGATTGTGTTGGTCCTCAAGCCACAACTTCGGCTGAGGGTGAATGAGATTGAGGTGATGGCAAAAAGGACAAACTGGTAAGGTGAAACATGAATCTTTGCCGCGAACTGCACTCAAAGCCAGAACATGGGTGAGACTATCAACAGGACTAGGTCCGTATGGCAGTCTTTGGCCGATGAGGTGGTGTGGTTGGTGAGAAGTTGTCGGATTGGAAGATGAGTGGTTGTGTAACGAACTGTTTGCCTGGTTGAATGCTTGGCTGCGGGTGAGGCAAAAGGGGGGAACGAGTCAGTTTCCAGTGGCAGTGAGGTTACGCCGTCGTTGAGAAGAGGAGGGACTTACCCAACGGTTTGGAAGCTTCTGCAGGCTTCGAAGTCAAGGCTTGGTGAGAACCTCAGAGCACCGACGCCGAAGCAGTACTTGGGGCTTCAATCTGTCGCGTTCATGAACAGGACCAGAACTGGGTGGATGATTAAGGGGGACGGATAAGGAATGGTGAGAGGTGGAATCGTTTCGATCAAGAAGGGAGGAGACTGATGAGAGGGAGAGGAATTATCAGTGAGTTGTTTGCAATCTGGAACGTTTGGAGGATGCTCAGATCACTGCCTGACGTGAGGATAGATGATGGATTGGTTAGTGGATGAGATGGTAGATTCAGTGACACAAAAAGGGGGAGAACAAGGCGAGGGGAAAGGCGGTAGAAGAAGGTGGTAGAAGAAAGCGTAAAAGGGGTTGAACAGGAGCTTTGGGCTTGACCGGATGGGCTGGCAGGATCTCCTTTCAGAGAGGGAACGGAGCTGTCGGAAAAGACACGGTCCAGTTGAGATCGGTTGAGAACAAGCGGAAGGATAGTTGGAAGTTGCGTCGAGGCTAGCTGGGGACCAAAGTTGGACCTGCTGCGTAGATGACAGTGGTGAGATGATGATCAAGGGTGCCTTGGGGCTTGCAACGGTCAATTGGCAGAGACACCAGGGAGTGTGGGAGTGTCTGGCCAATCCTTGAGGAAGCCCGAGTCGCAAGCCGGTGTGGCAATTCGTGACGGAGGAGATGCGACTCCTGTTGGGATCTGATGTCTCCCACGCCTGCCCCCAAGTTCAATCACAATTCTGGCAGATGCTGCGAGGCTCGCCGGCCTTATCGAAAGCCACCAGTCTGGGCTATGATCATGTAGGCCGCACAAGATAGGCCACCACAATCTTCGACAACGGCCTTGAATATCGCACCTGCAAATTCGGCTTGCGGGGCCAAATCCGAAAAGCTCTCCAATGTGCTCCCACTTCCAGCCAGGTGGGAGCATGTCAACCACTGGCAGTTTTGGATGACAGCCAGAGCTCGCAAGTCGCCGGCCCCCACCATGCTTTGTGTCCAGGCCTGTCCTGTCAATACTCCAGCTAACTGAAGCAATTCCAGGCTATGGATTTCAAAGCAGGACGTTCATATGCGTCTCAAGTGACACGGAGGACTCCCGCGCTCTTCTTGAACAGTCCGCCGAGGTGGTCGCGCCCAGGTTTCAACGGCGATCGTCGTTCCGTCTGAAGGAGAGATCGCTTCTTCATGATACAGGTAGTCATCATCATCGCCTCTACCCGAACCCGCTGTTTGAAAGCCACGGTCTTCGTATCTCAGCGAGGTGTTCCTTGCTGGAAGGACCATAGTGCTGCCATTGCGGGCCGCTTGGCGAGGGATCCCGTCCTGTCGTTGCCTAGTTCGCAGCGCGTTGTCAACAGCCACTGGCTTCGCTGGTCAAAATCCCAGGGGCATGAGGGCTCTAAAGACCCTCGCTGCTTGTTTCCCTGCAATTTCTCGCACAATCTCAGTGCTATGAATTGTGATGCCACTTCTCGTGGCAGCTTCTCGTGGTAGCAGGGAGTGCTTGGGCACGAGGGCCGCTGCTTGGAAGGTCACAGATGCTGGCGGTGCGACTCGCACCGTGCTCCCAACGTTTCCGGGCCAAGTTTTGGATCTGCGTGATGGAATCACAGGCGTCGTGCCGACAAGAGACTGTGCTTGCCACATCGTGTGGGTGGTGTAGCTCGGATGTGGGCAGTTGAAGCCGTCACAGCCGTCTCATCTGCGCAGCCTTGGCTTGAGG
This sequence comes from Diaporthe vexans, assembly GCA_021188095.1. NCBI lineage: Eukaryota > Fungi > Ascomycota > Sordariomycetes > Diaporthales > Diaporthaceae > Diaporthe > Diaporthe vexans. The sequence continues at coordinate 365,971 of JAJLLZ010000017.1, forward strand.
CTTGATGATGCCCTCGGAAGCATTCTTTTGAGCACGTTGCCGAATGCTGTGGTGATGCCCGCCCAAGCAGTTCTTTGACAAGGGTTCCCGTTGCCTGGGCGTATGTTGTGGTGATGGTGTCGGAAGTGATCAAGCTTGGTGTGCTGAGCCGGCTGACCGCTGCCTTGGGCAGTGGCGACTTGACGGCTTCAGAAATTCGTCGCTCAAGATGATTCATCATCAACTTGGACTGCGTACTTGGGGGGCAAACGATGGGGCCGAGCAGAGCTAAAAGCCAGCTGCGTGGCATCGTCAGTGCAGCAAGTGTGCTGATCCAACGATCTGAGTGGTGTTGTGCCGGCTGATACTTATTTTTGGTGTGCCCAAGACGAACCACTTGGAATTCGATGAGGGGCAGACTGCCCTGAAAGGAATTCGCAGCCTGGATGGAGGGAGGGAGGGAAGTGCTCGGCGAAGGGGGAGGGTGGTTCTGTCTGCGTTTTGGGAAAGCACATATCGGCTCACCCATTGCCCAAAAGCCTTAGGTACTTAAGTGACAGGTACTTAAGTTGATGGACGGGAACTCCAGCTTGAAAGTCCTGGTCGAGGTATCAGAGTTTATGCAGCATGATATCAACTCACGATGCTGATTCTGTCGTTGATCCGGGCTTCCTCATGTGCATTCCTGACTCACATATGCCGGGTCAACCTGGTCACATACTACATCGATTTCACTAGAAACAAGCAGACACCATAAGCAGCACTCTCTCTGTCTAATAGAACTCAATAGATGTTCAGGCTCACACTGCGGTGCCATTGCCTGAATGGGCTGTGATAAGTAGACACACTCCACATGATAAGTCTTGCCGGCTACCACAACACTCATCCCTTGCCAGGGCCAACTCAAGCAAGGAGCTCTTTGATATCAGACGTCACTTAGGCATAGGCATAGGCGGCATTAATGAAGGAAATATTTGCTTTCATTTTGCTAATGCATGGTCAATCTTTGGGCAAGTGGGAGTCATTAATAGCGGTATCCCACCCCTCCCTCGACCTCAGGAAATTCTCCACCCTGTCCTCTCGGGTCAGCATGGCCTTCTCCCTCCGCCGCCGCCACATCTCCTCGCTGATGTGGACATCCTTCTTCTCCTGCATCTCAACCAGGTACATGCCGTGGTTGCCGGCCCGGGTGGCCTGGCCCCAGCCGCCGAGGACGACGAACACGCAGATGGTCATGACGAACAGGCCGTTGCTCATGTAGCGCGGCTCCGACCTCGTGCCGGCGGGGCCGTCGCGGCGGCTGTTCTGCTCCCAGTGCCAGCGCTCCCAGTCCTCCCAGGTGGCGTTGTGGGCGGCGGTGCCGGCCTGGGCGCGCCACGCCCGGTCGGCCTCGCGGTAGGCCGTGTTGGACATGTCCGAGACGCCGCCCCAGCCTGCGCCGTACAGGTCGTAGGCGCGGCGCTTGGCCGGGTCCGAGAGGATGTCGTTGGCGGCGACGACGAGGCGGTAGCGCTCGAGTTTTGCCTTTTGGGTCATGGACCCGCTGAGGCCCGAGGAGGTGTGGGCGTGGCGGTCCGGGTGGTAAAGCTTGACCAGCTGGTAGAAGGTCTTCTTGTTGTAGGGGGTGGACTTGGCCTGGTCGAAGATCTCGTAGGGGGTCGGGTTCTTGGACTTGGGCCATGTCGGGGAGGCGGCGTCGTCATCGTTGCGGGGAGGTTCGTCTCGGACGGTGGCATAAGGCCGTGAGGAGCGCCATTGGGTCGTCGTGCATGGTTTTATCCTGCGCAGTGGCCGGATAGGAGAGGTGGCTGTTGACGTCGGCGACGATTTTGGTGTTGATGTTGAAGACGGGCCAATCGATGACGTTATAGATGCGGCTGCGGGGAGAGACAGGGTCGAGGAGAGGCTGCCGCTGGAACACAGCGCGATCGTGGGTTTCTTCAAGAGCATGGTGTGCTTGAGGGAGAAAGCAGCCGCTCAGGAAGCATTGTGGCTGCTGTTCTGCTCCTGGGTATTTGTGGGCGTGAGTGCGGTCGTGGAAGGACTCGATAACTTGCGCAACCAAATGCAACCATGAGCAAGTAATCAGCAGTCGACGCCCAGGAGCATCAGACGACGTCGGAGATACACTGCACTGAGAGAGTTAGCGGCCTAGGCCCGACCGATCCAACGCCGGGTTCCAGGTGGACGGCATCAGGGTCCATCATTGGCTGAACCTTGGGATTGCCCCGCGTCTTCCGATCGTCCCTTGCACTCTCAAGCTTTGGAGGGTTTGAGGTACTGTGTAGGGGTGGCTGGCACGGTCTGCTGGTGGAGATGCAGGCAGACCTGAGATGTCGAGAATGAGTTGACTTTGGAGAGTATTGGCATTGTCCTTCAGGAAAGGCTGCAGAGAATAATGGCACGAGTCTGGCCATGCAAGTACCGAGTGCCCAGGTACGTACCTCGTCGCTGCGAGTGGCAGGAGGTGAGGGGTTGAGGGAGGCCCTTCCTCTTGCTGCTCTTCCCTGGTCACCTGGGCTGGGCAGCTGGGGCCCTGTACACCTGCAGGCGGCAGGTCTGTTTACTGTATTCTGCTGTCTGACTGTCCCTGCTGTGGCAGACCATGACCGTAAAAGGGTATCCACCCCGCAGGGTCAGGTTGGCAAGGCCTTCGGTACGTACCACGTCCGTTCCACCATTTCAGCCAATGACCAGCCGCTATGGGTCAGGGACCCCCTGTCTCAGCATCCTAGGCCTGGGGCATCTGGTCTTCCTCTTGCTTCTGCTGCTGGTAGCCTGCAGCTGGCGTTGAGCCGCTAGGAGCCTAGGCCTGGCAAAATTGGTCTGCTCGTCAACCTCCAAACGTCTCGACTTGCGCTCCGTCTCTTCACCACCACCGAACCTTACCATACCACTGTACACATTCTTCCCCCCTCCCAAGCCTCAAAAGGGACGAAAAATCAACACGACGACCACCACAAATCAACCAACACTACCATCAGCGACCTCTGCCAGCCTATTGAGCTGACCTGAACCAAGCGACTTCCTGCACGCGCACAATTTGACCACAACGCTTCTCCCCCTCTCCCAAACGGAGCTCTCTCTCCCACTCGCGACTCGGCCCTTCTCCCGCAAAGCCTCGACGACGACAGCGACCTCGACCAAACCCACGGCTCATCCCACCTTGACGACGCCCCCGACCGCTGAGCAGCATCCACGCAACAGCCAGCTTCTGCCGTCCCACATTTTTCTTCCAACCCCGACTTTCGTGAGGCGACGTGGCGCAACCTTCCCCGCCAGCCACCCCCCATTGATTCTTCCCTTTCCTCGTCGACCAACGAGCCAGTCCACTGCGACTCAACCCTGTGAACACGCCGCCACCACTACTACCCCCTCCCCTGCGCATAATACCTCCATCTTGGTTCCTCAGCCAAGATGTCCGAACAATCAAATGTCGTCGACCAATTGACCGAAAAGCTGCGCGCAAGCAACGTCCAGGATGGGGCCGCTTCAGATGACTGGAAGCAGAAGCTGAACCTCCCAGCAAAGGACAACAGGCAACAGACCGAGGTGTGTCCTTTCACAACCATCATTGCGTCGTGTGCCCACACCTCTGCTTTACACTGAGCATCTGACTAACAATCCCTCTTCTGGCCCTCAGGATGTGACCAACACCAAGGGTTTCGAATTCGAAGACTTCAAGCTTTCGCGGGACTTGATGATGGGCATATTCGAAGCAGGTTTCGACAAGCCCTCACCGATTCAAGAAGAGAGCATCCCCGTCGCCCTCCAAGGGCGTGACATATTAGCCCGAGCAAAGAACGGAACAGGAAAGACCGCCGCCTTCATCATCCCATGCCTCCAGAGGGTCAAGCCTCAAGTCTCCCGTATCCAGTGCCTCATCCTTGTCCCTACCCGAGAGCTCGCCCTGCAGACATCACACGTCTGCAAGACCCTGGGCAAGCACCTCAACATCAACGTCATGGTAACAACTGGTGGTACCGGCCTGCGAGATGACATCCTCCGTCTCAGCGAGCCCGTCCACGTCCTCGTCGGCACCCCCGGCCGAGTGGCAGATCTCGCCAGACAGAACGTCGCCGACCTGAGCGAATGCCCCATGCTCGTTATGGACGAGGCAGATAAGCTTCTCTCGGTCGAGTTCCTTCAGTCTATCGAGGAGATCCTTGGACGTCACCCCAAGGACCGCCAGCTCATGCTCTTCTCCGCCACCTTCCCAATCTCGGTCAAGGACTTTTCCGACAAGCACATGAACAACCCCTATGAGATCAATCTGATGGACGAACTCACGCTGCGCGGTATCACTCAGTACTATGCGTTCATTGAGGAGAAGCAGAAGGTTCACTGCCTGAATACCCTCTTCTCCAAGCTGCAGATCAACCAGTCCATCATCTTCTGCAACTCCACCAACCGTGTCGAGCTCCTTGCCAAGAAGATCACCGAGCTGGGATACTCGTGCTTTTACAGCCACGCCAAGATGCCACAGGCCGCCCGAAACCGAGTCTTCCACGACTTCCGCAACGGTGTCTGCCGCAACCTTGTGTGCTCCGATTTGCTCACTCGTGGAATTGATATCCAGGCTGTCAACGTCGTCATCAACTTCGATTTCCCCAAGAATGCTGAGACGTACCTGCACCGCATTGGCCGTTCGGGCCGGTACGGCCATCTTGGCCTGGCCATCAACTTGATCAACTGGGAGGACCGCTTCAACCTCTATAACATCGAGCAGGACTTGGGCATTGACATCCAGCCTATCCCATCAACCATCGACAAGAGCCTCTACGTTTACGACAACCCCGAGTCTATCCCTCGTCCCATGAAGCCCGCCCAGCAGCAGCAGGCCCAGCAGCAGGCCCAACAGGCACAGGCCTCGTCTTACCAGTCCCAACCCCAACCTCAGCCTCAGGTCCAGCCCCAGCAGGCACTGGGTCAGAATGACTACCGCCAGAATGGAGGGCATCGCCAGTACCAAGGAAACCGTCAAGGTGGCCCGAGGGGCGGCGGCTCAGGCGGTCGCGGTCGCGGAGGCTACCAAGGCCAAGGGCGCGGATTCCAAGGCTACGGCGGCCAGCGCGGCGGCCGTGGTCAAGGTCCCCCGGCACCTGCGCCACAGGCATAATTCCTCCACAGCTTCATCTGTATGATGGGTATGGGGTGTCATTATGTTCCATTTCTGTCACCATTCCGCTCTGGAATTTTTGAATCTTTCTTTTCTTCGACTTATGCTCTTTGGTTTTTACAGTCAGATGATATCCTAGACCGGATCGCGCTTTGAAGGGACCCTTCTGCCCTGCTAATTTCTCACTCTCCGCTATCACCTCTCAAAGCCCCAGCCTTACACACCTTGGCGGCGGCACTAACGACGCTTTTCACGATACCAGCATTCATTGGAACGTTGGGGGTAGTCCTCATCTTGGCCATCATCACCGGCCATATTTGATATTTGGACAGCATTTTGTGTTGCAAGAAAGGACACGGGGGCAGGCCGTGGTGTCTATGCTTCGTGGTAATAGCAACGGGTCCCACAAAATGAAGGGGTTGGTCCTAGATCTCTGATTTTATGCTTCTTTACGCTTCTCCTCGACGGCGAATCTGGCGTTCTGCGAAACGGAGGCATCATATATAACGGTGTCCGGAGTACCACCGCGGTGAGACGGATGGGACCGGTTATGGAGTTGGATGGATGTCCATTCACGGACGGGCTCGCATGGCCAGGGATAAATGCAAAACGGGGTTGGCAACTTTCGTCTCGGTGTGCCACTCGAAGAGTGGCCTCGGGATCATATGCTAGGCCCACAGAAGCATGTTTACCATGCGAAAACACGGCAGAGGAAGAGGAGGTAGTGCAGCATGGGACGCTGTACCGGCGTGATTTCACGACTATAACGGCACGAACTCATGAAAAGGGGGAGGATGTTATGATAGGGAGCGATTGGAGATGTTTGTGGCACCCAGGTGTTCGGACTGGGTGCTAGGACAAGAAGGCCTAACGCCTGGCCTTGTGACTGAAGCCTCTTGTAGGGGCGGATCACAACATGTTCGGCCCCGACCATGGCAACCGCGGGATATTGTGGTTCGCCGAGACAACACGACAATTTACACTTGCTAAGCGAGCATGTCACCCTCGAGGGCATACATTTTTCTCAGCGAGACGACAATCCTGGAACTCATGGTGGCGTCGCGCACCAATTTTGAGCACGACACTACAGCATTCACGCCTGCTAATCCTCGCCCCCAAATGATCGATGTGCAATACGACTTACCCATCTCATCTGCCACGCGGCCCACGCTCACTCGGCCCAGCTTATCTATGGCTCAGAACATCGGATCGTTGAGGGCGAGGGTGCCGCAGCTGTCAACCTACCTGACAAAATCACCACATAAAACTAACACAAAAAGGAAATGGAGAGGGGACAAGGGTTTTGGCAGAAGGAATGGCGAGGACTCACGGGCTTCTGGCATCAAGCGAGCTGTCTCACCTGGGCTGCTATGTGTAGCGGTCCTGGTCATTGTGCCTGGGAGGCTTGATGGGCCCTGGTTCTCATATCTATCAGTTCTTCTGCCTGGCCGGCCGCATTAAGATAGTGCAAATTGGACGCACTGTTTTCCCTCCCCTCTGATTCCCACTGCTGTTGATATCGTTATTCCCGTGACTAGGTATCATTGAGTACGTGCGTGCAGGACATGGGCTCCAAAAATACGTGGGCGGCACCGCTCGTAGCCAGGTGGAAGATAATTGCCCTCGCTTCTCTCTTCGGTGTTTCATTTCACCGCGGCATGCGTACTTCACGTCGGCGTCGGTTGTCCCATCAACAATGTGCCACCACATACAACCAACCAACCATCCATCCCTCGACATGGGTGGGTGGGCTCCTGATTTCCGGCCCCCAATGGTACGCACGGCTCACCGTTTCTTTACCCTACCCTGCCCTGCCCTGCCGGACAGTCGGCCATACCCGATCCGCAGCGGCCCTGTGCATATGACGGACGCACGTCGCGTAGGCATTGAAGTCTAGCCCTCCCGCCGAGCTATTATTTTAGTCACATCCCTCGGAAGCCCTAGCAGAATATGCGGAGCCGCTGTGCCGCGGTTGTGACGTGGGTGACCAAACAACTACGCCAAAGGAGAAGGACCCACAGAGGTTGCCCGCCGCCCTGGAAACCTAGGGAGATTGTAGTGTATTGTTGGGTAGTCAGTCTATCAGTCAAGGGGGCAACGGGGCCGCCTCGCAGGCTGGGCAGCCAGCTGTGCCCCCCCCCCCCCGGCGGGCAACGCCTGCGGATCTGCGGCGGTGAGCACGTGGGCTTCGCGTGCTGGTGGTTTCGTCGGTCTTGTGTACGGAGTAGGTACGTATGGGCTGAGATTGATGTGATGGGCCAGCACCTACGACCCTGGCTGTGGGCTTGGTGTTTGCCTAGATGCGGGCTTCCCTGGAACTCTCCATGCCAAGATGATCGAAGATGGTCTGGACGTAAGGGACTGTGGCCAGGTCTGGCTCGTTGCTATCCCTGCTTTTGCTCTTCCCTCGAAGTGCGAAGATCCTTCTCCTCTAGTTTGGGTTCAACTGCTTATCAGGGGGTAAATAATGACCTAGTACAGACGCGTAGCCGTATAGCTTAGACGATGATGAAGCCTGGTTTTTTCGAGCCTGCGTCAAGTTTTGGTCACGATCGTCCCTGCAGAGGGTTGGATATGTGTGCCCCGCAACATCATTTGAAGTGCCAGGGATTGCTTCCAGGCTTCTATCTCGGGTGTCTCCGAGCAAAAGCGTTACAGCATGTGTGGGTGGTTACGCGCGAGTGCGGAGTACGTATACGTCTGTCGTCTGGGCTTGCTTCCGTGTTGCTTCAGTGGGCGGACGGTCTTGACATTTCTTTTTTCGGTAGGCATTCGAGAAGGTCTTCCCGAGTCTGCCTTGTTGACATGCGCATGATGTTGACTCAGGGTCGATTGTGTGGTGTCATCGACCCCGGCACGCGAGAATAAACGAACCGCCACCGCGTGCCGGGTGCTTCCCCGGACTCGATCACCCGTACATAAGCCTCATTTCAGAACCTTGTGTGCCACGTTGGACAAGGAACCGGGACAGCTTGTCAAAATATCTGGATGACGGCTGTCGCGGGAAAACCCCCCAGAGAGATCTGCGCCACCGGGCCAGGCAGTAGACGGCGGATGTGCGAGCTAATCTTGTGTGTGCCTGCCCTGTGTCTCGGCGGCGCAGCAATCAGCCAGCCTCATGTCCCAAACGGTCCCTCGGTGAGCGAGCGAGCTGCGGGCTGGTTGGTAGGTAGGTGACAATCTGCCATGCATGTTGGCGCTGGGAACCCTCGAGATTGCGTGCGACGTGACAGGGACCTGGACGAACCGCACAACCACCCTGGCAAGCCTGGCCGGTCCTTGCATTCGAGGACGGGCCCTAGAATGTTCGACAGACGAGCTGCGTCTGCTTGCGTGCCGGGAGTTCTCTTCCCTTCTTCCTTTTCTTTTCCCCGTCTGTCTCGCCCTTCCCCTGGCCTATCTCCCTGGGGCTCCTTCTTGGCTTCTTTCTCCGGATTGCCATCCTGCCTTCCGGTGCCCCCTTTCACACCCTCTCTCATGCTGTGCGACCGAGAACCTGTTATGTATGGTGGCCCGCGACAGCAAGATATGAAACTCACCCGGGTGTTTGTGCATAGAGAGCTGCAGTAGCGAGCACGCGGAAGACGGTCCGGGCCAGTTGTGTACCTCAGTGAGGTCTATCAGCAGTCGAGCGTGCCCCCAATCCCGCAGCGAATATGTGCGGATTCTTCCCTCGCCCACACCCTTCCTGTGAGCCGGTTAATCCTACCCCCAAAGGATGCTGTCTCGCGGCTGCTTGTTCCGCGGCTGGGACGTCCAATGAACCCAGCCCGGATGACTGTATCAAAACACGTCTCCATGTGCACATTTCTCCTCCTACCCGGTGCTAGGGAAACAAGTCGATTCCGACTGCACCTTCCCATTGGCAGGTGGATTCCTGTCGCACATCCGCCCCGGGGAATCCAGGCGAGGGCGCGCCACCTGGCCCAAAGACATTGCTGGCCGTCCCGCATATGATGGCATGCTGCGTCCGCCGTCCCCTCTGCCCGCCACGGTCGACCCAGAAATGCCCTGACAGGGGGTTGGACGTGCCCTCGGCAGAGGGGTACACAAAGGACGCAGCTACGAGACTATCACCATCGCAATTTATAGGTACGTACCTACGCAAGTAGAAACTGCACCTTCACCACACAATGCCGGGGGCGTTGACGGCAAGAGCCGGCTCATGATGTACACAAGAATGGATGAGCCGGTGTAGATGGCCGCGGTGGCGGGTTGACGTGCCATTAACGAGCTGGCACGCTGGTTGGGCGACCGATGCTAAGTAGCCCGTTTCGAGTTGTTTATCGACTTAATGTAGCGCTTGGTTTGTTGGCGGTGGAGGCTGAAAGTCCACCGTGGCGGGCAAGACGGTGGCCTACTATAAATACTGCATGTAAGTATCACGGCTCTGCCTGTCAATCTCGTCTTATACCTACAAGCTATGCTCTCGTGGTCTGACCTCAAAGACATCAATCATCGTTTCGCTTCCAAGAATCACACAAGTCGAATCGTGTCCTGCCCTCTCTTCCTCCTATGCACCTCATCCGGCATTCCGCGATGGCTGAGTCTAAGACTTGGTCAACACACGCTCAAGCCGGTTCTCACATGGGGCAAGTCTCTATATTGTTCCCCGCTACCGATCACCATGCCTGCACCAAGATAATACCACCTATTGCTCCGAGGAGCCTGCCAACTGCCGTCAAAAGCAGTAGCAGTGGTCAAATATTCAGTCTGTCCAAAGAGAAACCTCAGCTAAATGGTGAATATAGCTCTGATGGAAACCATCCCAGGCCGCCCATCGCGTTAGTCAGTCAGCAGGAGGAAGAGTCGTCACGGGTGCGAACAGAGTTATATATTCACGACCGTGTGACATATTCAGTCCGGGCTGGGGACACGAAGAGCCCTATTTCGCGCCAGGCGGCGATCAAAGAGTGCTTTCTGCTGGTGGAGCAAAAGGTCTCGAGCGTGCAGGGAGCAGGCAATCAGGTGAACACTCAAGATGATAATCATCACAGGACGTGAGTTGACTTGGATCTCGATATATGGTCTCAAATATATGCCGAGGAATCTTAGTGAGCTGTCTTTGGGTTTTGGACATCGGATTAGAGATAGATATACCACCTGATTACGGCTTGGAAGATTTACTCACAGGACACTCGTTGCTGTGAAGGCGTATGAGAGGGATCCAATGGAATCTAAAACTACTTTCTTTGTACTTGCCTACCTGTCCATCTTGTTGAAAATGGTTGTGCCAAGCCACCTCCGCTGCGATCAAATACTTGTCAACTTGTGCCATTGCTCAATTTCTAATAACATCGCAGCGCAGCAACGTGTATCATGACTCTGATGTTCACTTGTATCGCTGGATGGTTTGTAGATCTTTTCGAAGAAAGGCGTATACCAATGATCAGGGCGAATGTTTAAACCGAGCCGAGGCTGCCTCGTCTTCCTCCACTTGGGCCGGAAGCTTGCGCTGCGCTTCGTAGCTTGGTCGGTGTGAAGACCGCCCCGCCCCAGAAAATGATTCATTTCTGTACTGTACAAAAATCGCAATGAATCGAGTTTGACCTGTAACACGTCGAAGATTCATCAAGGCGAATTCACAGTGCTCGTAGTCGTAGTAGGGCGGTACAAGACATTACTAGCAGGTAATTAAGGATCGGTCTGACAATTAATAGTTCAGTGACAGGCCTGCAGCCATATTCATAAGCATGACGGCTTGTAACTCATACTTGTCAAGCTGGCGGCGTTCTTCATGTAATACGTTGATCTGGCAGAACAAATGTGTAACCCGACAAGGGCAATGCCAGTGACTGGAGATAAGATGCGGAGACGATGGTGGCGGCGATCTCGGAGTGCCCTCCATCAAGTACGGACCTCGATAAGATGCGGGCAGTTCCATCTCGGTACCACGCCCTTCTCCCATTGTCATATCAACTCTAACGCAAGGTTTCTTGCAGATAGTCAGCAAGAATTCAATACCATCTCGGAATGGCTATCCGACAAGTAGTCATCGCTGCGGTCGCTGCCGCCAGCGTTTTCGCGCCAAGGCTCACCGCTTGCGCAGCAGCGAGTCCCGGCGCGGAAGAGCAAAAGCCGGTGTTCAACACAGACGTCCATGACGAAGAGTTTGATTCATACTGGACGGAATCACCGCTCTACGAGCGTGCCCAGGCGCTTATGAAGGAAAGTCCTCTCATCGACACGCATATCGATCTTCCGCAAATCATTCGTTCCCTAGGTGAGTTATCCGACGCAGTGTCTTCATCCATGCAGCGTTTCTTTATGTATTCGATAATGCTCATACGTTACCAGACCGTCATCCGCAGTCTATACTTCCCGACCTTGCGACTTATACCCCAGGCCACATCGACATCCCCCGTCTCAGAAAGGGTCACCTGGGCGCAGCCTTCTGGACTGTCTGGGCCCCATGCCCGGATTTCCTGGGCATCGAAGTCGGCGCCGACTACAACATCCCCAACGATGGCCTCCGGGATGCCCTCGAGGTCCTCGACCTCATCAATGAGATGATAGCTGTGCACCCAGATCACTTGCAGTACGCCCGCTCGTCGCAGGACATCCGGTCTGCCTTCGAGGCCGGCAAGGTCGCCAGCCTGCTCGGTATGGAGGGAACGCACTTCCTCGGCAACTCCCTCTCGACGGTGCGTCTGTTCGCGCAGCTCGGCGTCCGCTACGTCAGCCTCACGCACATGTGTCACAGTGCCTTCGCCAGCTCCTCTGGGTTCGGAAAGCCCATGGGCCCATCTGGCCACGAGGGAAATGGCCTATCGGATCTAGGGCGGGAGCTGATCGCGGAGCTGAACCGCCTCGGTCTGCTCGTCGACCTGTCGCACTCGAGCGACGAGACTGCGAGGCAGGCTATCGAGCTGTCCAAGGCGCCTGTGGTCTGGACGCATTCGGTCTCGCGGGCCCTTCATGATCATCCGCGCAACGTACCTGATGAACTTCTCCAACTGATCGGTTCAGGAAAGGGAAAGAACCCTGGGGTCGTGCAATGCGTATTCTTTCCTGCGTTTGTGGGCCCCACGGTCGAGGATGCGAATGTCACGAGGCTCGCGGACCATATTGAGCATGTTGCCGAGATTGTTGGGAAAAAGCATGTCGGGATAGGGTCAGACTTTGACGGCATGTTTGCTTCTGTGAAAGGGCTGGAGGATGCTAGCAAGTACCCCAACCTGGTAAGTGGGAACGAATGACCTTGAATACCTCACATGATAAGCTCAAGGACGAAAACTGACAGAAAGCGACTAGATCACTGAAATGTTGATCCGCGGCTGGTCGGATGAAGAGGTCAAGGACTTGATGGGGCGCAACCTCATGCGTGTTATGGAGGAGGTGGATGCTGTCTCAGAGCAGTTGAAGTCTGAGAAGGCATCCACAGCGATTTGGGAGAAACGAACAGACTTGCCAGCTCAGTGGGGCGGCGATGACAACATGTTCTACCCCTACGAGATTCAAGACATCCAAGCAAAAATACCGCAGCACGATGAGCTGTAAGCTCACAATGCAGGTAAGTCAATGGGATATCAGTGCCACAGTACAAAATTTGGGGGAACACTACCGGAACCATCTCTGAGCAGAGACTGGGCTTTCACTAAGACAATCAAGGTTGTAATTGTTCTTTCACTATGTACACGATTGCTGTGCCAACTAAGTAAAACGCAATCGCAGACTGGGAAGATTCTGACGTAAAGCATGAATGGTATTTCTCCGTAACTCATAAAACTCATTAGAGTCAAGGCCGATCGACGGTTGCAGGGCACTAGCCTCGGTAGTAGAATGTGGCCTCATCTGGAACTGCTGGGCCTGAATCATATCTGACCTTCATCTTCTATCTGCAAATGGGTGAGGTTCGGAAGGCTCGTTTTCAGCCGCATTCTGAAGTGCTTAAATACTCTGACCTCAGCGTTTCAAGACTTATGAGGGTTCGTTCGATGGGGCCTATAGAGGTTTCATGGGTGTGTGTGAGACTAAATATAATTCGCGGACCACGAGCGAGCCTCTCGCATGCGATACACAAGTAGGATGCAGCCATGGACTCGACCGCAGATTATCCCACGCGTAGGATAAAACGCAAAGAGAGTTGTGCATTGTGGCGCGTGGGGTGGTGCAGGTGGCTCGCTGAAGTGGGTTTCACCGTCCGGCAGCTTATAGTATTCTGCAAATAGCCTCAGTTGCGGGATGTGATTGATGTCACGGCTAAGAGCACAACAAGTCTAAATTCCGTATCTTTGATTATGGTGTATCTGGCTCAATCAAGGGGGGGGGGTGCATTTGTCGGCCAGATGATCCTGGGTTGCGGTCTCGTGGTGTAAATAGATGGCTAAGCCAACATCGTTCCAAGCATGGCTGCTCATACATATGCACATAATTTTATATCTGGATTCACATTGTGCTATCTCACACCTACCTATTCAGTCAAAATCACTATAAGGCTCAATCACCTTGGCATGCCCGTTGCCAGTCTACGCTCATCTATAACTGGTTCCGTTTCTATTCCGTACACAGCCGTAGCCATACGCAGCGCCGCTCATCTATAAATGATTACATTTGAAAGCGCACACTCCTTGAATTCCGCATGTTCTTTCCAACCAATCTCCCTTCGCAGAAACATAACATTAGATAAAGATATACAGACACCACGAGCAGCAGAACATAGTCATTGTCACCGAACCCACTCGCCAAATTTAAGATTGCCTCGAACTAAAGAAGGTCAAAGTCATGTACACAAGTTGGCAAGAGGTGCATGGGACCGATCCAAAGTCGCATGACAAGATCTTCATGGATTCATGCGAAGGCGATGTAAACAGCTTGAAGGCTATTTTCAATGACATCTACCACTTTGCCCAACTGATTACAATATCAAAGGGAAGCGGAACATGTTTGGAATCAAGTCGAAGCCAATGGCCCCCCACGTATCAATGTGATTTTGTTTCTGTTATGATATTGCCCCTTCTCCAAACCCACCATGAACGTTGGCAGCCGTGGATCGATCTTGATGCAAAAGTCATACTCCTTGGCCATGAAACTCGCTGATACATGTGCCGGCTCTGGGTCTGCGATTCTGTCAGAGCTACTATAATAGCTCAAGTGAAGATCTCCTCTGTTGCGACAACATCAGCCAAAGCTTGTGTTATGGGTCAGTACTGTACAAACGACGTCATACGGCCCCCAACAAGCCTGTTCGTTGTATCCGAGTGAACTTGAGTAATATCCCTACATGTAACTTCACGGCCCGCAACTCTGGTGAACTCGAGGCCCACTTGTCAAATAGTCCGTCTAGGCGGCGGCAAGCTGGCCTTGCGCATCGTCGTCTTGGCAACGACTCTCAAACGACGCGGCTTGCTGCGCCATTCAGGGGAGCGATCGCCCAAAGCATAACGCCGCTTTAACACAGGCCTAGCAGGTTGGCCAGTGCTGCTACGCTGCTCGTTGCGAATGGTTCTTGGCAACAGACGCTTTGTCTCGTCTTTATTACGGTGAGGTCAAGTCGCTCACCGCACTTCTCAAGCGAAAGCGTATGTCGCCAAGCAAGGGAATCGCGGGGAAGTTCCCCAGCCAAATACGCGTCTTGTTTCAAGGTTGAGGAGGCCTCAAGCATTCGCATTCGGTAGTCACAGCTTCCAAGCTTTGATCGAATATTTAAATGTGTTGCGCTCCCCAGACAACTTGCCCAACGTAGGTACCCAATTTGCAGAATACACCTTCGGGCGTCTCTTCAAGCCAAGAAACAATTATACGCCATCGCAATTTTCACAACCGAGTCCACTATTGAGCAAAATGGGAGGCCAACGTCCACACGTCGAGATAGCAGCCGTCATCCCCGATGGACAGGGAAAGATCGTGATTGGAAAGAGAAAGGGCAAGACTGGCACAGGTATGATAACACTCATTATCGATTCTCATACCCTCGTCCAACGAGAGTGCTGTGGACGATGACTTGGAGAACGATAATTCTGACAGCACGCATCCAATTAGGACTCTATGAGCTGCCAGGTGGCAACTTGGAGTTCGGAGAGGACATCTTTGCTAGCATCAAGCGAGAGGTTCTCGAAGAGACTGGCCTTAAGATCATTCCTAAGAAGATCATTGCGTACACCAACGATATTCAAAAGGCGGAGGAAAAGCACGAAGTGACTCTTTACGTGCTCTCAGAGCGAGAGGACTCGTCTCAGCAGCCTGAAGTACGCTCAAGCAACTAGGACCTCACTTGCCAAACAGCGAACGCGATACTGACATTTCATTTCACGCAGACGAAGGAGCCCCACAAGATTGAAGGTTGGGAGTGGAAGGCCTGGAAGGAGATTGCTGGCTTGGGTGAAGCAGAGCTCTACTTGCCCACACTGAACCTTGTTCGCAGTGAGCCGCAGCTGGATTCTAAGTTTTGAGTCTTTTTCTGGCTCGAGAACGTCATAGCGCTGCTTATCCATTTTGTTGCTCGGATGATTTGCGAATGCAACACTTCTGGTTTTATGTGACACCAGACGCCACATGAATTGTAGAGTGATTTTCTCTCCCGGTTTTCTTTTTGATCGTAGGGCCCCACATATTTGAGTTTCCTCCAGTATAGCTGAGGTGGGCTCGAGAACCGCCACAACATCACAGCACACGTCCGTGGCTTCCATGTCTCAACTCCAACATGCACGCCGCGACCTCGAATGCACAACATGCCGCGATCATGGACGTGTCAACATTGTCCATGTGCTGGTCGTGACGTGACACTGAATTCGCCCGGATTGACTGGGGCTCTCGCTTCGTCGACAATGTGGTGGGGCAACGCAAGTCCGAAGACTATGGCATCTGCCGTGTGGGGCTATAGAGCTCCATATAAATGATAACGGGCTGGGAGGAAGTGAGCACGACGCTCCTTATATCAAAGACCCACACACTTTCATATGGTTTAAAAATTGTTGCAGCAATTATATATACACAGGCTAGTGCTGAAGTAGGTAGTATCCCGGAATCCTTCGGCGCAAACGCGATCCTCCCTCAGCCAGGGGTGTCTCCCAAACCCGTATCTCACTGGTCCGAGAGGGCTCATTAGCTTATGCCGACAAGGCATGGTGGGTCGCACTGCATAATCAAAACAATACTGAGAGTCAAGTGACCAAGCAAAAGAACCGTACAATCAGACAAGGGCACCTAATAGTGCTTACCGCCCTAGGCTATTCTAAGCCAGTGCCGTATGTGGGAAACAGGCTGTGGCGGGAAAGACTCCCAGATGGGCGGGTCGCACCCGTCGACAATACCACCTCGCCATGCCCCAGTGGCCCTAGCAATTGAGCCGCCCACGAATGCGAGAGCCCGGAGGACACAAGGGTGTCCCGCTGATCGTGAGGGAGGCGCCGTCCTTTCGGGTGGGCGGCGCCCACGTTCTGGTTTCCCACGTGTTCCGCCCCGATCTGACGGTAGACGGCCCCCAACAAATCGATCCTTCGTCCACTTACGAAATCACGCAGGCCGCGTCACAGACTTCTATTTTCCCCATGAGATCCGCACCCGGTCTTGTCCTGTGATGGGATGCCGACGGGGCACGTACAATGGCATCGCAGGACTCCGCGACACAGCTTTCGCAGAGTACCTTTCTGGTAACACAAACCCCCTCCCAACCCCCTCCTCTGGCCCATTGTCAGAATTCATGACAACAAAACCGAGGAAAGACTGACGTGGTGCCTGAGGATGATAGGGCATCACCTGGCTGCTCTACTCATTATGCGCCGTCGCCCTCGCGGCGCGCATCTACATCCGATGGACCTGTTTCCGCAAGCTCCTCGCCGAGGATTGGCTCATGATAGCCACCTTGTGCCTCATCACCGGAATCCAGAGTCAGGCGACGCATTTTTCCTACGAGATCTACCGCCTGATGGGCTGGGTCAATGACCCCAGCACGGTTCCTATCAAGGGCCTGTTGGACTTCCTCAGGGACACCGAGTCGATGCTCAAGGCCTGCGGGTCCAGCATTATCCTTTTCATCTTCGGTTTCTACTGCATCAAGGTCAACTTCCTCTTGTTCTTTTATCGACTGGGACATCGAGTTGAGAAGATTTTCTGGATTCTGTGGTGGATTGTGTTCTTTGTTGTGCTGGCATGTGGCATAGCAAGCATCACAATGGGTGTGCCCACTTTCAAGTGCCTGTTTGGTAACATCAGTTACACCTTGACAACATGCCAAACCCACGGATACGAGAACACATTTTTCACATATTTTAGAGTATCAGTGGCTCTGGACATTTTCACAGATGCACTGAGTGAGTACTCTTCCTCTAACTTTCATCTCTCTCTCTCTGAACGTCACGCGGCGTGTAGCAATTGCACCGATACTAATCATTGTGTCCTCCCACACACTAGTTATCGGCTTTCCGGTTTGGATTCTTTGGGGAGTGCGTATAAGCATGCGCAAGAAGCTCGCCCTCGGTGCCATCTTCTCTCTGGTCGGGTTCACGATTGTTGCGACGGTGCTCCGAGGCGCTTTGTTGAGCGAGGTCTTTACCGACACAACCGCAGGCAAGACCTTCAACATACCTTGGGTATGGTTCTGGTTCCACATAGAGTTTTGTACTGGTGAGTTCTTTTTTATCGATCCTGATGGGCGTGACAGCACAACAGCACGAGTCCCGGTCCACACGAAGCCCTGCCCTGGTGAGCGAACTTGAAGCAAGACTAACCCAGCCAACCTCAAAAGCCTTCATCGTGGCCTGTCTCGTCTCCTTCCGCTCGCTCTTTGTCCACCGCGAGCAGAGCTCCGGCGCCGCTCGGCGTGCGGCAGCAATCCAGCGACGACCCAGCAACTACAACTCCTACCCGAGCAGCGGCCGGACGCCGCAGGACAGCGGCAACGGCAGCAGAGGGAACCTGGGGCGGCTCAGGGGGCGCATAAAGCTCTTCCAGGACAGCGTTCTCGACACGTGCCGCACGCTGGAGGGCGTTCTCGACGACGGCACCACGCTGGTGGAGATGTCGCAGCGCTCGACGCAGTTGGGGCCCGTGACGGAGGACGAGCCCGTGGCCGCGGGCACGGATACCCGTCGCCCTTCACCTGATGAGTACGAGGTCGAGAGGGATTCAGGGTCACGAGAGGGAGAGGTCCGGCCTGTCGGTGGTTTCGGCCCAGCTGCCTTCCCTCAAGAGAGTGTTCCGCGGAGGTGGCGGACGGTGTCGACGAGGCGGCTGTCGGTTGATTCCCTCTATCAGCAGGAAGAAACTCGCACCGTGTCACCAGAGACGGTGGAGTCCACTCGGGACCGGCGGGGGAGTATTGTGGTTTCAGAGCCCTCCCCGCTAATGCTTAATCCAGTATACCCTAGGTATCCGCCCTGGAGGCGCGACTCACTTGATGAGGAGGAAAGAGGTGAAGCGGAACACGGACGTGGTGTCTAAAGAGAGTATGAACTGCATCGAGGGATCACCACATATTGGCAGTCTTCTTATCTTGGGTAATCGTCAAGCGACTGTACATACTGTATATGCATCAAGCACATGCTTTCTGCACATAGAAACATAGCGTTGGCAATTGTACAAAACATGGATAAGGTCACTTCCCTGAACGAGATCAGACTTTGTCTCTTTCCCAGGCAGACACAGCACCAATCACGACATGTCTCCCTGCAGAAGAGGGCGATAGGGCTTGACATTACACAAGTCTAAAATAGTGTCTGACGCAGATATCGGTGGCATCGGTATGCGTGATTGGGCGCAATCAATTGCCCAAGCATGAACGCAACGTATAACAGAGGATGGATCGGCCAGGCGTGCCGGCATTTGGATCGACATGTGATTTTTGATCCTATATCCTACATGCCAAGAATGTACATGTTATCACCACATGAGCAGTCAACATGCATTGATGCAGTCACTGATTTAAGTTTGCTCAAATGGACCAGCTCTTGAAGATCTTGCATTCCAGCCTCGTGAGGAAGCATGAAGGCATCGACACAAAAACTGGCTTTATTGGATGGCTGGGAAGACAATCTCACGATGGGGTCGTACAAGAGTCTCTCCTGAGATCCTCCCTAAGTGTCCCGTCATTTTCCCTGATCCCTTTCCTTCACAACTCTTATATAAATCGTTCTATGCAGTTGGGAAAGGTGGAATATGTTCATCCTAGCAGAACCCCCAAATTTCTTCTTCCTGAGCGAGACCTCTCATCCATCGCCATGGCAGACATTTCATACGCTCAGGGAAATTTCCTCCCGAAGGCCACCAAGGAACCACAACAAAACAATGTTGTTGAAGTAGTCGACACTACATCTTCCATATCGAACATGATTGACTCTCTTCAGGTGTTGACCTCACCGAGTACTACACCATCGCTGTATATCGATCTTGAGGGAGAGAAGCTCTCTCGACACGGCACCATATCCTTGCTGCAAATTTTCTTCCTACCAATGCGGATTACATACCTCGTCGATGTCTTGAAACTCCGAGACTTGGCTTTCACCACATATGGGGCAGATGGGCACACGCTCAAGGACATACTGGAGTCAGAATTAATTCCGAAGGTGATCTTTGATGTCCGGCGCGACTCAGACGCGCTATACAGCCACTTCGGTGTCAGTCTCGCTGGCGTACATGATCTCCAGTTGTTAGAGCTTGCAACTAGAGGGTTTTCCAGACGGTGCGTCAATGGCCTGGCAAAGTGCATTGAGAGGGACGCCGCCATGGCCTGGGACGAAAAGTCGGCGTGGAAAGCTACCAAGGAGAAGGGGCTTAGGCTTTTTGCCCCAGAGAAAGGTGGAAGCTATCAGGTGTTCAACGAGCGTCCGCTATCTGAGGCGATCCTGAACTACTGCGCACAAGACGTGCAGTTCCTCCCGAGACTGTGGTCCACCTATCGGTCCAAGCTTACGCCGTCTTGGGAGAGAAAGGTGAAAGATGCCACGAGAGACAGGATCTTGTTGTCCAAATCCCCGAACTTCAATGGAGATGGGCAGCACATGGCTATGGCTCCAGCCGGCTGGGCTTAACGAGACAAATATTACATCTCATTCGTCGCATCCATGCAGCTCTCGGAGGAACAACATGGAGGACTAGAGTACCCATCATTTTTCCCGGGCCTCCTTGATGCTTGAGAACAGTACTCCGAGGATCCCAGGCCCGCCTCTGCAAATCCATGATTCCGATCTTACTCCATTAACGCCCAAGACCGTCGTAGTCTATATCACAATGGGCATTGGCCTGAGACCTGTTCAGAAAATCTTTCAATACAGTCGACCAGGTACTTCCCTTCCCGCAAACTGCGGAGGGATATCATGCAACAAGAGAACAAGGAGGGCTACGGTCCCTTGTATTGAGGCTGAACTATTGAGGCTGAATGAAGGATGATGTCGATGCTAAAGAGAAACAATCATTACTTTCTAGCATTGGAGCAGTGAGAGGGCTGAGATCTACCATGAGCTGTGGCAACACTGAAAAGAAGCCCAATAGACTGCGGTCCTCCTGCTCCTGGCTGTCAGTCAAAATGCATAGAAACGCTACTAAAGGGTTGGAATTATGGCGATAGTCAGAGCCTACTTCGATATAGGACCAGTCGACACATCCAAGTGTTCAATCCTTTATGTTCAGAATGAGTTGCCTCGTTGTCAGTCATGCAGCCAGCGTCCGCTCACCCAGCCCTTCTCGGCGGCTCGCCTAGTACAAGATTTTGGCCGAAGATGCCATACAAAATTATATAACCCCCGAGCCTACCCCAAATTTCCTCAATTCAAGCTACTTAAGGTATAAAGCCCCTTCCAGCGCCCCTTCCGGCCTTCTAGTTATGTTTGTAGTCCTTAAATGAATACCAGAACTTCCGGGAGGGGTGCCGGAAGGCCGGAAGGGGTACCGGAAGGCCGGAAAGCCAGAAGGCCAGAAGGGGCGCCGGGAGTCTCAAAGGCGAAGGCACACCAGAAGGGGATTTGTACATTGAAATTTCTTGGCGCTGACTCAGAAAGTACTTATCAATGTAAGTGTGTTGCTTGGAAAAGTATGTACCGGAGGAGCTACTGAAAAGCGTTATCAAAGACCTGACATTGCGGGGATTGTTCCCTATCTCCGACTAATCCTTAATTGTGGCAGCAGAGGCAGAATGCAGGAGGACTGCTCGGCCCGTTAACTTTTTACAAATACCTTTTACTGCTACTGAAGCCGTTCAGGCACTATTTAAATGCCCCGCTGGCCACTATAGAGGAAGCTTCACGCAAAGTCCGCGATTACACTGTTTGGACCCTCGGAGACCCTTGTGAGATTGCTTCTTTAAGTCCCCGGCGCACATCGAACAAAAGAGTACTGGCTAGGCGCAGCGGAAATCTGTTGATCCTGGCTGCACATCTTAGACTCACAAGTACACCAAGCCGTCGTAAACCTTCATACCAACATCATGGCCGTTGCATGGGAAAGGCTCATCCGATTCGTGGCGGAGGACGGAAAGACGTACCGCGGCGAACCAATTCTCCCAAGTGCGGACTTTGACCTGGGAACCACGACGGAGGAGACAAAGCTCAAGGCCAGGATAATCAAGGGTGATGACATCTACGACACGACCGGAAGAGGATGCGTGGTCACAGAAGAGGTCAAGACAGTCAAGCAGCTCCTGGGCCCGCTGTCCCAGGCCGACGTGCCGATCCTGAGATGCGTTGGTCTCAACTACGCCAAACACATCCGCGAGGCCGGCAGGAAGCCACCACCGTTTCCATTCATCTTCTTCAAGCCAAACACGTGTGTGATTGACCACGGCGCGGATATAGTGATCCCCAAGATCGCCCAAGACGACCAGGCTGACTACGAAGGGGAGTTGTGCCTCGTTATGGGCAGGGATGCGAAAGACGTGTCTCCCGAAGACGCGCTGTCTTATGTCGCGGCGTACACCTGTGGCAACGATGTCTCCTCCCGAAAACTCCAGCGAGACCCTGCTTTGGCGGGAGTTATACCGCAGTGGGGGTTCTCGAAGGGGTTTGATACCTTTGCGCCGCTGGGGCCGTGTCTTCTGAGGTCCGATCTTGTTGGAGATCCGGCGACGCTTGAACTCACTACCGTTGTGAATGGGGAGATCCGACAAAAGGAGTCCGTTGAGGATCTTCTGTTTGATTGTGCCTACTTGGTATCTCATTTATCGAGTGGGACGACTTTGCAGAAGGGATCTGTCATAATGACAGGGACCCCAGGAGGTGAGTCCAAGCTGACTCAATGTTTCTTTCAGAACTGGGATGAAGACGCTGACATGAAGCTCAAAAGGTGTTGGTGCGGCAATGAGTCCTCCACAATGGCTGAAGCCGGGGGATATGGTCGAAGTCAATGTTTCAAAGATCGGCACACTTCGCAATGGAGTAAATTATCACAAGTAGCCGGTAGTCTATTCACATATCTTCAGTCTAGAAGCCTACACCTAGTTCACCAATACTTCAGAATCTCCGGTAGAAAATATGTAGCGGCTTCATACGACGGCCAAGAAATATATCTATGGGTACTCCTGCGTTGAGAATAAGATTGGTGACCGTACCTAGAGTAGTTGACTAGGACCGACAAGTCAAGCCCACACATGAGCGGCCCAAAGCATCTCACGGAAATAGGAGAAACGTCCCACCTCCAGAACTCTCATCCGCCGGCGTTCTTTGCGGAGCTATGTACAAATTGTTTTAAAATGATCCGCAACAGCGGGTGACAGTGGGGCCACATTCCGGCCGGGGAGTTAGGGATGTGCTCGTGTGCGTGCGAAAAGACAGTAGTCGACGAGAGCAAATGTATGACACGAGACTTGTGGTGACGACCCTTTTACAGAGAACAACAGCTGGATTTGATAAGTGTGTTTCGCCCTCGGTATTCCGAAGTGGCGATCGCAGCAACAGTCCTGTACCCAAATCCATGACCTGGTTTGACGCCGAGATGCCGATATCAACAGATTTCCCAACAGCAACGCCTATGTCTGATTATGTAGACAGAGCCTCGGGGCACACCAAGCCCGGTGGTACTAATGGCAATTCACACAGCAATGGATATCATTCGACTACTTCACAGGAGACCCCCAAATTCACGACAACGTCATATCCATCAAACTGCCTGCGCTTCCTGGGAGATTGCCAATCTGAACAACATGAGAAATATGCTACACCCAAGAAAGCAAACGTGAACCTGAATATTCTCATTGTCGGGGCTGGCCTTGGTGGCCTCGCAACGGCCATCGCGCTGCGGCGGACCGGCCACCACGTCACCGTGTTCGAGCAGGCCCCTGAGCTGGCAGAGGTCAGTATACAGTCATCCCCACCCTGTGACTCAGCTTCTCAAAAAGAAAATTGATAAACACTGACATATAAATGTCAGATCGGTGCCGGTATTCAAGTCCCACCGAACTCAGGAAAGCTGCTGGCAAGATGGGGCGTAACGCAGCGACTCGCCAAGCAGGTCGTCGAGCCCTCCAAGATCAATTTCCGAAGGTGGCAGAACGGCGCCGTCATTGGTGTCACCGACCTGACAGACGACTTCACGGCGCACTACGAAAGCCCATACTATGTGGTACACAGGGCCCACCTGCACACGGCTCTCTACGAGCAGGCCTTGGCACTAGGCGTCAAAACAAGACTGAACAGCAAGGTTGCAATTTACGATGCCGATACTGCTACAACTCATCTGTCAGATGGGAGTGTGTTCCAGGGCGATCTCGTCGTTGCAGCTGATGGTTGGTCGCGTGGTTCCCTAGAGATGTAGATTTCCTATCTGACTGACCCGTGGTTCAGGGGTGAAATCAGCAGCCAGGAGTATTATCTCCCCGAATGGCCGTGGTGCCCCAAAGTTTACGGGTTACGCTGTTTACCGCGCGACAGTCGATGTTGCGAAGATGAAGGAGATCCCAGAGATCTCATGGGTATTGGAACAGCCCAACCTGAATCTCTGGTACGTTGTTTCAATTTCCCCGTCTTGCTATTTGCTTGAACAGTGCCAGTTGTTGACTCATGACAGGATCGGGGAAGACCGCCACGTCATGACATATTGCATAGCAGGCGGCCAAGCGTTTAACATGGTCCTCTCACATCCAGATCGGAACGCGTCTGCTGCTCCGGCCGCGGAGCAGGACGTTCTGGAGACGATGAAAAAGGAGTTCGTTGGTTGGGATTCGCAGTAAGTCGGCCGTCTGCCTGAAGCAATCGCCCAGTCGGAATAGAAAACATCCACTGACTGGCGTGTCTGGCTCTCATAGCCTCACGACTATCATCAGCCTGATCAACAAGGCAATGAAGACCCCGCTTATGAGCGGTGAGGCCCTGGACAGCTGGGTGTCACCATCTTCCAAGCTTATGATCCTGGGCGACGCGGCTCACGCCATGCTTCCCTACATGTCAGAGGGTGCGGCTATGGCGGTCGAGGACGGGGCGGCGCTCGCAGTGGCCCTGGGCCGCATCACGTCGCCGAAGCAGATTCCGTTCGCGCTGCGTGTGTTCGAGCAGGAGCGGGTGAAGCGCACGGGAATGGTGAGTGGCTCACGAATTTGCAACAAGTATCCCCGCTGAACACAGAACTCGTCTGTCTTTTCTCCATGCCCCAAGAAAGTTTCATGAGGCGGTGGGTTCTGACGGAAGACGACACAATGCGGCCTACTACTTCGCCTGACGCGGTGGTTCCGAAAGCTGACCCCTTTCTACTGTAGATGCAAGAGGCGAGCATGGTCAACTCGATGATCTGGCACTTTGGCGATGGTCCGCTTCAGGAGGCACGAGACAAGGCGATGCGGCCGGAGGTCGAGGGCAGACACTTCCTCAGCAGCCCGAACCAGTGGAGCGATCCGGTCACCCAAGAGTGGGCTTATGGGTACGACGCGGAGACGGCGATGGAGTCAGCTTGGGAGGAGGCCGTATGTGACTTGATCATCCGAAGTGGTGCATAGGCTGTAGTCTGTGGCACCCAATAATCGATAGGAGGGAAACAGGAGGTGGCTTGTTAGAATGTCGATATTGGTGTCAACTATGCTATAACTTTTGTCACGACATGCACACATGTAGCCCGAGTACCTGTATATGAACCTAACAAAACAAATCCGAGTCCTGGTAACCCCCTTCCATGAAGCCTGCAAAACCTGCATTGAGCGAGGACAGAAAACTTTCTGTCTCCCATCCGAGTGCGGCGAAGTCGATATTAGCCGCTTCCATCGCTAGCGGAGCCTGGGCGTACTCCCCATTCTGTCCGTCTCGAGCTGCGGCTATGTGTGTTTGCCCGTTCATGGCTGGTCTTGGTTGAGCAGGATCATCAGCTCCGGTTTGATCTGAAAATGGAGTTAGCAACAAGCAGCAGATGGATAGATGTTGGATGTCTCCGGCATCCATGAGGGGCGCGGTCCCTGGTGAGGCGTACCTAGCAAGTTCAAGCACTGCTGCAGCGTGGCGACAAATTTGGCGCACTTGTCAACCATCCTGTTTTCTTTGTCTATTAGTGGCAAGCATGCCAACGCATCGGCCAAGGCATCTCTGAGTGCCTGGTTTGATATGCCGCCGGCTTCGGACGGCGCGCTGGGGATGGGGCTGTTGGCATGATTACACAAGGCCATTGTGACGATTGTGAGTGCGGCGTTTAGGGCTAGGAAGGAGTTAGTGGAGTTCTAGAATTGCATTGCATACTTGCTGGAAACACAGTGTCTTACTGTAGTATAGCGTAAACCACCATGCGCCGAGAAGGCCGCACTTGGGCTGGGGGGAATGGGTGATAATGTTGACAATAGAAATCAGTTCTGAGGCTGCCTGAAACGACGCAACTTTACTCCTCTCGCCGACTTGCATCAGCATCGACTCATTGGAATCGTAAGACCGGCCTTTTTCAATGCCAGCGAGATACAAGTCTAATATTCGACGATGGGCGAGGAGGAGGACGTTGTGATGTCTCAGCGTGAGGATGACTCGGAAACGCCGTGCCAAGGTGAATTCATCGTCGTTCCGTACCTCCGTAGGGTTGGTCAGAGAAAGTAGAGGGGGAAGAGATGCTTGCCATTCCAGAAGCTGATGTTCGATCTGGAGAATCTGGGACGCGATGGATATGGCGCTGTTGTCTGGGTATGCTATGTTGCAATCGTAGAGTCGTTCTATGATGGTCCACATGACCTTGTATAGAGTGCTACATGAGCGTTAGTCATTATCAGTACGTGTGTACAGATCTGGAAGGTCCCTCAACACTCACACAGTAGATACGAAGAACTGGATGCTCATCGTATCATCGAAGGAAGGCTCCGAATCAGGCAGAGTACTTATTCCGCTGTGTGGCTTTGGAAGTGGGGTGCGTATGTATGATTCTGGGATTGCAGGAGGACGGCCAAAGGTCATACTCAAAGTTCGGTCCAGCATCACACAACCGAACCATGTACGATTCCGAGTCTCCCTCTCGTGTGGTGAGTAGGCCTTGGATGAGGTTGGAGAATGCAGACCCAACTGGAAGGCTGCTTTGACAGCGATGCCATGCATGTTCCAGGTCATGACCGAGCGGTGAGTTCCTTGGAGGTACTGGCTCATCAACAGCATGGCTTGGACTGTCTCCATGCTAGAGCCGCTCAGCATCTGGTCGAGGCATAGGGACTTGGCCCGAGTGAAGAACACCTCTGCCTTTGCTCCCCTCTCCGTTGCTGTCGAGCTCCAGCTGCCACTAGTGAAAATGGACATGGTCAGGATGGAGTTGAGTAGGCCCAGCCACGAACGTCTAAATCGTTTGAAGCCGATGCTCTTGGTGCGATTGTATGTTTCCATGAAAGTTCCCGGGTGGACAAACGGGAATAGTGCACCAGTGTCTCTGAAAAAACGTTCGACCAGTGCATCCATTTCCTCGTATGGGGGGAGGGCCAAGCAGTCATCCTTAGACTGTGTGCTGTTTAAGGACCTGCGATGCTCTTCAGCAGCAGGCTTGGTCGCCTCTCTGTTTGGTGTCTGTGGACGAGATACATCTAGAGATGGCCGTTGAGTGTGTCCCACCCTGTGGGGACGCTGTCCCAAGCTCTGGGAGAGCTGTGTGGATAGGGCTCGTCGAATGTTGCGGGTGAATGCGATATTGGAAGACGGTCCTAGGAGGAGTCAGCCAAGGTATATTCTCGGTGGGATCAACGACATGCGCGGGCATTGGTAAATACCGTAGTAACCAGAATCATCCTCCTTGGTGAATTCAATGGATCCAATTCCATCGGTAGCATCAGGGGTTACGACGGATCCTTCAGAATCTTCCTCGGGTACAATAGGAATACTATAACCTGCTTCACTTGGCCTTCTTCCCACGTTGGTGGAAACCGAGGCACTACCAGCATCACTCTGTTGGCTCTTCAATGAGCGGACATCGCTCTCCAGCTGAGACAGGCGCGACTCAACCAACTGCAGGAAGCTGGCCCCATAAAGTCAGCCGGGGATCAAAGTCACACAAAGACATGTTACTGGGGAAACACTCACGCTCTGGGGACAGGCGTGGTAGTCGCGATCGGCGGGGCGAGGTACACACATTCAACGTCGAGGGCCTGGCAGCTGGAGCATTTCGGCCGAGAGCCGTCGCACTGCGGCCGAGAGAGACAGTCAGCACGATTCCGCGGAGACACGGTACCAGGCCATCCCTCTCCCTCTCTCTTTTCTTAGTCTTCCTCTTTACTCCCCTAGCTTGAATTCAAAGGCTCCACTTGGGCTCCGTTCTTACCCTGGACTTCTTGCTCCTGCAGGCACCACACGCGACGGGAATCCTGCGACGCTTCTTTGGTCGTGGTTGAGCGGGTGATCCGCCAATCGACCCACAAGAGTCGTCTTCCGGGCCGGGCCTGCTCTCGTCGTCGTCCGGGAGTGACACCCGAATGGAATTCGCCATGGTCTGATATGTGTTCCGCGGATCGGAATCGGAATTTTGGGGGGCTTCCCAAACTCGCGTATTCGGGGACGGTGGACAAAGGTTGGATAGAAGTGGAAGATGCTTCTACTCGTTCAGAGCTCTCCGGAGCGGTGGGCTTTATCTCCCCGCACGGTGTCCGTCTCCCTTGGCTTGGCCTCGTCGGCGCCCACGAATCAGGGGTCAATGCGGCCGGAGAAGCTTCCCTAAGTCCGGTGTACCAACTCAAACATGAATTGTATTCGCAACAAAGCATGTTGGGTATGCACTCACAGAAACGAAATATGGCTCATCTTCATCGTTGCTATTGTTTTCTCGGAACCGATATAAGTGAACGAAATCTCATCGCCAACACCGGGAATACCTAGCCAAATAACTAGCCCACAACAAACGACTTACACCAGACAAGATGGCAACGACAACAGCAACCGAGATCTCAACCGAGGACGCAACCAAGGCCCTCCTGGACCGAGCAGCACAGGCCCACACAAAACCCCTATGGCTCCAGATGGCCCGCCTCAACCCGCCCAAGCCGGACCCCCGGTGCACGCCCCACGCCTGGCGGTACTCCCACATCCGGCCCAGCCTCCTCGAGGCCGGCGACCTGGTCCCCGAGACGCAGGCGGAGCGGCGCGTGCTCATGCTCGCCAACCCATCCCGCGACCCGCCCTTCACAACAGACACGCTGTACGCAGGCCTGCAGCTCGTCAAGGCGGGCGAGACGGCCCGCGCGCACCGGCATACTGCCTTTGCCGTGCGGTTCATCATCGAGGGCGAGGGCGGCTTCACGGCCGTGCATGGGCGGCGCATCCCCATGCGGCCGGGGGACGTCATCGTCACGCCGACGTGGAACTGGCACGACCACGGCAAGGAGGGCGGCTCGGGCGGGCCCATGATTTGGCTCGACGGGCTTGACCTGCCTTCCTTCCAGCACTTTCCCGTCCATTTTGTCGAGCACTTCGCTGCGCCGCGGTACCCGGCCGAGGACGTGGATGCGGCTGAGTCGCCGCTCATGTTTCCGTGGTCCGAGATGAAGGAGAGGCTGGACTGGGCAAGTGGAGAATGGGCTGAGCTGCGGTACCTGAAGCGGGATGGTACAGAATGTGAGTTGGCTTGATGACCCCTGACTCTTTTTCCCCCTTCCTCTCTCCCCCTAATTGATTTCCTTGCTTTGCTTTTCGGTCCTCTGTAGTGGAATGGCCAGACATGCTCACATTGTGGCCGTGATAGTGAGCAAGACCATAGGGGCGGCCGCAGCCCGTATTAACGCAGGTAAAACAACCCCGGCAGTGCAGGAGACTGCATCGTCCGTCTATCATGTGGTAGAAGGCAGGGGGTATACCACCATCGGTGGCAAGAAGTTCACTTGGGAGAAAGGCGACACCTTCTGCATCCCCTCCTGGTACCCTTATCAGCATTTTGCGGGTGAAAGCCCTGATCAGGCGGCAGTGTATCTGTACCGCTTTGATGACAAGCCTATGCTCAACTCGCTTGGGTTTTATCGGACGGCCGATATGGATGTCGAGTCACTCGTATCAACGTGAGCCTGGGCTGGGGGCGGAAAGTGGAGTTCGTACTTGTCGGCGAACATTCTTATTCTTTTTGTGAAGCGCGAGTGGGTGCGCACGTTTCTTGCTCTACCCAGTGCGCAATCTATGGTGTGTAATTGTATCATACGCAGATGCCGAGTCAACACTGATGGGACCCAGCGTGTGTGTTCTTAGGTCTTCCTGTATGCGGTTGCCTTGAAAGAGCCGTCTCCCTCAGGTGCTGTGATGCTCATGGCTCATCATCGTCAAGTATTTGACCGGCGCCCGGCGCTCGGCCTTTCCGTGTACTAGGTTGTTTCTCCGCCCGAGTGGGCACCCTCACATGTACGCACATCGTCATCGCCATCCCCTTGAGCCAGACATCTCGTCAATCAAGGCCTTCAACAGTGTCCCCCCAGTCAGGCAGGCCAGCATCAACGCGCAGGCGGCCACGTCCTTGTGCACACGATATCGGCCACCCCACGACGTGACGATGACGGCGGTGATGTACTGCGTGAGGATGAAGAGGAACCATTTGATCGCCTCGTTGGCGGCGCCGGCACCGAAGTCCCGGAACGGCGAGTAGTGGATCAGGTAGTAGAAGGGGACTGCGCCGTAGAGGGCGAAGTGGAAGACCATGAACGGGGTGGTGTAGAACTTGGAGAAGATGTCCTCGTTGAAGATGGGATGCCGTGGGTTCTTGGGCCGCGTTGTCGTCGTTGCTGTTGCCGGCATCGATAGTGGTGATGTGCTGGCTGAGGGTGCGGCTGTCGCTATCGGTGATGTAGCTCTCCTGTCACCCGAGGTGGCGCTCTTAGATGGGACGGGGGACCGCCGTGCGCTGGCGGCGGCCGAGGAGATGGTGTCTACTGCCAACGCCATGGGCGCGGGAATCAGAGGGAAGACCGTGTCACTTTGGGAAGCCATAGTTCGTGAGAGTGCAGGACATGCCAGTGTTTTGATGGAGAGGTGATGGAAGTATCAATTGGGCAGAAACGTAGCTAGCTGGGGAAGGATAACAACTGGTTCAGTCAGCTGACAAGAGCCGGGGGTAGATAGTGATGATGACGAGAGCTCGAGCTGAGGGAGAGAGGCCCGGGAGAATGTGGTTGTGAAGGGTGGCGGGCTCCTCCCGCGCCAGGATTAGAAAAAGCTGGGGTACAGATTGTTTTATCCAGGGTCCAAACCCAAAGGCCCGGGTCTGACCGTCTCTGCCTGGGGCAGCTGGGCAGAAGAGGGGTTAATAAGAAAAGGGAAGGGGGCGACTTTGGGCCCGTGTCCCGTGTCACTCGGGCTCAGCGTATTCCTGCGTATTCGAGTTCCCGTCAGAGTGTTCAGCCAAGCCTTCCGAAGGAGCACGGTTGTGAGGCGCAGTTTCCTGCAGGGGTAGCAGGACGGGTTGGACGGAGGAAAGCAAGACCCCCTTCCTCTTGGTGTGTCCGTGTAACATCTGTCAAATGGCATCTCTCCGATAGGGCGAGGCCAAGTCTGTGCTTATGGTTTGGGTCTGCAGAAACTATGTCAAGCCCTGCGAAACACGTGCGAACATTTTGAGGCACAGTCAGTCTGTTCCGCCCGTCAGTCAGTTTTGTCCACGGTGACTGTACCCGGATAATTGTCATGTTTCTCTCTACTTTTCCTGGCACCCACGCCGTCTGATGAGATCATTGAATCCCTAGGCAGGCGCCCAGTGTCGATCTATTGTGCTCGTGTCTTAGTCTGCGTGTACATGTGTTTGCGTGACACCCGCCTGTCTGCACGGCTGTTCTTCACCGTGATACCATCTGTCCGTCAGCTGTTCCTGGGCGGTCCTGATCCAACATTTCGCCTCGTCCCCACGCTTCTCCCTCTCTTCCCCCGCCAACCTATTGCACGGGTCATGGCCGCCGCGCTTGTCTCCTTGGAAGCGGCGCTGTTGTCTGGAAGTAGCCGCAAGCGTACTCGCCGCCCCCAGAACAGCCGGTGATCTTGCTTGGCGCCAAGGGGCCCACCTTAGTCGAGAACCAGTCGACCCAGTCTGACGGGCTGACGGGCTTCTGATCTCGACAGACCCTGGGTGGTCTTACTGTTTCGGTTATAGCGGGCAGCTGGCTCGAAACACGCAGACGATAAGAAAGTGTCGTGCTGGTGATAAGAAGAGCGCCCCGGCCCGCGACCCTGGATCAGGGACCTCGGCACGAAGTGGAGGGTGGTCTCAGGGGTGGACCCTGACATTGGCTGTGCCTGCTCTAGCGAATCCTTACGAGGCGGAATAACAACCTTGGAATCCACCTGTCAATCTGCCCACTTTGCCTTCGACGATAGCATGTGACAGAGGCCCAGCGAGGTGGATGTCTTATTCCGACGGACGAGGCTATGCCGGCGCCGTCCAGGCGAACACGTGCTCACAGGCTTCAAGTCCCGGATAGTCCTACAAGGTTCACATTGACATGTCTCGGTCAGAGCGGAATCGGTTGGCTATGAGCTCCGGGGGAAGTGCCACCAGTTAGACCAAATCGATGATCACAGATGTTCTACTGTGCAAGATGGACTGCGGTCTCCTCATCTTGTTCAAAATTGAGCCCAACACTCGACCGCCTGTTCGTAATGGATGGCTTAGATCTTGACACTGCCCACAAAACGATCACCGCCTATGCCCCAGCCTTGGGTCCACCCGTTGCCCTTGATCCGCTCTTCACGAATACGCCAGAATATGGATCCCTAGAGTCATACTGTCAGCCAGGCACTCGATTGCCGTTCCATTATGACATAACACATGCGTGTATACGCGAGACTCACATCGTATACCCCTCTGACGTCTTCCTTGTAGCACTTGCCATCCTTCTGTATCAACAGCCACGTCGTGCCAAATTCGAACACCGAGGCGGCCCACTGTAAAAGCAAGTCACAGACTCGTCAGTCACGGTTTTCTCCCATCATGTCATTTTCGAGATCGGCATGTGGCTTGTGCTCACTCCAAAGGGATCCGCGACGTTGCGATTGCCATGCATCAGCTGAAACAGCTCCTTCAGAGTGAGCGTGCCGTCGCCCTTCTTGTCGCCCTTCGCAAACATGTCTTCGAACTGCTGCGGCCGGAAGCGGCCCTCGGTGTCGTACGTCTCGCTATCCGACCCGTGCTATATATCCCAGATGCAACCGGCAGTGCGTCAGCCCAGGATGCAGCACAGCTCGCTCTGAAGTTACTCTATAGATAGGAGTCTCCAGAAAGGACCGAAGCCAATGTGGTGTACGGCGCTTTCGCCATATTGAATGACTTACCTTTGCCTTGTGTATCGAGCCAACGTACACTCGGAACAGCGGGTCCGGCAGCCACGAATAGGCCAGGCTCGTCGGGTACGAGAAGCCCGAGTTGATGATGAACATCGCAAGTAGCGAGAACAGGATGTTGAAGCCTAGCTCGCGGAACCCCTTGTACGTGTCCAATGGGTAGATCTGGCCGTCAGCGTCCCGGTCCCAGAAGAGAACATGCTGCTGCAAGACCGTGTAATCCTTGAACCGCCTCGTGAATTCTTCGTCTCCTTTCGGGAACTCGGTCGATACTGCCGCGTTGGCACGTGGTGTACCTATCCTCTTGATGGGCCCGTCGGCTCGAATGGCCGGGATCCGAGTTTGCGTCGGCGTCGACTTGGCGACCGAAATGTCGAACGGCGGGGACAAGTCGCCGTTGACCTTGGGGGTGAGAGTTTTACTCGACATCGTACTCGGGTCTGAGTGTGCCTGTGGTGAGTCTTGCTTAGGTATGGAGATTCAGAGTTGGAAAGATCGCTCGGGGGAGGAGTGGACGGGCTCGAAGAGGCCCAGCGCGCTGGTTAAAACTGTGGTCTAAAGAGGAAACCGATTCATCCATGTTGCTCTAGGTAGGAGTCACGATTACGTGAGAAACAAAATCGTCATTCGCACGAAAGATACGGAAGCATGTGAAAGGATTTGAGAAAAGACGCTATCGAAGAACGATGGCCGTGAGCACGGCTCGAGGTGGCTGCTAACTCGGAGTTATCCGAGGCGGTGCTGTCTGCCCGGTCGTGAGCTGGAACCGTCACACTAACGTCACGACCACACGAGCCGCATGGAGCATACTGTGGTTGGGGGCATAATTATTACCCCCCTGCTTTATACCGACAGGCCCCCCTGTATTTACCACCATACTAATTTTAGTATAGGTATATGTTTTTAACCTACCTACCTAAAAAACATAATTTTTTCTCTTCAGTATATAAAATAAGTATTCTAACTAAACAGACTAAATATTTTCTCTATATATTATTATTAACCCTCTACTATATATATAATAGCCTAACTAAAGGGTATTTTAACTAGGTAACTTAATCTAGATAAGAAGAAGCTTATCTAGAACCTCTACTTTAAGGGTAAACTCTTAAAAACTAAAATCTTCTACTACCTTAATAAATAATTTATACCCTCTTAGATCCACTATATAATCTACTTACTAGATAATAATATCTACTAGGATACTTATAGCTAAATTCCTCTTCTCTCTCCTATATAAGTTAAGTACCTAGTTAACTATATTACTAGCTCTAAGGTTAGCTATTAGGCTATATAGGCTACCCTTACTAGGCTCTTATTTATAATTATATAAATATAAGTTAGTATTTATTATATATAATTAATACTTTATTACCTTAGCTATAAATAATATATTATCTAAAGAAAACTACCTATTAATAAGAAGAACTAGTAGCTCTATCTAGTATAGGCTTAAGTCTATAAATACTAGACCTCTAAGTAGTAAGCTAGAGTCCTCTAGACTAATAAGACCTAGGTAACTAGTAGTATCTATTATAAGTAGTATATTACTTATAAGGTAGATAAGATCTAGGATAATACTTATATAGTTATATAATAGTAGAGGAAGAGAGGCTAGATATTCTAGGGCTACTTCTTAGGTATTCTAGGTAGGTAGAAGGGATTATACCTATTTTAGGAGAAGGAATAGGGTAAGATTAATAAGGAAATATACTACTAGTATACTATTCCTCTAATTAATAGCTAGATTATAATAATTTAGTAAAAAGTTAGTAAGAAGCTAATTCTAATATAAGATAATACTAGTACTTATTTTACTTAGGGTATACTTAAGGATTTAGCTAAACAGGGTATTACTATAATATAGTAGCTACTATTTAGCCCTAACCTTAACTCTATTAAGATAATCTAGTGCTAAATAAAGGACTATATTAAGGATAAGTATAGTTATATAGATAAGCTATTATATAACTAACTTTATCTATAAGTATAAGAAGTATAAGAATTAATAGATAAGTAGTTAATTAGTAACCTACTAGCTAGTATATTAGAATATTATAGAGATATAATCTAAGCTAAGGGGCTATTTATACCTTAGTAGGTGAAGATAAGTAAAATACTATAAATTTAAGCCTATATAATAAGAACTTGTTGAAATGATGTGCTAGATAGTACCTAATTAAGCAATACTACCTATATAGGCCTAGAGGAGCTTAGTACTGAGGAAATAGGTGTGGAATAGGAAGGGATTGATAGTGTGGGGCTCTGAGTGACCTGACTGTGAGGTTTTATTTCCTGGGGGAACCATAGTAATCACCTTATGATGAAACCTTAAAATTTGATCCATCTTCTCTGCAACTGTATTCATGCGCTTTTCAACTGGCTGGCTGTGATTGGTCTCTTATCTTTCCTTGAGTGGACCACTATGGCAGCCCTGTTCCCCGTTCTTCCTTCTTCATCTTCCCCAAAAGAATTTCCGCTGTCGCTTATTATCTTGGCAGCGGCCGAGCCCAGTCCCGGGAGGCTGGAATTCGTCACGCGCGTGTGGGTGGCTGGCAGCCGGGATACGAGACCACCCGGGCCAAAAGTCACCAAAATTCAGCCCTCGGTGTCTTGTGAAGGCAACGGTACCTATGTCAATGACCAGTGACCGGGCGTCTGTGGTGTCGATAGGCCGGGCCAATATAAATTCGCCGATCTCGATAGCGTCTTGTTGGAGCTCAATATGTGGTACCCTCTGGGAACCTGTAGATGGGCCATGGAACGAAGCAACGGCCTTCAGTCCGCGCCCATCGAACTGAGCCCGAATCATGGCAGATGCGTTCAACCTCACTTGGCAAGACCGTGTCAAGATGAACTGCCTCGAGGTGAGGTCATTTCCTTTGCCACGTCCTGCCCAAACAATACTAGATATGCCGCGACAGTCAATTTCGACTTGCAGACGAACTTTTAGGCGCCTTGGCCGCAAGAGAGAAAAGCCATGGCTCCGTGCCATCACAACGCGAGGCTCCATCCGACGGGCCCCGGAGGACATATTACGAGAGATAGCTTCAAACCTTCCAGCGGTATCCAAACGACAACCCTTGAGAAGGCTAGAGATCGAAGAATACCACATGCACAATCACAGCAAGGCATGTCGCTGTCAAGGAGCCACTTCACTTGCCCAGCCTACGTGTCGAGAAGCTTCCCGGCTTGATGACATTTATCTTGAACGATTTTGGGCTGGGGCATGGCGCCCACTAGGAGATCTATATCGAAGGGGGATTCAACGGCTCGTACATACCAGTAAGAGGTCATACTGGCAAGGGAAACCGTGACCACGATCCTCGCGTTAAGAGGGTCCTTCCATCGCTAAAAGCCGCGCCCTAACCATGGTCTCGACGTGTGCCATAACGATCCTGCGCCGCCCACCATCATAGTTTTCGGGCACTGGATCTCCAGCTCTCTTAGCAACCCTCACCGAGGAACATGCAAAAAAAAAAAAAAAAAAAGAAATGTGGGATGTCTTTTATCCATTTTGCCTCCGACAAAGCAGCAAACAGCATAGCGTCACATGGCCATGCGGAACACTTGATAAATTGGCGCCAATGTTGAGAGCCCTACTGATAAATACCACGAAGCTGATTCGATGGTCACGGACAGACGCACACATCTGAGGATTGAAGGGTGTGTTCTAGAACGCGGGAAGGCATTCGAGGTGCCTTTAACGGGCATCTGATTCCTCAGTGGTCGAGCGACTATTGTGCGCCCTAAACTCATCTTGGGGTGGTATCTGTCAGCGACCACGGCATGAACCTAAGCACTTACCAATAACGAAGACCGGGTATTCTCTCTGCCTGAGACCTGACCGGGGTCCTGGTTCGTAGCTTCTGCCCTCCCATTTGAATGCATCGCTACCTTCACTGCGGAGATGCGAGTGCAGCACCTGACTGTAACGCTGCTGTGGTGTCGTAGCATCCATGACACCACGATATGACATGGAACAGGGCGTATATCAATGGCTTTAAAGGGTGGAGGGATGAGTGGCGACACGACAATGGCGTGCAGAGAATTCAATAATACAGAAATACTGCACAATACAACTACCAGACTATACTGAGGAGCTCTACTGCCCAGGTCATTCTGTACATGCACAAGAATTTGACAGACCCCCCCCCCAACGGTTCACCCCAACAACAAGACTCCATCGATATCGGCAAGATGCGCCGACCGCCATTGCTCATAACGTCCACCTTGGTGGTGGCTAACACATGCCTCGCAGCGCTTTACTATCCGACACCACAGGCCTCATTCCTCGAGCACATCCTCGTGGACAACTGGGGCGCCTACGCCTCCAATTTCTCCTCGGCCATCACACCCTGCAGCAACTACGTGACGGAGGTCGGGGAGCCCGCGCTCAACAGCGGGCGCACGACGGCCGCGCAGTGGATGCGCGTCGCCTTCCACGACTTTGTAACGGCGGACGTAGGGGACGGGACGGGCGGGGTCGACGCCAGCATCGGGTTCGAGACCGCGAGGGGGGAGAACTCGGGCAGCGCCTTCAACGACAGCTTTACGTTCTGGGCCCCATTCGTGAATGAGGCCGTGTCTAGTAAGCCTCGCATCCGGGGGAAGGACTTGAAGCGTGGTCTGCGAATACTGACATATGTCGAACTAGTGGCCGACCTCGTTGCATTAGGGACCGTCATGTCGATGGGGCTGTGTGGTTGGCAGCGAGTCCCCTATCGACCGGGTAGAATCGACGCCCTGCAGGCGGACCCGACAACAGGCGTGCCAGCGCCCGAGACCGATCTCGAGGAGACACTGGTCTTCTTCGAGAGGGCTGGCTTCAACCAGGCCGACTCCATTGGTTTGACTGCATGTGGCCATACGATGGGTTCCGTCCACCACGTAAGTGCCCAACAGCACAGCTCACCACTCAGACATACCCTCTACATATCTCATACGGATTTTGTCAGCCAGCCATGGTATCCGGTACATTGACACACCATTGCAGGGTGGATTCCCCGATGTCGTCCCAGAGTCCGCCGTCACACCCAACAACACAAACGGCGGATCAAACTTCGACAGCAGCCGGGCAGTATTCGACACCAAGGTCGTACACGAGTACATCGACTGGACGGGCAATAGAGGTGGGCCCCTGGTCACGACCGACAACATCACGACACGCTCCGACCTGCGGCTCTACGAGAGCGACGGTAATGACACCATGCAGGCGCTGTACGACATGGGGGATGGGTTCCTGAGCACCTGCGTTGGCCTCATGGGCCGGATGATCAATACGGTGCCGGCGAGTGTGGAATTGGGACCGCTCGTCGAGCCTATGGAGATCAAACCAGTCAACGTGACTTTCGATATCGACGGCCAGGGAAATCTCGTGCTGTCAGGAAAGATTCGTGTACGTCGTGCATGTATCATGTCGAGTTGATCTCCTCTGCCGGCCTGATAAAACTCTGCTGACGAGTCTTCATTAGGTCCTCGACACGTCAAGTGACAGCACGCCGCTCTTGCAAGCGAGTCTGGTTGCATCGGACGGCGTCTTAGAGCCAATTGCGCTGGAGCCTGAGACCATGACGGGCAGTTCAGTGTACGGATATACCAGTTACTACTCATTCTCTGCCACGGTGCGTCATGACGCGGCATATACCGCCCTCGAGGTCAACCGGGGCGGAGCGCCCTCCCGAACGTCGTTCCCGCTCCAGAACAGCATCTTCATAGTGCCCAGCAAGACGTCCGCGGAAGGATCAAGGGCAGACTTCGCCCTGGCCGCCAGGCCGGCGCACTCCCGGCTGGAAGTCAACATATCTGCCCCTATCAGGCAGCAGGGGACACTGGCGCCAATCATCACGATGCACAGGGTTGACGCACAGCCAGCTACGGACCCTGCTCTGGTTGTCCCTGGGTATCAGCTCTGGGAGGGCTCAGTCGATCTGGGTGCGCCGGCCACGGGTGCGGTGACGGTAGCAGTGGCGGCCACTGACGAGGACGGCGAGGTGGTGCGCGATGCTTTGTACCTGAGCGCTGGGGTTGCGGGATGGTGAGGCACCAGGGGCCGAAGAGCCATCCAGGGAGTGTGCGCATGAGGGCGGGGTGAGGCGTCCTGGCCGTGCTGTGCTGGCTGGTGTAAGACCTGTGATGGAAAACGCATGCCGCCATTCCCGAGCTAAACCTGATAATTATCTGTTTATTTTGCTGCTATCCCCATGCTCTCCTGCCTTGGCTGTGGAATGAGCTGTCAGGTGTGACAAACGGCTCATGTGGGGGCCGGCTCGAGGCGCGTGACGAATCGGATTGTCCAGTTGGGCTCCTGGTCGGTTCATCAAGGAGTGCTTTGGACTTGACGCAGGGGTCTCGACTGGTTGCAGGGCAAATTCCTTAACCAGAGACATGTCGCCACCTCCTCATGATGATCATCACTTCAACCGGGGGGGGGGGGGGTTTGTCGTCGCAAAGGGGATTATACTAGTATGTGACAGGTCGGTGATTGGCCCGGCTATGACGATGGGTGCATTGCATATTTACAGGCGAGGCGGCAACTCGCAACCTGGAACGGCACAAATCCAGGCTTGGGCATCGTTTGGGCTAGGGTGGGAGCGGTGGCCGCGTGTAGGTCGTATTCGACTGAGCCATGGGGATCCACACAGGGCCACGGAAAGATATACTTCGCCAGGAGGCCCCGAGTTTGAGGGGCTCTGGACGGTGGGTGCGCGGCGAGCGAGTCTGGAGGTCATTCTAGGCAGGTGCGGGTGGTCTGTGGGGTGTTCCGCCGGCAACTCTTCCAAATAGAAGTGAGTTCGATTGATCAGGGTGTGGTCGCTCTGGTG
This sequence comes from Diaporthe vexans, assembly GCA_021188095.1. NCBI lineage: Eukaryota > Fungi > Ascomycota > Sordariomycetes > Diaporthales > Diaporthaceae > Diaporthe > Diaporthe vexans. The sequence continues at coordinate 405,489 of JAJLLZ010000017.1, forward strand.
CAAAGAACCTTGGGAGGGTGGAGTGTGTTATACTTAGACTCTAGCACTTCTGGTGTTCAGAGCCCGAGTTGTTGTTCCGCAGCGGGGGCTGAGTATTTCAAGGGGTCGTGTCACTAGTCCGATCTGACATATCCGCGAATAGATAGCCATGGTTGTCCCTTGTCTGTCCCTGGGTTATCGCTGTGTCTTGACTGCAAAACAACAAACTTTGACCGGCCTCTTTACGGCGGCGGGAAGTTTCAGCAATGCGCTCATTGACGCTTATTGAATCAGCGTACCCCCTTATGTTGAAAAACACACAGTGTGTCCTATAGTTCACCCCGTAAAATGCAACATTTGAAGTGCTGATGTATTCGCAGCCACTCCAGTTTTGCTTCTGCCTCTAGGTGAAGTCTACCTCGGTCAGTCGGGACTGGACCGCAGCAGGACCTCTGATGGCCTGAGAATGCACAGCTCACGTCGTGCAGGGCACCTAAGTGCGATGAACTCGAGGGCGCCCTCTTTTCCTGACGCAATCCCAACACATAACCGCCCACTTGTCCTTGCCATCATGTAGTGCAGCGATTGCACAAAACTGCCTCCACCGAAGGTTGCGACTTCCGTCGAGGAGGGAGGAAAGCAGTGTCGAAGGGTTTATGAAGTCCCGTTGGTGCAATGAAACAAGCAGTGACCGAGCCAGAAACTTCGGTTGTGGCACTGTTCCCGTAACTTGCTTGCTGTTCAAGTTGTATATTCTTGTGTGCTGGCCTCAATCTGGTCTGCGGAATGTCCGGTTGATACTGTTGGTTGTTTTGACGCTCACTTTATTCATACCAATTTGCTGTGATCACCTCAGACCGTCGTCCTCTCAGCCATGTCCACGCAACGCCACTCACCATCTACACCCTCCAGGGCTCCACAGCCACATCCACACCCAGGTCAATTTTCCCACACACGGTCTTCTTTCATCAGATAGGGAGATGCCCAGTGCTAGGCTTAGTCCTCACCTGTCGTAAACTCGTCGAACATGGCCAACTCGTCAAAGGCCCGAGCTAAGACGTCCAGCGAGGCAGCGCTCGGGTTCACAGACGCCTCATTGAGGTCGATGACGAAGCTGTTTCCCCCGCGTTGCGCGCCGGGCAGGTTCACGAGCCCGCTGATGTTGAGGCCGGCCCCGTCGGCGCCGAGACCATCAAAGGACCCGTACAGCACCCTGCCCACGGCCTCAGAGCCCTCGCGCTCCGAGTCCGCAACTCCAGACCCACCGACCACGCCACCTTCCTCGTCTTCTCCTTCTCCTCCGTCATCTCCGTCCACTGTCGCGGCGCCGGTGGCTCCCCCGCCGCCGCTCCCGCTGCCGCCGCCTTGCTGAGCGCTGCGGGTCAAGAAATAGGCGCGGCGGTGGTGGCTCGACACCTCGGCGGCGGCCTTGAGCTTCTCCATGATGGCGCGGCCCTCAACAGCGGGGATGGAACCTTTGAGGATTGCCATGCTCAAGATTCCCTGGACGATGCCAGTGACTATGCCAAACTGAGGTGCCAGGGCGCGGAGGGCGTCGATACATGCCGTGAACCACTTGCGGCGGTCCATATCCTCTTCTGATTCCTCTACCTCCTCGTCCGCCCGGTCGCCGTCCTCCGTCGCCCCCGGCATCGTCGCCGTCACGCCCTCCATGTAGTCCTCACCAGGATCGGCATGCCCGACTGGGCTGGGACCCGGCCCACGCTGCAGGGGCAGGCACGCGTTGGCGACGTAGAGCAATGCGTTTTGCCATAGCATGGAGGAGGTGGCACAGGAATACTTGGACCGGAAGATGAGGATGATGTGCTTCAGCTGGTTCACCGAGGCGTTGCAAACGCCCTCCGGAGTGGGATTGTCGGCGGCAAACTCGCTCAGACTGAAAGGCGTCTGGGCCTGCTGGTGGGGGAACGGACGAAACAGGTCCAGGACGGCGGTGTGGAAGTATACATGGACGGTGGCGGCGTGGTGAGGCATGTCGTCGCCACGGGCCATGCTCACGGGCAGGTCGTCGGCCCAGCCGAGCAGCCTGCTGTACAGCCGCTGGGCGAAGCTGAACGAGGCACGGATCGTCGAGGCCACGCCGTCACCGCTGTCGTAGTATGCGTTCAGCATCTCGTTGATCAGCGGTACCAAGCCACACAGCTCCGTGAAGCTCTGGCCCATGTAGGCTGGGAGCTCGAAGGGCTCCGATTCGCCGTCGGACCGGACTATTTCTGTGCCTGGAATCGGCAGCCATGGGGGTGTGCGGATATAGGCGGTTTGGTAGTTCATTCCGAGGAGCCTGCCAGGGTTGGAAGACGCGTTGTTAGCCAATCAGTAGTAAATATTGAGTCTCGCCACCGGCCTGCAGGCTGTCTCGACCGGTCCATCAAGGCAGGAATCGACTCATCCCGTCAGATCGGTCTGGCACTGCCTTTGACAAGGAGAAGGGGAGAAGGAATAAGCAGCACGATCCGAATCACCGGGTCGAGAACTTACGTAGCTCTGCAAAAGGTGCCCCATGCTGTGTGCGATGCGGCTTTTACGTAGTCCACATGGTCATCGAGCCAGTTCTGGGCTGACGATTTCTTGTCGACGGCCAAAAGACCGTTCTGGTGTGCCAGCTCGATGCCCTCGGCCAGGTATTTCATCGCCAGCGCATTCCGGCCATGGCATGTCGCGGCGAGGCTAAGCAGCTGGGTTGCAGCGATGTTAGGGATGGCGAACTGGTACTGCGGGTTGCTAGTGCTCTCCTCCCAGTGCAGTTGTTGGGCTTCGTTGAAGAAGGCATAGCTCAGAGCTGCGGTGCTCGGGTCGATGCTCGAGTAGCCTTGCTATATGTGAGAAATGTTCACCGTTAGTCCAGCCAGAGCCATTCGGGGGGCATCTGGACGCGTTGAGGAAGGGGAGGGGGGAGAGTAGAGTGTCCTGTCTACATACACATGCAAAACAAAGCACGGCGGAGAGGAGAAGGGGACAGCAAAACTCAGTCCTGTGGGCCGCAAGATCGCCAAGGAACAAGTCTGCATCAAAGAGCCCCAGGATCGGATGGTCAACGGTCAGGTAAAACGAGATCAGCCGCGCGCCCAGATCGTTTGTGATTGGAACCTGTGTCCAGTTGATGATCTTGATGTCTTCCAGCCGGGGGTCGCAGAGATCTGCATGGCGCTCCGTAAAGCCTCTTGGGTTAGGAGATGGGCCTTGTTGGGCGCCTCGTTTGGTGGGAGACGGTTGGTGGGACGAGGGTCGCCGTGAAGAGAGCCTGAGACAAGGGACCCTGTTGTCAGCCAGCTGCAGACGTGCGCGAGGACCGGATATTTGTACTCCATACAGGTGACTCCGTTAGGAGAGGGGGCTGGCTCAGGCTGGGCTTCCTATCTGTCCACTGCACATGTGCCCAGACCCGTGGGGTCACCTCGGATAACACTCGGGGTAATAACATAGACACATACTTGCTGGAGCCGGCGCTGGTCCCGGCCTCCTGCTCACGATACGGAAGTATTCTCAGATGGGACACTTGTATCTCCAGGGGGTCATAAGCCGCAGCGACTGGGTACAAGATTGGATGGCGGTGCATCAATTCGAACTCAACGCTCGTCCGCGAGGGCGGAGGAATGTTTCGAGTGGTAACAAGATCCTAAAAACATCATGACCAGCGTTAGAGATCTGGCTTGGGAATCAAGGGCTAGACCCAGCGGCCCGGAGCAGACGGGACCGGGCTGCAGTTCCCGAGCTTACTTCTTTGACTCGAGTCTCGGTCCGCACCTGAAGGAGCAGCGCCATGGCTTCGTGCTCAGGCAGGGTCTTGAGCCGGTGGAGGAGACCCTCGTCGCCTTCCCCACCGCCACGCCCCTCCGGGGAAGCCTCATGCTGCTGGCGCAGCAGTTCCAGCTCGGCTCGCTCCTGGGCGGACATGTCTGTTCGAGAAGTGTAGATACAGGAAGTACCACGACGGTTACACGGTGAACATATTGGTTTCTGGCCATCACACTGCAATAGAGTGTATACACAGTCAGAAATGTTTCGGGATCCAGCGGAGGCATGATACGTGACATTATGCACAGCAGATACCGGGGGGGTTGGGCAGAGTGAGAGGGTAAGGGGGGTCAGGACGGAGGAGGAGGGACCGGCTGACGAGCCTGTGAGTAAGTGAGTGGCCTATGTAGAGTAGCAGCTGTCGGGCAGGTCTGTTTGAGGCAGCCCCTGTGGGCCACCTGCCCCCAAGAGAGAGGTTTGCATTCGCCAGCCAACCAGCCACGCACCACTTGCGACACACAACCACAACCACACCACACCAATACGCAACCCGACACATCCATGTGACTTCGCAACTGTACCAGTTGCAAAGGCAAATGTCCCAAAGCACACACACGATTGGCCGTTTTGCAGAGCCTAAATGCCAGGCTTGGGCAGATCAGAGGGCAGTGTTCTCCGCGAAACCCAGCAAGCCATGGCATCTGCACGGCAATGTGTGTATGTAGAGAGGCATGGATGCACCGAAGCAGGGAGGATATGGCTGGGAAATTATGAGACTTGTCCCGCGGTGTAAACGGCGTCATCCCGAGCGATGATGCCGAGGACTTGAGCCGACTGACCTGACAGCCTGGACTGGCTGGCTGGCTAGCTGGCTAACTGACTGCGCAGGAATATGCCAACATTGATGCTTGTGATGTTGATCTCCCAGTTCCTAGACGGGCGAAAGAAGAACCCCTTTCAGAAGCATGTATGTAGACATGTAGGTACCTTGTAGGTTTGGGGCAGATATGTATTACCATTCCCCATCGTATGTCAGGGGGCCGTTCGCCTCCTGGGGCGAGGCCCAGAGCGCGAGGCCGGAACGGGTTCCGCCAATGGAGAGCGAGAGAAGGAAAAACATAAAAGCCTTACTGCGGATTTCTTGGATCGACAGGCGTCGCACGCGAATCGACCCGCCCTCTTCTGCCTCTTCGGAAGAAGTGCTGCCCCCCCAGCTGACGACGGGCTTCCATCCTCTGCCGCCCGCCGTCCCTCCACAGGGTCGCGGGCGGGCAGGAGGCGCCTGTATTTCTTCTCCAACGGCAGCCTTGGAGATGACATTGCTCTCCTTCTGGGTCTGATGCGCGCGAGGCAGCCCAAGCCCGAAGTGGATCTCGAATGTCTTGCTACCTAGATTGGAATCAATTTGACCTATCTTTCCCAATCGGCTTCGACACCCCTCAGTCCGATCAGCTCGTCTCAACCAAACTCACGACACCGGTTCCCACCCTCTGCCCGTTCTGGCCGCGTGTGCCGAGTGGCGACTGGCGGCGCAAAGCTGGTGCAGTTGCGATCGCTGTCTGCTCTCCCAGCCCAGAGTTGTTGGCTCTGTGTGATTATACTCTGCTGTTGAGTTACGTGTCGTAGACGCAGCCGCTGCTCAATAGATGCGTCGGATGACGGTGGTGAATGCTGCGCGTGCGTGTTACACGTAGACAGTTAGACTGTAGAGTCTGGCCGGCGGAATCTATCGCCTCCAGCTGCCAAGCTGAAACTGATGTCCTTTTCGCCCCCTCACCGTCTCTGCATTTCTCAACCACGTAAGCAGCCCTCTGGCCAATCACAAGTGTCCATTTCCCGGACGTCAGTATTACTGGCTACTTCCGTCACGCGTGAACTTGTGCGCCCTGGTCTGCCACCTGTGAGCCGTCCTACACGAATACAGGCAGCATAGCATCACAATGCTGGTGACATGGGGCTAATTTTTGTTGTTTTGACGTTCGAAAGCACTTGAGGAATTTTTGGCATTGTTTACTATCTCGGAAAGCCAACCAGAGTCGAGCAAGCTTTTGTGGGGAGCCCCCAAGTGGAACGGAGCAGCACAAACTCCATCGGGACCGACAACAGTATGTGACCGCCTACACCACCACCGCGCAAACATACAATCATGCACTCGTCATCCAGAAGGACCGGTGAACAGCCGTTTACACGCGAAAGCTAGGTATCGGGAGCCTCCTGGTGAGGTCTTGGCCGCGCGAGGCCCAAGGGACTCGAACTCGCCTGCATGGACTGCAGTGATGATCCGATCCAGATCAGGCTCGGATCCCCATCAGAAGGCTGTAATGCTCCCGTAACGTAGTCCAATTTCGAGTCTGGCCAATGGATCTATCTGTCTATAAGTAGCCAGCCGACGCGCCCTCCTTCTCGATCCGCCGAGGCGCAGAAGAGGCCTTCTCTACTGGATGAAGCATAGGTCTCGTTCCAACCGAACAGGGTCGACAAGAGAAAGGAGAACCGGAAAAGAAATACAACGACAGCACGGATGCAAGATACGAGGATAAAGAGACCAAATTTGGCCTGACGGACACTTCAGTTTGGGGTCGGTGACCGACCAGCTGCCTATTCAACAATTCCCAGGTCTTCGCGAACACCACCTCGCTGCGTTCCAAAACGCCTAGGCTCGATCACAAACACAATATTCCGAATTAAGAAGAAAATCGAACGACAACCAAGCAGGAGTGGTCGGCTCCCTCGCTGGGTTAAGTCGATTTTGTCTTGCCAGTCAGCGACTACCATCCGCACGCAAACCCGACCGAGAGCTCTGAAACAAGAGTCGGCCTCCCAAGACCGCGATCGGGGCAGAAGCAGAGAAGAAAAGGCGATTGATGAATGGAGAAGAAGGAAAAGGGCACACACAGCAAAGGGTGCAAGCAAACAAGGGACAGAACACAACAATCAAGTACTGAAATCCAACGCTGTTACGGGGTATCAAAGTCGTTAAACACAAGCTTCACGCTCATCAGTCACGCTGTGCCATTGTGCGACCATCCCCCTCTGATAAAGGAGAGCATCCCTGCCTTCATGCGATGCTCCGACTGCTCCAAAGAAAGAGAGAAATAGATGGGAGAGAGACAAACATGAACCCCCGGAGTTAAAAGCTGAAAAGAAAAGACTCCATGTCGTATTCCTGTCGCTTGCCCCATTCATGTCGTGTACGTTATTATGTACATTGTTCAACCACGAGCCATGAAAGGTTGGCAGTTGAAAGGAGGGATTGCAGTTTTTGAATCCTTCTTGTGTCGCCTGGCTCGTCCATTTGGAAGCCGTCTTACACGACGAGGAGACAAAAGACTTGAGATTTCGAAAAGTCGGAGGCGGCGGCAGATGGCGAGGGTTCCAAGGTTCCCAGAAATGGTTTCCAGAAATGGTTTCCAGAAATGGTTTCCAGAAATGGTTTCCAGAAATGGTTTCCAGAAATGGTTTCCAGAAATGGTTTCCAGAACAAGAAGAAGGGCGAGCTGTCTATTTGTGGCCGTGGCCGCCCTGGTGCCGATGCCGCTGTTGTTGCCGCTGCTGCTACTGCTATTGCTGAGCCGGTGCCGCCGTGCCATACCCGACCCTGCGGGCCTGGTTCGTCAGGTACTGCTGGATGAGGGCGTCGTCGCAGTTGCCGTGCACGAGCAGCTCGTTCTTGAGCATCAGCACCTCGTCCCGCAGGCCACGCGCCACCGCCGACAGCTCCCGGTGCTCGGTGCCCATGGCCCGCTCCGTGGCCTCCAGATCTGTCGCCGCCTTCTTCGATTTGGCCCGGCACTTGTTGGCGGCGTCGCGGTTCCGGCGCCTCACTGTCGGCTGTGGATGTCGGGCCGCCTCGGCCTGGCCTTTGGCTTGCCCTCCGGCCTGAGAGTGCTGTTGTTGACCCGGGGAGGAGCCAACCGCCTCGGCCTGCTTTTGTTTGGTAGTCTCTCTGCGGGGCGCCAGCGGGGTTTCGTTCCTCTTATTTGTTTTCGAAGCTCGCTGATTTGAAGGGTTGTGAGCGCTCTTGGTGGCCGATGGGCTCGAGATGGCCATGGTAGTATCCCTTGGAGAAGGCGTCATAGCCGGGGAAATAGTGCCCGCGTGGTGATTTTTGGTGGTATTCATCATCGCCGCCTGGCTCTGCGGGACTCCCCACTGTCGCATTATTTGGCCCGCATACGAGTCCGCGCCTGTCTCGAATCCTCCAGGGGTAAGTCTTCCTTGTCCGTCGTCCGGGCTGACAGCTTGGTCAGGGACCGGTCGGAACCGCGCGTCGAACCGGGTCTGCTCGAGGGCAGCCACCCTGGCCGCCGGGAGGGACGAGCAACTGTTGTGTCGCGAGTAATGGGATCCAGCGCCACTTGCTGGCGACAATGTGTAGTAACTACTTTGACTGGGCGAGGGTGATATCTGACCCATCGGCGGCGGCTGCGGCCACCGAATTGAATCGTAGGAGCCATCTCTTGAATCCTTCGCTGGTACATGGTGGGACACAGAGTCGCTAATCGCTGGTTGTTCTACAGAGGCATACTGGGACGTGGGGTCGCCCATTGCTAACATGTCGCCCATTGTGGTGTCTGTCAAGCCTGGGTATGTCTGTGCCCCATAATTCAACGGGGCCTGGGGCTGTAGGGCATTCTTTTCACCTCGGACTGTTCCCGGCGGAAGGGGAGGGTACGCCGTCTGGAAGACGAACATGCTGTAATCCCACCCGCCCGGATGGGCAATGTCAGCCTCGTTGGTTACCAAAGCTCCAGGAGAATGCTGGCCAGCCGGCGCCCCCACCATGCTGTAGTTCGTACCGCTGGTGTCGTAGGACTCGGGGTAGATCGGATAGCATACGCCGTCGCTCGCGGCAGGAGAATAATCGTAGAGTGGTTTTGTCATGGTCGCTGGTCTGTGTGGATCAGCTGGGGCGGCGTACGGTTGAGGAACAGTCTCCATTGCTGATGTCTTGCATGAAGTAGAGGAATATGAGGACGCAGGACCCTGCGAGGGATACATGTCCGGGCGGGCCATGGACTCTCGTGATGAAGGCCGGCCGCGCACGTCCTGATGTGCCTTGTCTGCGGGGCGATGCGGATGTGTTGTGAATTCTTGTTCGGCGCTGGCGGCGGTCGTCTGTGCCTGGGACCGGTATGGTAGACCTCCTTTGTGGGTTGATGGCTCCAAGGTATGTATGGCTCGTCACCAGTCGTTGTGTTTACGGGCGTATTATTGTTGCGTCGGAATGTATCTGTAAGTGTGTAAGGCGTGGAGCTGCGCTCGTTGTCTCTGGTGTTAGAACAATTAGAACAGAATGCTTGTGGCCAAGGTCATTCAACTCGCAGCTGTGGTCTACGTGTGCCGTTGGTTTTTTAGCACAGATAGTTACGGGTGGGGAGGATTTGTCTCATGGCCGCCTTCATTCCTCTGCAATAGTGGCACCGACCATTCCAAGGGAAGACTGTCGAATTTTGGCCTGGTGGGGGAGGTGGTTGAACGTCCCAGTCCACACAAGTGGCGAGTGTTTTTGCCCTACACCAAACCCCCGTGCAGGGTCTCAGCACAGAAAGACTGCAAGGGACCAGACCCGGCCAGGGACAGGGTCAACTAGAGCACAAACACAGGGTTCAGTCCAAGCACCACTCCCACATACGAGCACGCTGACGATATATAGTGGGGGGACAGATGGAGCATACCTTCTAATGCGTCGAGGCCCCTCGAATGCCTGCTCACAAGCCAACCAGACCTTGCAAGTCCCGGGCTGTGGCGATCTCCCGGGTCCAGATTTGTGTCGCCCCACGGAGCAACGCACAATAACCATGTGATGGCCAGAAAGTGCCGTGGCGTGGTATAGGATGGGTTCGAGAAGTTCTTGCGGGGTACAAGATGGCCGAAGGGGGTGTGCAATGGATTCCAAGGTTCCAATGCAAGCTTAAGCTAGAGCCAGCCTCTGGTGTGGTAGCCACGCTGCAATATACAGATGATACAAGGAGCTAACGCAGAGCGAATACATAGGCGAGGCGGAATAGGGAGAGGTTGTGCTTTTGGACTCTGTGGAGCGGACGGGATGGAATAACTGCTGGTGACCAGGCTCGAGTGGACATGAGCGCCAGTGGGAACATCAGAATGAGATGGATGGCTGATCTTGAAAATGCTTGATGGGCACCAGGCGGCTCACACAGTTCACATCAGAAAGAGCTTTTCCCATGTACAGGGTGGTGGAGCGCCCGGGACTGGATGGGGTGTGTGTGGAGTTGCCAATAATGTCGGCCGGTTCGCGGCCGGGGGTGCTCGTATCAAATTCCCATCCTGACGAGTGACAGCTGCGCCTTCCAAAGTCAATTTGACAATAGGGTCTGAGGGTCCAGTTGCCACTACGGCTCAGGGTCCTCGACAGTGACCCCTGGGTGCAGTGATATATATATGTGAGGCTAGGTGAAGACTAGGGACAAGAAAGAGGGAATGGAACCAGCAAGCGATGGGACACAAACGACAGACAGGGTAGGGGTGTGTGTACTTAGTCGCCAGATGCTTGGGTTTGTATGAGCCACCTGGGCGGCGCCGGCGGGTGTATAGGGAGGCGGTTTGGTGTGCGTGCCCACTGCCAGTGTCCATGTCCTCAGCAACCTGGTCCCTGCCATTCTAACTGCTTCCCGCAATCCGTGCGATCACGACAGGGTGATACCGCTGATAGATCATCGTAGTGAGTCTCTGCTGGCGTCCCAGATGGCCTTGCATTACTGTCGATGAGCCAACAACTTTGCAGGAGCCGTCCAACTTTTCCCATACAACCAAAGCTGGCAGGCGGTGCCGACTGGCCGGCGCGCTGGCCGAGAGTTGCCAGAGTGCCTGGCAGAAAGCGGGGGAATTCTCCGGCTTTACTTTCAGCAGCTCACGACTTGGCACAGGGTGCGGAAACGGGGCCCTGGCATCTCTGATTGGCCCGGAGAACGTGCCTTGCTGGCCTGGCGAGGCTGATAGCGACGGCGACGATCTCAGACACCCTTCGCGTAGGGAGGAGGCGCGACAACTTGTTAGCGTCCCGAGTTGTTACAAAGGAGATGTTGAAGACTCTAGATTCTTCCAATTGACATCATCGTAGATCATGTTCGGGGTTGTCGTCCCACCAAGAGTGAGGGGCCGCATCATCCTGTCCCAGTGATTGGCGCCCGGAGAAGTCCCGGGCGGACTCTTGATTGGATCACACGACAAAGAGGCGACTGTATACGCCGGCCTGCAAAATCCACCATTGGTGCCCGGAACAACCGCCGGGCGGAAAGACAAGCATGATTGGCCGAGAAGGTTGTCAGGTAGACCTCTGTGTAACACGTCCCTACGTACCTGCGTACTTGACCTGCCTTGACCAGTGTCTAAGTACATCCAGCGAGTCCGCGTAATGATGATCCATAATGCTGATCTAAGCTGGGGATATAAGTCCAGGAGTTATTCCCATGGCTGAGGTCAGGCGTCTTCTTGTGCTAGTTAATAATCGATAGCACCTCCTCCACAAACATTGCGTTGCGCAACAAACCCGGTTGAGGCAAAACATCTTCGGAGAGCCAATCAAAGCGGTCGGAACACAGCCCGGAGGTCTAACCAATGAACGAGCAGTTTGGGCTTCGGCTCCCCTCTCGCTTTCTCATATCAGCCCGAGATTCCTGCCCGGTGGCTAGCCGACGACAAAAATCCAAGATCTCGATGAGGGAGCGGCACAGGGGGGCAGGTTCGACTGCAGGCCCAGGCTACAAGAATCAAGCTGCCTCTCGACCAAGCTTGACCTGCTGAACAAGTCCTACCTTTGTCTTTCCTGTGTAGTGTACTATACGGCACCCCAGGTGCAATCACGATGATCTAGCCAGCACATTGCGCCCACAATGTCTACCCGACGACTCACTCCCGCGGAACTAGCAACTCGAACGCACCGCTGAGCTTCTGGGGCGATCGGATGGGAAGGTCAGCCGCTGTCTTCGCCTGGCCCGGGCTATCTCATAGGCATTCTCCCATGTGCAGGTCAATTCCTGGGCAGATGCAACAGGCTGGTCTCGTGCCGGTTGGTACGGTTATCCACCTTCTGAAACCCGAGCGCAAGTGATTAGGAGTACACAGTATCTACCGATATCGCGTAAGGTTTGCACTGCTGGGATCTTTCTACGGTGGGAACGGAGCGTTACAGGCGGCCTAATCCTTTGGGATCCCTCGGCCTGGAAACAGCCCTGCCACTCCTTCGGTCAGTGGTTGCTACCCCAGTAAAAATTTCTTGAGTTATCGAAACTTGGCGAGTACTGTGAAGCTGTCCAGTACCTCTCGAGTCTCGTACGGCATTCGATTAGAGTTAGGTCCACAGTATTTCAGAAAGTCAAGCTTCCTCTTGTAGTCAAGTCAGCGTTAGATTTTGCACCTCCATTCATAGAACACAGCAGTCATCACGGGAAAAGTAATGTCGACGAAGCAGACTGGGCCCAGCCTGGACCCAAGCAATCACACCTTTCAGGGCCCGCAACACCTGGACCCTGAATTTGTTCATATGCTTCGCGAAATTCTTCATCCCCATAGGTTGCGCCGTGGAGATTTTGAGCCAATACAAGCATTTATGTGCCATAGATATATACCCGAGCTTCTTTCCTGACCACTGCATTTCACAGGTCCATCAGCGCCGAGTCGCATGCCCTCCATGGCGACGTCTCCCAATTAATGATATTTCGCAAACACCCTCCCCCACACCTTTGTCCGTCATTTCTCGACTTTCCTTGCCCACATCCATCCCCCATATAAGGCCCCAACTCCTTGGCGGCTTGACTTTACGTCAGCGGCTCAGCCCAGGTCCATCCACAACGTGCAACGTGATCCGCTGCGCCCTGGAAGGGCGTGAGGGGAGGGGGCCATGTGATGATCCATGAATGAAAGAACAGCAGCAAACGCTGCTGTGCATCATTCATGGTGCATGGGTGAAAATAAGCGAGTCGATCCTCCTACTAACCCCATCCCCCCTGCCCCCATCTTGCCGGCGTGCCCATGGAGTAAAGTGAGCATACCGCAGGGTCACCATGCATTAACCTGCTTGGGCCCGGAGGAAGTCCAATTATGGTAGCTCTGGTCCAAGTGCTACCGGGCGACCACCACAAGCGGCCCGTACCTGCGACAAGTTGCGGACTGGGACATGGAACGGGGCCCCCATGTGGTCCGCTATGCGCCAGGCCATCGATGCTTGATCCCCCGCCCCATCGACTGTTCTTTGTGGAGGGTGCCCTGATGCCCTGTTGGAGATAACCGAGAGCAAGCACGCAACAGCCCCCCCGCGTGAAGATCTCGTGTCGCCGACCGCCCGACTCAGGTGTGCCATCTGTCTTCCTCATGGCTTGTCTGGGCGTGACTCGATCGATTTCTCCTCCCTCCAGCAGGGACTGCTATTGCGTCTCCGCTCCCCGCGAACGAAAAGAAGACAAAAATATATATGGAAAGTTCCACTGCATGGTTTTGCTCACCCCTCTCACCAAAGCACTTGTATGCGGATTGTGTCAAATGCCATAGATTTGTATTAAAAGACACACAAAGAAAGGGTATGAGACACTATGAGCCCCTTGATCCTATCTAGTAAGATTTCCCTGTTCCAAATTGCCGTTCGGGCTGCCAGTGGCACAGCTTTGCCTAGACCTTTACCCTCCATTGCCACAGAGAAAAGCCCCTGCCTTCTCATTGCTGCACAAAAATTAATCATTGTTGGAGCAACTCCATTCGAGTACAAGTAAGGTCTCATCAAGGGCAACACATGCAGAACATGTCAAAGGAAGAAAAAAAGCATGAGAACAGGTAGCAGTCCGCTGAGCCCAGCCGTTCACGAGGAGAGGGTCCTTCGTGCAGTGAGGCTCTGTCATTGGTTCGGCGCGGACTCCGAAGAATATCGCTGCCCGTGTCCCGATTCCGCCCAGCATCTCGATACCGGGACCGATGACACGTCACACGCCGTCACGGGGCAGCACTCTCAAGGGCGCCAGTATCAGACATTGAAACAGAGTTTCTCCGGGAGATTGGGTCTCGTCCCCGTGGGGGTGTCAATTTTTGGCCTTCTTTCTTTTTTCCTTGCACTAGCGCTTAGTGTTAGGTACTGCCGTTGTTCTGTTTCTCATGTGGATGCGCGCTCGCGGATATGTTCACGGCGTGATGCTGCCCTATCCACCTCATCTTCGATCGCCCGTCGCAACAAAACCCTTCTGCCCTGAGCTCGGGCGTATTGGGCTATTTATACGGTAGTTGGGCATCAATTCCTGGGCGCGGAATAATGTTTATGTCCTCTTCGCGTGCTAGATAGCAATCCAAGCAGCAAAATTTCTGCTCCAAGTGCATCACACAGGCTTTTTTCTTTTGAGCACAGGAGATCAGTCATATTTACAAACAGGCAACATCTACTACATTAATTCCCAGTATCGCACTACAAAGATGATTACCGTACTAGCGACCCGCCTAATGTTGTAACTGGCTCCATGTGTATGGTGAACGACATCACTTTCGATCATTCCTGTCCTTCTTACGACCCGCTATCACCTAAACAGCGTCCGAGCCGGGAAGCAGATTCAGTGCGCAACCACGACTTCTTGAGACATAAAACGTATGACTTCAACGATGGATACCGAGCTGAAGGTAGTTTCAAAGTCATGGTTACTAAGGGAGATTGCCGAGGGCTCTGTTCCCTCCTTCCGGACAAGTTCGCGTGGGCTTCAGCACCAGCCCTGCCCAGGGTGATGTTTCCGAGACACTGATCTCTGCCATTGAACACACTCAACTGGCCCTTCTATCCAATTGTGCGGTGCGTGGTATCCACCACCTCGAACACCGGCGGACTGCAAGCAGAGACCAGTCGAGCGGCCCCATTGTCCCCATAACCCATCCCTTGCAGGTTGTCCGCGCCAAGTCCGGGTATTCGATGTATCTCTTTTCACGTTACCAGAATTTGACTCCCCCCGATAGATTCGGCCATTTTTCATTGCCCAAGAAGGCTTGTGATGAGATTCTCGAGACTCTTGATCATTATACCAACGGCATTGGCATGTCATCCACCGCCAATTTGTCTTGTATCCGCGGATGAAACCTCAACAGCCCGGCGCAGCCCACGTTCACAATGTACCCGCGTCTGTCAAGCCATTCTTCCCGCTACAAAGTCATGAGTAGGCCATGCAGCGGCGCAGCATGATCCCGCGCCTTGTTCTGAGGACGTACAGTGGTCAACCTTGATTCTCGCCCCGCTTTCCCCTTTAGCCTTGCGGGCTCAATACAAGTGAGGGAAGGGGGTAAGCGGCCAACCAACCTCATCCTGCCACCCCTGTCCGCATGGTTCTGGATCCAGTGGGCGGGTCTCAATGCCAGAGCGAACTTCTGATTTCCTGACCCAGCTTCTCTCGAATCGGTGCTCGGGTTCTGTCTGGTCAGGCCACTTAACGCATCGCAGTGTTTCGTCTTACTGCATGGCCATCCGGTTTACGCCCCCCTCTACGGAGCTGTGACGGCTTTCCTAACGAAGAATGACGACTCTTCCTCGTCTAAAATGGACACCCAACGACGACCGTCAGCGCACTTCTTTGCCCTGAAACCTCTTGGCCTCCGTTGATCCGGCGCGGCCTCGTTCCGCCAGCCACATAAGTCTTGTCAGGCCCGGCTACGCAGGTTTCTTGTATCCTGTGCAGCAAGCCGGACACGCGTATGCGGAGCTAACAGCGTCGATCAGGATCAGAGCACCAGGGATATGATTGTCTTTGCCCGCGCTGCCTGGCTGCTCTGCTCTTCTTCCTGCACGACTGACCCCACAGCAGGCGTTAAGATTGATAAGCCGAATAGCCTGGGCTCGATTCCCTATCTCCGAACCTCCCGAACGACCGACAGAAGAGAGAAAGAAGGAAAGGGGGGTTGTGTAAAAAAAGAAAAAAACAGGATTGTTATGCAGAACGCAGCAAGTCGCTGGCCAGAACGGGGCCTGCGGTGCCCCGCGCGTTGATGAGGCAGTATAGGTAGATCGCCTCGAGCCTGCATGTGCAGAGGCGATAGCCCCGAGTGCTGTTGTGGGACGAAGGGCGCCCGCGCCGAGGGAAACGCGAGAAGAGGCAAAAAAAAAAAAACAAATAGAAAACAAACGGAAAAGCAGACCAGGCAAGGGCCTCGTGAGCCCACTCGCACCATGGCGGGAACCAACCACCTTTGGCTCCGAATTCGTGCGCCCCGAGACCTCTGCGCCGAGATACCCGAGATATCGAGATGTCTAGGCGGGCCGCGAGCCCGTACAACATCAGGACGGTCTGGACGGCTCGATGGCGATCTTTCCTAGCGCAGGTGTGTGCAGGGGCGGCGGTCATACAAGGTTGCTTTCGCTTTGGTGAAGGTGTGCACCGCTAACGAGACACCTTCGACATGGGGAGGAAACGAATGGGATACCATTCTTCCCCCCGTTCTTGTCGAACGGCAAGTCGTTCGGGGCCACGTCTCGGACGGCGTGGGCGGATGAAACGCACCACTCGACAACCCCATACCTTCCACATACGAGCCAACCCAGGCATACCTGCCCGATGCGAGACACAGGATAGGACCAACGACGGCTGTTCTTGAGTAGTATAGGAACTGAAAGAGAAGGGGCAGCCCCTTTCGAGAACCGACAGAGGAGATACCTACGAGTCACACCAGGGACAGGGCAGAAAGAGATGATCGATTCCAGTACAAAAGACTATGCTCTACTATGCCTGCTTTGGCACAGCAGAATGTGTAGTATAAATGCCGTAGGGGGTATCAGTGGGGGCCTTTGCTTCCTCTCTGCGATCGACCATCGACAGACCGTGAGGACGACCAGGGAGAAAAAAAAAAAAAAACAGAAACCAGGCCACAATCTCACGGTGTCGGTACCACAGCGTTGGAAACCAGAGGCTTCCGTATGCCTCTGCACCTCCACATCCGGGTTAGAAGCACGGTTGCGTCCAAAACCATCCCAGCTCCAACACCTGGTGGCCACGACGCTTCGTTGCGAGGAGGGATACCATCGCCGCCTCATTCGAGTCTCGTTGCGGCGTGTTCCTGGCGCGCACGACCTGCGTGCTTCAAGCCGGTTCACGAGCCGGGAACTGATGGCTGCTCCTTAAGAGGAGAGTCGTGTGGAGGTAATCCTCCCCAGAAAGCAACCAGGCCAAGCCATCATGAGCATCTCGGGGCCGCCGGACCGGGGTTGGCGGGCAGTCCATCAGACCACAATTGGCCAGGGCGTGAGGCTCTCTGCCTGCTGAAAGGGCACACAGCCTTCGATTTATTTAGGTGGTTGGACAAACGTGCCGGTCGTGAGTGAGTGAGTGGGAACGGCGCGGGTCACGAGTCTGCTACCAATCCTCACCGCCGGTAGCCCAAGCCATCTTGGACTCCCTCCTGTCGTTGGTGGCCCTTGACTCGATGCGCTCTAGTCGGGCCTTGACGACGGCGCAGGCCTCGCAGTGGTGGGTCTTGTTGGCCTTGCCCGCTCGTGTGCTGGCGGCGTCCATCCTGCCGCAGTACTTGTGGGCGCGGGTGGCCGTCCAGTTGGACGGGGGCTGGTCGGAGGCGTGGGTGGGCTTGTACTTTGTCTTCTTGGCCATGGCTGTGATGGTCTATGTCTATCGTTTTATCTTTCTTCGTGTATCGTAATGCCCCTCTATGATGACCGTGTAGATGTCTAGAAATGTGAGGCGGAGGGTTGTGTGGCGTCTTTATAGGAAAAAGGTGGGCGACCGGTAAGTAGAGGGTGGTTGATTATAGAGAATAAGTGAAGGGGGTGGGTGATCTGGCGAGGGGACGAGTGATGGAAATAGTCAAAGGGGGATATTCATTTTGGAAGAAGTCGCAACTTTTTGGAAGAAATGACAGACGTAGTCGATGTTGGGGTAAGAACTAGAGTGAGCCGCCCAGTCATTGGGTCTGTCTAGTGCCACGGGACCAATAGGCACAATTCCATTATTCGCCCCCCTTAACTTCCCCCTTGCCACCGTTTATCAGGGTCCTAGGGACTGGGGCCAAAAAAGGCACGTCCTAAAAATAAAGTGGAAAAGAACCTGTCGCGCCAGACGTTCAATTAGGCATTATCCGTGGCATCCTCCGTCAGAAGACAACCAGCCCTTGTTGCCGCCGTCAGGGTAACCGTACCTAGGGAGACAGGGACTACGTCATAGCTCTCGGGCTCCAACCAGAACACACACACTTGTACCCCGGCACCAGACAGTTCTGACAGTCCATAATCACCGCACGGGCCACCCTTCTTATCTTATCGCAGCTCCAAGTGGGTCGAGCTCGATTGTTTTGGTTTCGCGGCCCAGTGAAGGGAACAAGTACTCTCGAATATCGCCGACGACGTCGCCCTATTGTCGCCCTCGCCAACCTGTGTGCCCAAGGCGACTCGAAGCAGCGGTAACGCACATAGCTTGAATGGCTCTGTGGAAGCTTACCCAGTGATGGCTCGAACTCCTGTTCGGGAGCTGAGCAGCTACCTGCTTGCCGGCCAGCTTCACCACCGTGGCTGTCTGCACCTTCGGCTTCGTCCTCAGTCACGACTGCTCCGTCCCGCCCTCCCTATCGGCCGAATCGTTCCCGTGGCTTCCAGCCGCTACCTATTCTCGTCTGCCTCTCGCTGTCTATCACAGGAGGCATCGTCCGCACCCGCCGTCTCGCAGCCTGCCAACGACCCCAATGCGTCAGCTCCCGACAACTCTGTTCCCCTGCGCAAGAAGCTCAAGAATATTGGAAAGGCCTTGAAGGCCTCTGGGAAAAAGGAGGTTTCAAATGCCAACCGCCAGCTTGTCCCTGGCTGGCAGCTTGTCGTCGGCATCGAGATCCACGCCCAGCTCAACACCCTTCACAAGCTCTTCTCGCCCGCCAGCCAGCCGACGCCCTCCGACGAGCCCAACACACATGCCGCCCTCTTTGATCTCGCTGTGCCCGGCTCTCAGCCCTTGTTTCAGCAGGAAGCCCTGATCCCCGCACTGCGGGCCGCACTCGCCCTGAACTGCGACATACAACCCGTCAGCAGATGGGATCGCAAGCACTACTTCTGGTGGGACCAACCCAGTGGTTATCAGATCACCCAATTCTACCAGCCATTTGCCAAGCACGGACATATCACGTTGTACGAGAGAGATGGGATCGCCAAACAGGACGGTAAAGAGGTGCGCGTCGGCATTAGGCAGGTTCAGATGGAGCAGGACACGGCCAAGACAATCGCTCGCCCTGATGGCGTCCAGTGGGTCGATTTCAACCGAGTCGGCGTGCCACTGATCGAGATCATTACAGATCCAGATATACACTACCCAAAAACGGCCGCTGCTCTCGTCAGGAAGGTCCAGATGTATCTTAATGCCGTCGACTCGTGCGTCAGCGGCATGGAGGCCGGTGGACTCAGGGCAGACGTCAACGTCAGTGTCAGGCGAAACACGGATCCGTGGAAGGACCCTTTGCCGCTCGGCCAGAGGACTGAGATCAAGAATCTGAGCAGCTTCAAAGCAGTCGAGGACGCCATTATTGCCGAACGCGATCGTCAGATCGCCTTGCTCGAGGCTGGCGGCGTCGTTGCCGGTGAGACTCGTGGTTGGTCTATTGGTGGCACTGAGACAACACGCCTCCGTGGGAAAGAAGGCGAGGTCGACTATCGATACATGCCGGATCCAGACCTACCTCCCATTACCGTCAGCAGTCAGGTCGTCTCTCATTTGCGAGACACCTTGGGCATGCTGCCCGACGCCGAGGTCGACGACCTTGTGAGCAAGTACGGCCTGAAAACGAAAGATGCACTGGCGTTGATGCAATTGGACGACGGCCGCCGACTCGAGTACTTCTATAATGTTGTGCAGCACCTGCAAGACCGTCTCGGTAACCAATGTGATATGCAGGCAGCCACTCCCCTAGCCGGGAATTGGGTTCTCCACGAACTCGGCCGACTCACGTCGGAGCGCAACGCCTCGGCCGACGGCACGGTCCAGACATTGGACATCTCAGCCGAGGGTGAATGTGCCCGCATCCCAGCACGGCACCTCGCAGATATTGTTTACTACCTCCAAGCCGCACGCGTCAGCGCTCGCGTCGCCAAGGAGCTCCTCTTCGCCGTCTACCGCGGCGACCTCAGCGGCACGTCTCCCGAGAGCTACACGAGTATCGAGGAGGCAATCGAGAAGGAGAACCTCTGGTTCAACTCTCTGTCCGAGGATGAGTACCGGCAGCTAGCTATCAAGACGACACAGGACAACCCGGAGATAGTCCGACACTTTACTCGCCACTTCTCCAAGGGCGGTGAGTATCCCACGGGCCGGCTCATGTTCCTTGTCGGCACGATGATGAAGACCGGCCCAGCCGAACGGATGGATCCTCAGGTTGCTCGGGATGTCCTGGCGGGGGTTCTTGAGGATGCATGTAAACGGACGTGATTTGGTGGCCACTGGAGCCAGGCTTGTTTATGGTTATCGTACCCTGTAGCCGATGGCATGCCCACAAGGGACAAGCCTGAGAAGACAAGGCGGCAAACCGAACGCTCCGATCGTGTCTTGTGCTGCTCTAAATCTTTGGACGCCTCTTCGCGGTGAAATGGTCACCAGATGATGGATATTGTAACGAGCTGTCAACGGCATCAGAGCTAAGGCAGCTGGGATCGCCGGGGCCTGCAAGTCGGCGCGCCCTCACAAATCCGTGTGACGTCTCTGCTGTGACGAGTGATTTCTCTTCTATCTGAATACCTGAGAACCGAGAAGTCTATGTGGCTGGACTCTTCAGCAACGCAGACAGACGAAGTGTGTTCCGTTTCAACTTCACGGCCAGCCACAGGAGTGGTTCTTGTCATACCGCCCGATCCGGTTATCTACAATCTGCATGAGGAAATCATGTTGACCAGTCCCTAGTCACGGGAATATTCCAAATGTTTCTCCCTTGGCTGGCGTAGGCTTCAGACCCACTCCTCGCATCCGTCACGTCTGATGCCCCATTGATCTTGACCTGGAGGCCCCTGGGCAAGACAACGTCGAGACCGTTGTCGAGCCAAAGAGGTTGCCACGTCAACCCTGTTCCCCCCTTTTCCCTGTGACCGGCACCCTTGATAATACACTTGACGTCGATTTCAGCCTTGTCAGAGTGGAGATCCACGGTGTATTCTAGGGTGATGGTACAGCGTTGGGCATCGGCAATGTGGGCAGCGCTGGATCCATCGTCTTCATGCCAGGTGGTCTCGAAGACAGCCTTGCGCGCGTTGTCACCCCCTGAGTAGGTTTGGCCGGGAGAAGGCGGGTATATCTCCACTCCCCGCCAGTCATCTTTCTCCTCTCCAGGGAATTCGGGATTGGAGCCTGGAGATGATGTCGCGTGGCGGTTCTTGCCCACCGGGATGGCACTGCCAGCCCGTGCCAACACGGGAATGTGGTTTGGGGGTGGCCGCCCACATTGTTCTCCGTCCAAGTCCAGGGTAGCGTCGATGCGTTGCCACCCGCCAGTTGGCAGGAGAGGCGCCTCGTACTGGGCCTTTGTGTCGAAAAAGCCAAATCTAGTCGTCGGGGATGCGTCCTGGCTCGAGTACCGGACCACATCGCCATTCGTGGAATTGGCCGAGTCATCGGAAGATGGGAGATAAACATCTACGTGGTCTTGTCCGGGCTCAAAGGCGCCAGCAACGAGCAGGGCGTCGCCAAGCCAGTACTGCGTGTCGCCAGCCAGGATGACCTTCGTCCAGACGTTCTTGTCAGCCTCGTAGCCCCAGCCCGTCCACCGCTGCGGCGGCGCGGCCGTGAGGTGGCTCTTTAGACTCAGCGAGTACACGTACGGCAGCAGCTCGTACCTGCGCTTGATGGCCGCGCGCACCAGGTCCGTCGACTCGGGGTACTGCCACGGCTCGATGACCTCGCCGACGAGGTTGTCCTCGGGCGACGTCTTGTAGCAGTTGATGGCGAACCTGGGCGAGTGCACGCCCATCTGCACCCAGCGCACGAGGTGCTCGGGCGTCGGCTGCGGGCCCTCGAACCCCCCGATGTCGTGGCCGTAGCACTGGATGAGCGACATGCCCGCGTTGAGGGCCAGCGCGTTGCTGCCCCTCATGCCTTCCCAGCTGGTCACGTTGTCGCCGCTCCAGCTGGCGCACGCGTACTTCATCGTGCCCGCCGTCGCGCTCCGCGTCAGCACCATGGGCCGCTCGTCCGGCTCCGCGTCCACGCACGCCTGCCACGAGCTCTTGCCCATCAGCTCCGTGTTGGCGGCCCGCCCCCACAGGCCGATGTGGTTGTTGCCGTCTGCCGGGGCATTGACGCGGATCGCCTCGACGCTCTCGGGCAGGTCCAGCGCGCACTCCCACTTGTCGTTGGGCGTGTTGTACTCGTTGTTGTCGTTCCACATGGCGTCGATTCCGACCTCCTTCAGGGACCTGCACCCCTCGTACCACCACTTGAAGCCGGCCTCGCTGGTGAAGTCGATGTGGCTGCCCTCGCCGCTCTCGCCACCGCCTGCGCTCCATAGCCGCGCGACTGCCGTCTTGCCTGTCTGCGGGTCCTTGAAGAACGCGCCCGCTTCGGAGAGCTTGTTGTAGTCGGGGTGGTTGGCCAGGACGTACGGCTTGATATTCGCCAGGATCCTGACGCCCCTCTTGTGGACCTCCCTGGTGTACCCCCTCGGGTCCGGGAACCGGTGGAGGTTCCACGTGAAGACGTTCCTCGTCTTGGGCGGCGTCTCCGACACGGTATACCCAGAGCTCATCTGGTGCGCCGAGACGGGTATATCCAGCTCCTTACACTTATCCAGGAACCCCACAATCGCATCCACAGCCCGCACCGGCTCGTCCAACATGCTATACCTCATCCCGCCGGAGACATACCCAAAGTAATACCTTGGCACGAGCAGCGGGAACCCAACAAGCCCGGCATACCTCCGCACGACCTCGGCCACGCTCGCCCCCACGATCAAGTACTCCTCGAGCCCGCCGCGGGCCTGCCGGTATACCTTGAAGCGTCCCCAGAGCCCGTCGATCTCGCTGCCGACGGACCAGGCCGCGCGCGCGTGCGACGTCGACAGGATCCCCACGGCGCCTATCCCGGGAACCACGTTGATCAGCAGCGGCAGGTGCTTGTACAGCGGGTCGGTGCGGTGCGCGTCGTAGCCGAAGGTGTCGGAGGCGGTGATCAGGAACCCGCGGCCGGAGAGGTCCATGGGCGCTGCTTTTTCGCCTAGGCCTACGTGCAGGGTGCCTTGCTTGTAGGTGGAGTAGTGCGCTGCCCCGGCGCCGTCGAGGGCGTAGGACCGGTGGGGGAGGTCGGCGTGGAGGGGCTTGTTGTTCAGTTGGATGGACACCACTGGCGTGTTGGTGTAGTCGACTGTGGCGGTGGTACCTGATTGGGCGTCCTGGAGGGTGATGGCTTGTTTTGATGAGGCGCCGTCGCTGGGGGGCTTGGTTATGCTGGTGCTTGCATTGTCGATTGCTGGGAGGCGCACGCTTGGGAAGGGAGGGAGCGGGTGCGCCTCTGAGGTGAAGGTCGTGCGGAAGACATTGGGCCGGATGGCTTCGAAGGTGAAGTCGCACGGCTTGGTCTGGCTCCCATCGGAGCGGAGGTGTATTGCCTTTTGGTTGCTGCCCTCGCCTGGCTGCGTGACAAGTGTGTACCCCTGGGGCACGCGCTCTTCTTGATTTAACATGATGAAAGAATAAATTGATACTTTTTGTTGCACAATATGCTCGACTAGACGTGTAAGTGTGCCCCTGACTCCGGATTGTGGCTCCCGAGACGCAGTCACTATTTCCTGTGACCATCCGTGTTCCTCTGTTTACTTTTGAGGTGGGACAAGCCCTGCCTTTTATTCCCCTATTCTCAATTCCATCCCGTTGGAGATCGTGAGGGGTTCCCCCAAGACGACCTCATCCGACGCTGCGGGACCGGCGCGCGGCGTGCGGAGATGCGGGCATCGTGACTGGGCTCGCCCTTGTCGGGAGCCCACCGCCCAGGTGCCAAGTAGCCCGTTCTCCCAAGTGCCGGCCGAGACGTCGGTTGACTTGAATGGTGGCGGCCACCAGCAGCTGCGACGCATCCATGCTGTGGTATTTTGGGGTGAGTCTAATAAACGTTGTCAAGGGCGTACGTTGCATGTGATCAGTCGGGCCTGCGAGGTGGTTGTCTTTGCCATGTGCTTTTTCTAGAGGTTTGTGCAGGGGTTGGAAGTCTTATTTCAACGTCCGGCTTCGATCATGGCTCGGCACATTTACGGCCGAGTGACGGCTAGGCCGGACAATAGACTCTCGATCCTACCTGTGGCAGTCACCTCGGGTACCAAAATGCTGTGGAATACAATTGCGTGAGAAGTCCTTGCCTTCTAGGATTTGAGGTAAGACGTGATTTGCGCGGACATTATATGAAACTATTGGCCCGGCAGTGCATGCACCAAATGGAACAAACTCCAGGTTGCATAAACGTCAACCACGAATTCAAGCTTTTCCAGTCACCGTCAGGTCATATGAGTGAATTTGGCTGACTACTTCGAAGATCACGACAGTCAAGTCATGTTACCATCAACTCGGATGAAGGGCGAGGCTATGTGTAATGGGGCAGCTGGCTACTGGGCAGTCATACCGGGATTATTGCTCGCAAAGTATTACCAGAAAGATCATGACCATCACCTGATGTAGCACAAGATTTACCTGCTGCTCAATCCAGCCCATCGCAGAAAGAGTATTGGGATAGAACTTCTTAAATTGGCGGCAGTATCGCAAGATCATGACACATTGACAGCCAGGTGTCCACTCGCTCCAAAAGAATATATTGGCTGACCTCTCGAAATTCTGTCCAATTTGATTACCCATATCATATCGAAGGATTTCCCAACTGGGATCTATAGGCACTGTGCCGCAATGTTGGTTGGTTGTAGCCCAGAGGGTGCAGAATACGTCGGGCCAATCATGCAAGGCCAGTCGGGAGAACCCCAGGAACGGCTTAGAAATCAGCTCTTTGCTGTGATAGTATCACAGTATAACCCAAGAAGGATCGTGCGTGTGGGGGATAGCATCATGTCAGAGTATTTAAGAAGTATCTTCGTCATTGCGAAACAGCTAGATGGCTCAGTCAAATTGAGCTCGTCTTTTATCGCACCATGGCATCCCAGTACGCTCAAGACCAGCCCGACGGGTTCGTGAACAAGGTCCAGAATGTGGCCATTGTTGGAGTAAGTGTCAAAGAAACAGATCCCCCATAATTGAGCCAGAGTTTACTGACGTTCAGCAACGCAGGCTGGAGGCCAGATCGGAAAGCCCATCGCTGAGCAACTCGTCCAAGGTGGCAAGCACACCGTCACGGCCATCACACGGGTTGGCAGCAAGAGCAGCGTCGCTCAAGGGACGAAGGTGGTCGCCGTCGACTACAACAATGAGACGTCAATAGTCTCGGCCCTCAAAGACATCGAGCTCTTGATCATCACCCTAGCCCTCGACGCGCCCCAGGATACGCACCGGAAGCTGGTCGAGGCTGCCGCCAAGGCTGACGTGCGCTATGTCTTGACGAACTCGTACGGTGTCGACGTGTACGGTAAGCCAGGTCTGCGGGATGACCTTCCAGTGGGAAAGATTATCGTCGACAACATCGAGCACGCGGAGAAGTCCGGATTGACATGGTTTGCATTGTTCACCGGCCCTTGGTACGAATTGACCGTGTCGAATGGATTAGAGCTCATCGGCATTGACAAGAAGAATGGCACCGCCACATTCTTCGATGATGGCAAGACGCGTATCAACTACACTACTATCCCGCAACTTGTCCGCGCGACAGTCGCCTTGCTCAGCCTGAAGGTTCTCCCGGATGATGAGGACGACAAGTCTGTGACTCTCTCCAAGTTCTTCAACGGTCCAGTCTACGTCTCAAGTTTCCACCTTAGCCAGGCAGACATTCTCGGCAGCATCAAGAAGGTGACGGGAGATAAGGATAGCGATTGGCGCGTGTCCTTTGAGCCGAGCAAGAACTGGTATGAAAATGGAATGGAGATGAGCTCTCGGGGAAATCCGGCTGGCTTTGGACAGGCAATTCTGGCACGAGCGCATTACGGTACAGATGGAACCTACGAGACCGACAACGATCTGCTCGGTCTTCCTAGCGAAGATCTGGATGAGGTGACACGTGTAGCATTGAACTATGCTTGAATCAAAACCTTTGAAATAGTGGCGATAGATACAGTTTTCATTTCATTACAAGAGTTAAACAGGGTCTAATTATGGGCAGGTGATACAATGTGATCTAATTGGTGCATCTCCAGGTGCAAACAGACTTTGGTCATGCTGCTCAGGTGTATTCCAACGCTGTCTATAGATTGACCAGGCTTGAGTAGTCGGGTGTGTTGTTGTACGTGAACAACACGTTCTGTCCACAGGAATGGAATGTCAGGCGCGTGAAGGTTTCTATCTTGAGTCGCCAGTGGTTTATCTTTTACTTGTGGGTACGGCATGAATAAAGTATGAAGAGTTGACAGCACGGACCGAAACTCTTCTGTTTTAAGTCATGCCAGCACCGTGGCGCAGTTGGTCTTGCGCCAGGCTGCCCTGCGCGCTGGTAACGCAGAGGGCGCGGGTTCGAATCCCGCCAGTGCCACCCACAAAGACTAACCGCTTCACTATATCGAATTCTTCACTGTCATAGGCAATGTATTCGCTTGAGGTCTTGCGCTTAGGGCCTCCCCCCCTGTATAACCCTAGACATTAAAGCTCTATAGAGTGAAGAGCTAGGTTGTCCTTAAACGAGTGGCTTAGGTAGATGGCCGGGCACGGATGTAAAAGCAGAGGTGCTTCTAACCTTAAATCGGGCAGCGCTGTCCCAAACAGGACGTTAACTTGTGCAAACTCTCTTTAAGTCATGCCAATGGAATTACGTATTTTGAGTTGCCGTTGCCAAGTCCGCATACTTCAGCTGGCAAGTAGATGGTCCTGCCTGAAGTGTTCCCGTGCTGTGTATATCACCTCTGACCGGGAACTTGTGCTTGTTCTATAGCCAGGGACGCTGCGCGAGATTGGACGTCCACGGCCTCGCCAGGACAAGTTCGATGGAGCCATCTAAATAGCCGCATCTTCAATTTATCCCGCTGTAAACTTTTGTCATTTCATCTGCAACGGCTTAGTTCCCAGCGGTGCACTTTGGATGCATAGTTTCCTCCAGTATTTTCCCACAACAACATGAAGCTGCGAGCGCTAGTGTCTGTGTGTTGATAGGTCGCGACCTGCCTACATTTGTATCGAGCATGATTGCCTAGGCAGATCGGCCAGAGTGGTTTACCTGGCCCATCAGTTGGACCCCAGCCTCATTGCATTGTGCGTACCGGGTGGTTGAACACGAGCGTTGGACACAAAGACGTTGGAGTAACGAGATGGATCGCCGAGGCTAGATTTCGGGGCAGCTGGCGCTTCTACACAAAGCTTCCTCTCCAACAAAAACAAAGCCGAACACGAAATTGCGGACTTAAGCAAGCTGCCAGATCATTATTATCGTACGTCGTACCGGTAAGTCCGGGACTTGGCCACGTGGGGTACAAACAGATTTCGCCGCTAAAGTTAAAACCATGCTAAGGTTTAGTGCAACCGAAAGGGCGTCGAAAGACGTCGACCCCCTCTGACCATATGACGATCAATTCGTCATCCAAATGTGCTGAGTTCCAATAGGTGTTCGAGGTGGGAGCATCGACCAGCATACGCGAGCATGGATTGGCAGATTTGAGCATGTTTCGTTCAAAATTTGTCTTCGTGGGAGGGCGAGACGTCTTGTATCAAATAATAGCGCGTTGAAGATGGTTTAGCGGCTCAGGCGGCTCTTTAAGTAGGTATAAGAAGAGGTTGTATCCTCAGGCTAAAAGAAGGCATCACGGCCTGTACCCGACCAATACAATCACAACAGATTGGAGGGACGCAATACACCTTCAGACGTGTACGGCATAAAAGCGAAACCAGTCAGAAGACTTGATCAACCATGGCATCCTTACCATTGACGTACAAGGCTTGGCAGATCGTCAGTACTGACCAGCCAATGGTGTTGAAAGACTTGCCACTCAAGAAGCCCGGATCGGGTGAGATTCTCCTCAAAGTCCTGGCTTGTGGCGTTTGCCGCTCCGACTACAGCATAGCCAGCGGCGAATTTGGCCCCATCAAGGACCGTGTTCCAGGCCACGAGGCAGTTGGCGATGTTGTTGCGGTGGGTGAGGGCGTCACTCGTTTCAAGAGTGGGGAGCGCGTGGGTGGGGCTTGGCATGGAGGTACGATAGCTCGCACCTAACAGACCGGCAAATTGCTATTTGACACAAGTGTTGACACCGGTAGGCCACGATGGCACATGCCGCTCTTGCCAGCGCGGGCAATTCCAGTTTTGCGAGAACGAGGCGGTGAACGGCACGACCAAAGACGGCGGATTCGCACAGTATGCCATTCTTCGTGAAGAAGCTGCGGTCCGGATTCCTCGCGACATAGATCCTGTTCAGGTCGCACCCCTTCTTTGCGCCGGCGTCACTGTCTTTAACGGAATGCGAAACATGAAGACTGTCCCTGGCGGAACTGTTGCTATCCTGGGCGTGGGGGGCCTTGGTCACCTGGCTGTGCAGTATGCCAGAAAGATGGGCTATAGAACGGTCGTTTTGAGCTCTGGAGACGCAAAGAGGGCCTTTGCCAGTGAGCTTGGCGCGCACGAGTATATTGACACTAAGGCCGAGAATGCGGTGGAGAGACTTTTGGCCTTGGGCGGGGCTGACTTGATCGTAGCTACGGCGCCCAACCCGAAGCTCATCTCGGAAATGGTGGGAGGATTGGCCCCGAGAGGAAAAATTCTCGTCTTGGCAGCTAGCGGAGCAGCCGAATTCAATCTCGCCCAACTCATCAGCAAGGGAAATTCGGTAGAGGCGTGGGCGGCTGGTCACGCGTTGGACTCTGAGGAGGCGATTGACTTTGCAAAGATACACGGGGTCAAGGCCATGGTTGAGAAGTTTCCGTTCGAAAAGATGCCAGACGCCATGGACCATATGATGACGGGCAAGGTTCGTTTCAGGGCTGTTCTGTCCATGGAGTGACGGTGGTGTCCTCACCTTGCACACGTCTGAGCTGTTAGGTCCAACCATTTCGCGTCCATTAGCTTATCTAACTGTGAAAAGAGGTGGCCGATAAATAATACTATCAAGGCGGTGGTCAGATCAGTCATCTTTCGGTTCAAAGAGCCTTGGATTTGTCCTTAGGGGCTAATTTCTTAGACAACTATGTCTAATCCCCAAGCTTGGCCCGTATTACGTCCAAAAAAGGCTCACATGAGAAACTTGGCTGTGACTACCTTAGCACCAGATCTTCTCGCCACCGCGCATATCTCAGCCTCCGAAAGTGCTGTTCTCCATCATACTCACCCCTCCACTAGGACCTCCCCAACTGTTCATACCATGCACGCTCCGTGAATTTCCGCAGCTCTCAAGAAGTCTTATGTTCCCCCAAGGCAGCTGCAGTGCTTGCTGCCCAGCAACTCAAGACAGGAGCAGAATCGTGACCGCAGATACTATCATGTGTTATCCGAAGAGCGTGGAATAAATGCACTTCCCAACCACCACACCAACACAAGAATTTCCCTGGCGTCCCTGCACCCAATAGGGAGCATTGTGTCCACCCAGACGGAGAGAACCCAGGGGAGCTCTTCCTCACGCGATTATTCTGCCCGGTACATCCTGGCAGTGTCTCCCCTTGCCGTAGAGGTCCTGGCTGATGTAGCAGCCTTCTGCTTGACGGTGGTATGGGTGTTTCCAATGTTGCAGAGTTCGGTGTGGTACGTGTTATTTTGCGGGGCGGTCGTGTTGTGATGGTTGCTCTTATCCACCTTCGTGATGTTGTTGTTGGTAGTAGTGACGTTGCCCGGGGCGTTGTTGTGGATGGTCAGCCGGCGGTTGTCCACCTGGTTGTAGTGAAGGCTGACGGGGCCGTAGGGCGAGGCGCCAATGTTGATGCCAGCTGGCTGCGGTCCGCCGACCCAGCCCCCCGCGTAGGTCTGCTGCGGCGCGTGAGAAGGCAATCCGCTCATCGCATGAGGGACCGCGTTGCTGCTGGTGGTCTGCAGTCCCCGAGGCACGTAGTTGTCCGACGTCCGCGCGGTGGAGAGCGCTGCGCTGGATCTGCCGCTGCTCTGTTGGCTGGTTGCGGACACACCGGCCGAAGGCACCCTCGCAGTGGAAGGGGCTGTGTTGGACATGGTGCTCCTCTGCTGGCTGGCCACGGATCGACCGGACGCGGGCAGACTCGCAGTAGAAGGTGCGGCGGTAGACACGGCGCTCCTCGGCTGACTGGGCGTGAGTGAGGCGAGTGACGGCTGTGTGTGACTTCCCATTGGCATCATGTAGGGTTGCGCCGCACCGATACTTCCTGCGGGATTGTATCGAGCCGCAGAAGGTGGGTATTGGTGGGTTGGCACGGGTGTTGGGCGAACTGAAGTTAGTCGGCTTCCGCCAACTCGATCAGTACGTGAGCTATAACTCAGCGTGGTGGGTACGTTGGAGGCGGACTCCGACGGTGTGATTGAGGACGCGGCAGAGAAAGCCGGCATGGATCGAGGCGGCTCAGTAAAGGCCACTCCTCCACGAGAGCTGGAAAGGCTGGAGCCGACACCATTGCTGATCCTCATCCTGGAAGTCGAAGCCGCTTTTGAGAAAGTATGGTCAGCCTTCCGCTTAGGACTAGTTGAGAGCTTGCGGCGCTTAGGGTGTCAAGGGTGACTTACTGCTGCGGGTAGCGGAGGGCGCATTAATAGAAGCGTCCTGTTTCTTCTGCTGCTGCTGGACAGCCTGCGACTTGGAGGTACGGGAAGACATCTTGATGTGGTAGGTTGTGAAGAAGTCTTTGTGGGTGTAGGTGATGGGGTACGATGACAACAAAAGATAGGTGAGGAGCTATCGGGCCCAACGGCAAACGTGATGAGCTTCTGGAGTCTTGGTGTCGACTTGACGATGTGATGTAGGCTCACCACTAGTCAAGGACGAAGATTGTGTCTCGAGATGTGCAGCTGCTGCTGTGCTGAGACAGAAGAGAGGAAAGGTAAGTTCGAGTGAGAGGAGGAAGGACGACAGGGTTTAAATAGTGGTCTGAGAGTGGCCTCTGCGTCGAGACTGAGAAAGTGAATTGATTGAGACTGTTAAAGTAAAGGACTGAGGTGACGACGTAACCTCACTTTGTCTAGACACAAGTGAAGGTGAAACATCGAGTACTCTGAACTGAAAACTGCCCTGCCACTCCCAGACCCTTGACTGAACGAACTAGGCTACGGTCTGACGGAGTGCTTCCGATTTCATACGTTGACACCGAGCGTACGTCCCAGCAATATGCAAGAGGACAACCCGGATGCAAGATTTATTAGGGCCCTTCACTTTCAAGATGGAGAAGGGTGCTGAAGAGGGCGTGTTCAAAGGTACCTACCTACCTAAGTACCTGGCTGAGTCTGATTGTCTGACAATGAGATCTACGTAATATAGTGCGACAAAATTCAAGGCTTTTGACTTTCTCGCCTAAGAAATTATCGATTGACCAAAAAGAGATATACGTATCAGATCTACTCAGCATACTGCGTAGAATGCCTCTCAGGATGAAGTCTCCTGGTCACTTGGGCACGTGAAGCCCTTGCCCACGTTCCTCATCTACACCCCAACTCCGGATCAACACCCCGGCCTCGTTCCCTTCCAAAGCCTTTCCATAAACTTCCGTCCGTTCCATTTCAATACGTCCTGAGTTTCAATCTCTCGCTGGTAATCGAGATCTCCGACCCTAGCTCCCTACATCCCACACCCGGAGCAATCTGGCGGTCTCCCAGTCCGCTGTCCGCCCACCACTGGACTGACCTTAGTCTCCTCCATGGCAGGTACAGTGCTTGCTGCCGGGGTACTTTGGGCACGAGCAGAAGTTTGGCCATAGGAAGCGGCAGCTATGATCGGAGCAGTACATCGAGTAGATCTTCTTTCCGTCGACGACACGAAGGCAGTGCTCCTTCTTGCACCCCCGCACCTAACAGGGGCGGTCGTTGGGCACGTCCTCGTACGCGACGGATCGCCTGTCGGTCCAGTCGTTGAATGAGACTTTCTTGACGCTCTTGTACTGCCTCCCGCGGAGGATGATCGACTCGCTCGGTGCGAGGCTTCCCTGTCGGCGACCGTTGCTGTGAACGTCGGCGGACGGACGGGTACCCGCTTGAGAGACACCCGTGTGAGTGTTGCCTACGTTGGTGGCATGGGTGTTGTATGTATTGGCCTGCGGGGCGTGGGTGTTGTGGTGATTGCTGTTGTCGGTCGTGTACGCCTGGTTGTTGTTCGTGACCATCCTTCGAGGAGCGTTGTTGTGGACGTGTATTTGACGATTGTCCACTTGGTTGTAGTCAAGGTGCATTTGTGTGCCAGCCGGAACACCGATATTAATGCCCTGGGAGAGCTGAGGACCAATTGAGTTGATAGGAAGACCGGCAAAGGGCGTGCCCGTGCAGTTTTGGCTGATTTCCCATGTCGACGCTGCAGCCCCAGACCTAGTAGCTGAATGCCGCGTGGTGCTCTCCGTCATGCCAGAGGGCGCCCGGTTGCCCGACCTTACTGTGGAAGAAGGTACGGCCATACCGCGAGAGTTGTTTGGCGCGTTTGTTCCAAACAGGGACGGAAGAGGCTCGTAGTCGCCGACATTGCTTGGCGTGTCCCGTCCAAGGAAGGGCGGTAGAAGTTCGTAGTCGGTCAAACATTGAGACGGAGACACCCGACTGTAGCTGCTTGTTGGAGTTGCGCCATCGGAATAGGACGACGCGTGCTGAGGGCCTGATGAGGGCATGCGAAGCCGGGACTGCGAAGACCCGCTCACGTTGACTTGCGGAGTTGACCCGAAAGACGGAGGACTGTATTGGTATTGGTTACCGCGTGCCAAGTATGGTGTTGCCTGTGGAGCGGCTTGTGGCATCTGTGCGTAGTTGTGGATGTTGAATTGGCTGACACTCCGTCGAGAGCTGCAATCGGAGCCAGTCTGAGATGGCTGCAGGCTGGCCGAGTCGTCGGGGTGGATGGTCGACGGCGCCGGATAGGAGGGTCTGGGTCGCAGTGGCTCGGTGCGGGAACCACCCTGCACACCGGAAGTGCTCTGTTGGCTGGTCATGGCATTTCCTGACCGCATCTTGGAAGTTGAGGCCGCTGCAAAGTGCATTTGGGTTAGCGGACAAGTCGAGTGAGCTGGCAGAGGCAGGGGCTCGATACATACTGCTGCGAGGTGCACGAGGGTCAATGGACGTAGCAAGCTGCTGGTGGTGGTCCTGCGCTCGGCTGGAACGAGAGGACATGACGAATTGGTAGTTTGAAGAGACTCGAGGTCAAGAAGAGGGAAGACAGTCAAGGGACTGAAGACAGGAAGACGCGCAATGAAGGCGAGGATGGTGTGTGGTGAGGACTGGATCGATACTGACCGTCCGCTTTGCTGAAAGTAAGAAAGAAAGAAAGGAGAGGTTCGGAGTAGAAAAGACGGGAGGTTGACAGGGTTTAAATATATTTCTGTGAATGGCCTCTGCGTTGCGACTGTGGATCGTGAGAAAGTGAATTACTTGAGGCGGTCAAAGTGAAGTTGTCAAGACTATGGTTGGGTGACTCGGCCAAGGTGCGCCATATGATACTACCGTGTACTGTAGAACAAACGCACACTGCGTAGGTGCACAATTCAAGAGAGTCGATTCAACCTCCGTGATACCAACGGGTTGCCCGCGTCCATTGTAAAGTCTCTAATTCACTACGTTGCCATTCACCAGAGACAAGACGACAGATCGACAGACGTTTAGGGTTCCAAGATCTCAAGGTGTAGAGGCTGCCGAAGAAGACAGGGCAAAATGTACCTAAGACTATGCAGATATCTAGCGATATGGTTCTACGTAAAGCAGTGCGCAGAGGGCATCGGACCAAAGGAGGACATGACCAGCAGTGTCCGTATCAGTGAATGAGGAATGGAGCCCCGTGCCAATACCCCTCGCCAACCGTGTCGTGATCATCCCATCCATCGCTTCACACTCTTCTTTCCCAACTCAAGCCCATTCCAGATGGCAAAGACCCCGAGATCTCAACGCCTTGTATGGCAAGGACAACTCTTCTCCAAGATAGGTGGCACAAGTGGCCAACTCAGGCCAGAAGTGCCGGCAAGGATGGGCCAAACAGTACTCCGAATAGATCCCTTCGCCATCGACAACCTGAAAGCAGTCCTTAGTCCCACGACCATCCACCAGACAGAGGCGAGCGTCCGGCGTTTGTTGGTGGGTGACAACATGCCTGGTGGTGGCGAGACTACGATCGGGTCTCGCAGAAGGATTTTCTCACTCGCAGCATCGGTCTACTAGCCGCGGTGCTCACGGTGGTGGTGGTGGTGGCGATGACCCCTGTGGTGATGCAGACGACCCGAGGAGCCTTGAATCTGCTGCTGAGTGCGGGAACCATCGACGGTGTCGCGGCGGTTGTTGCTGGTGGTCATGTAAAGGAAGTTTCGGGTGTTGCGTTGACCCCGGGCATTCACTCGGTCGTGGCGGCTGTTGTCGATGTTGAAGGTCTGCTGGATGTTTGTGATGTTGTAGTTGTTGACCACTGCCGGAACCTCAGGGCCAGCCGGGCGCATCTGCGGGCAGCTAGCGCGGTAGGAGGTATTTGGTCCCTGGCCGTAAGCCCGCACGTCCCTGCGGTCGAGAACCTGAGAGCCGGACACCCTCATGAGGCTGGATGATCCTCGAGGCATGTTGGCATTGGCAGTCGAAGCTCGTCCACCGCGGTAGTCTTGACCCAGCTGTCGGTTAATCTGGGAGATCGACTGACTCGGGGTGATAGTGCCCGCCTCGGCGAATCGGACGGGACGGTAAGGCCTCTCGGGAGGAGGAAGAGGGTAGTTCTGGCTATACGGTTCCGGCTGATAAGGGCCGCGCGCACTCTGGCCGCCAGACAGGGTCTGTCTAGTGTAGTCGCCGGGGCGGGACCGAGAGGAGGTGTAAGCTGTGTGTGAAGGGTCATGTTAGCAACAACTCCGCAAACGAGTGTCTGCGGCGGCAATGGACGCACTGGTTTGGTACGTGGTGTATTGCCCACGGGCCGGTCGCATGTGCCTGTCGAAGTCTCGCTGCATCTCGAGATCTGGGTAAAAGGCTATCCTTGAATCCTTCTATGGTGCTTTGACGCAAAGCAAGAACATTTGCAGACGAGATGCGTGGATGCTGAGTTGTGGACCTCGTTGTTGTTTGTGATTGAAGGAAAGGACGGTTCGCTGAAGGAGCTTGCGAATGTGGAGGTATTTTATGTTGGTGGCAATGGTAGCCATCACGGTGAATTGATTCCTTTCACTGGTTGGGTGAATGATCGGGTTTACTTCCGTGGTGCCAGGATGTCAACCAGCGAACTGGCGAGTGACAATACCGAACGTGACTGGAAATGTCTACGCCTGGCATATTTGCATTTACTGAGATATCAAAAATTGAATTTTATCTACAAATGCCAAAATTGGACATCGACAGTTACTGTGCTCCTGTAGACCATGACTGAGGAAGAAAAATCCTTTGGTATGCTATATGGTTCTTTGGCAAGGAGCCAGTCCTTTTTCAGAGTCATATGAATCCCTTGAGCTTTCAAACCGCGCTCAAATGACGAAACTGTCCGAGTCTGGCATTGCAAATCTCAAAGTTAGCAGCAATAGATTCTACGTTCTCAGAAGCAAGTTCGGAGGGGATAGCAGATAATGAACCCATCTCACTTTCTCAATCTCACTTGATTACAAGGTCCAGGAGTTTCAACGCTTTTGCCCTGGCTCTAAGCTGGATAAAAACCTCTGCTATTCCCATTCTGTGGCAATATGAAACATGCAATGCCTAGGCGGTTGTATCCCATCTCTGCCAGTCTCCACATCCAACTCCGTCGAGCGGTGTGTGGTAAGAACCCTGTGGCGAGTAAATCCATGAGACCTCGTTAGATGATCTCTGAATCTTCCATGCGATAACTTCCTAACGTCTTGTAGAGTACCCTCCTGACCTCCTATATGATAACTTCTTGACCTGCTATGAGACAATCTCCTTATTAACCTTGGAACCGAAGTATGGTGGATGAATGGGATGACCACCCTGGGGCAAGTAGACGTTCCGGCAAGACGGAGACTTGGTTCCTGCCACAAGGGCTGCCATCGCCAACGCAGTTGCTCACTCAGCCCTCAAGTACGGGATGGAAGGAGCGAATAGCAAATGCCTAGGTCACCACCAACAACAACCCCCCAGATCCTGTTCCGGCTTTCCTCGCCTTTCCATCATCGACCACTTGGAGACACCGTCGCAGTCTACTACCACACACTCGCTATCCGTACACTTGCTATACGTTTAAATTTTACTCGAACCACACGGATTATCGATCATCACCTTCCAAGACCGTATTCGCATGTCGCAAGCCGTACCCTCTCACTGCGCCCCCCCACCTCGGTGACAGCAGCAACCGCCAGGATGGGCGGACGTCGACGATCCTTCAGAAGCAGAACGCGTGATGGCTCAAAATCCCCCGGCTCCTCCTCCGATGAAGACGATGGCAACGATCGGCACGCAAGACAGCGGAGTCCCCTACGAAGGACTCGCCGCTCAAGGAACCAGAGTCGCAGTCCAGACCCTGATCAAGATGGCCAACCCCGATCGCCCACAAAAAGCAACAGCCCCTCCAAGCAAAGCCCGAGGAGCCCCAGCCGAGGTCGTCGTGCAAGTCGCGGGACCCGGACAACTGACAAAGACAATGCCCGTTCCGGTTCCACCAGCAGGGACGGAGGTAAAACCAAGCGGCGCCCGTCCTCCCAGGGGAGCCCGATCACGAGCCGCAGCCGAGATCGTCGTGCAAGTCGCGGGATCCGGACAACTGACAAAGACAATGCCCATACCGGTTCCACCAGTAGGGACGGAGGTAAAACCAAGCGGAGCCCGTCCTCCCAGGGAAGTCCGACCACTCGCCGCACAAGAAGTGGAAGCAATCCTGGTGATGGCAATGATGACGGCAGCGGACAAGGCGAAGGCAGTCAACCACACGTGGATCATGAAATACGCCCTGAACCACTCATACATCCGATGGTCCTCAGGCTTCGTCATGGTAGCTATCCATCGACTGTAAGTACAGCCACCTATCCTTCGCACTTCGAACATCGAATGCCACGCAACAGGCCATGTGCTGATGCCCAGGCCAGCCAACCACCGTGCAAGGCCGAACGGGACGATCAAGGACGAGTTCACCGCTTGCACCTACCATTCCAGAGGCCCCAGCCCCAGCCCCAGCCCCTGCACCACAGCAAGCAAGCGGGGTGCCCTCGCAAACGTCAGACGGCCAATTGAGAATGGCTTTAAGACCCATGCAGCCGCGGCAGGACGTGAGAGGACCGGCACGGGAAACCTCCCAGGCGACGTCCAGGGCCCAGTATCTTGCACACGTTATCAACCGGGCTGTAGAATCCGATCACGCTGGGATATATGAGATGATTGATGCATGGATCAGGCTCCCCGGCCTTCCCGCGACCGTTACCGAGACCGTTCCAAGGCACATCTTCAGGGAATTCCTAGCGGACGCGGTGCGAGCCTACGATTCCGCCCGAGAAATGGGCACTGATGCCATCGAACGTTCATTGCGGAGGCTTTTATTCGCTCGCTTTCAACCAGGATCTAATACGACGACTGAGCAGATGTTGCGCCGGTTTTACCGAGACATCGCGAATATTGCAAACAACAGGGCGGGACAGCTGGGCCGCGATGTCAGGAATTGGCTCGCAATGCACATTGCCCTATGGTGGCAAGCGGCCCGATTTACTAGGCTCCGACTATCATAGAGATCTCCTGCCTGACACCTACCTAGGTAGGTAACAATAGGGTTCCTGGTCCATGAGAAGTGGGCATGGTAGGAAGCGTGATTATTAGGAGCGGCTACAGGTGCCTATGAGCGGTAGAACATGAATGACAACCAGTACTATTCGATAATGTCCCACAGAACAACCTGACATGGGATCACTTCCTATGAGATTACCTCCTGTGAGATCAGCTCCTATAGGATGACCTCCCATCTCATAGGACAAACTCTCACCCGACAAGCTCTCAGAGGACAAGCTCCTGTGTGTGACCCGGGCCTCAGTTGAGAGTGGCTTGTTGTGCGACTATCCTTGCAAGGCCGAGCTTCTGGAAACAGGGACGTCCACCCGAAGGGACTGCCCGTGCTCGTGCTTGTGTGACTTGACTGTGTCTTACGGGTCGGAAAGTTTTCTAGCTTGTGGCTCGCACACTTCGCTGGACCTGATACGATAGGCTCGCCGGGTGCTGGTGCTCGGTCTCAGCGCATTTGAATTACTTTACCGGTGAGGCTGCTGTCTCGTTCATAGTAGTTGATATTGGACCAACATCTCGACTGTCGGGTACGAGTTTCAGCTGCTTCAAATTGAGTGCCTGCATTGATTGATTGGCTATAGAGAACTGGTCATCGAAGACCTCCTGGGCACGAGAAAGACTCAAGAGACACCAGTGTAGGATTTAAAGGCAGGGCCCCCAAGCTCCCCATCGACCTGAGACGAGTCGTGGTACGGCCAGGTGCCACGCCTCGCTCGCTTAACGGCAAAGACGACACAATCAGCAAATAAAAGGAGACGGAAGGTCAATACGATGGTATCAATCCGCATGTATACGACGGGACTGGTTTCACCTACCACAATACTTGATACCATGATCTCATCAAAAGGACACCCGCGGGGCACATAGAACGGAACGTGTACCCGCCATTCTTGTGCCAGCTATCGGCGTATAAATAAGCCATCTCGATGATGCGTCGCGATTTGTGGAGGCACTGCCACATGGGCCTCCACATTAGCATCAAATTACGTATCTACTGGGAAGCTCGCTGGGGAGAGAATCGATCGAGTTGGTTGCAAGCCCTCCAAAACCAGCAAATTGCCCAAAAGAATTCGGTCCACTCCAAGCTCTTCAACATGCACGAGCCAAGTGACTACCATGACATGCCCGTGGAAGAGGCAAACAAGGATACGAAAGCTTGCGCCCATCTGGCGGAGAGCGGACCATGTTCGAGCATCAGCAGCGCCTCAGACGATCCGGAGCCAGGAAGTACGACCAAAACCGCCAGCGGCAGCGAGTGCATTAACCTCGAGGGCCCGCACGACCCAGGCGACCCGCTCAATTGGCCAGCCCGCAAGAAGTTATCCATCGTCCTCAACGTCGCTCTCCTCTCTGCACTCGGTCAGATGGCCTCGTCTATTCTTGCCCCGGCGGCGGAGCAGGTCATCTCGGATTTTCACTCTACGAACTCAACACTAGGGGTGCTCGTGGTCTGTGTGTTCCTGTTGGGCATGGCTCTTGGCCTCCTGCTCACCTCGGGCGTGTCCGAGGTCTATGGGCGGTGCGCGGTCATCCATGTCACGAACGTACTCTTCGTCGTCTTCGGTGTGGCTACCGCGGTATCCCAGTCGCTTGGACAGCTGGTTGTGTTCAGGCTACTCCAAGGCATGGCAGCTGCAGCCCCGCCGGCCATAGGAGGTGGTGTAATCGGTGATATGTTTGTGCCTTGCGAGAGGGGGCGGGCTACTGCTCTGTACGGATTTGGTTTGCTGTTGGGCCCTATTGCTGGGCCCATAGCAGGTGGCTACATCACGCAAAGCTTTGGGTGGAGATGGGTGTCTTGGACAATATCGATTTCGTGAGATACTCTCTCCCTGGAGGAGCGTGTCAATATCGACGCGTTGACTGACATTGCCTGACAGTGGTGCACTCTCATTGCTAGGGACAATTCCGGTGCTGAGAGAAACATACCGACCAGTGCTCCTCGAGCGGAAACTACGAAAGCTGCACACCGAAACCAACAACGACAAACTGTTCACTGGAAATACTGATCAACGCTCTCGAGCTACTTTGGGCGGTCTGTGGAACTCAATCATCCAGCCGATGAAGTTCCTAGTTCTATCCCCGACAGTGGCTCTACCAGCCTTGGGACTGGCGGTGATACTCGGTATCATGTTCCTCATGCTATCGACCATGTCCACTGTGTACCAGCAGCTCTACGGCTGGTCAATAGGAGCATCAGGTCTGCCCTATTTGGGACTTGGCGTAGGCCTATTTACGGGACTCGCTGTGTACTCTTGCACCGCAGACAGGGCCTATACACAGTTCGAAAGCTCACAAGCTACAAGGGGAGGCTTTACTCTTAATCCGTATACATCCTGAAGGTGTATAGTCCCTTTATATAGTGGTAAACGCTTAAAGACCCAGCGTTATAAAAAAACATAATGTTAATAATAGTATAGAAGTCTAGGTATATAGCCTTAGCCTTATACTATATAGATAAGGCTAGGAAGTATTACTCTTAATAGCGCTATAGACTAAATTTATTAATATATAGCCTAGTAGCTAGCCTACTATAATAAGATAGTAAATTAGTTATATAGTAAGACTAGGAATAGTCTCTTAGAATAGTCTCTATATAAGTAGTCCTATAAAAGAAATTCTAGCTAAAAATATAATCCTCTACTACTAATATATATATATATATATATATAATCCTAAGAACCTTTAAAATATAGCTTAAAGAAAGAAGACCCTTACTAGGTAAGCCTATATACTTACTAGAACACCTATCTAAGTATATAGCTAACTAAGAATAGAAGTTAAAATAGACTACTTTAAGAATAACTATATAGAAGATATCTATAAGGATATTTAGAATACCTTAAAGAAAATAAGAGAGGGAATATATAAAGAAATACTAAAAAAGGAAGAAAATAATAAATTTATACTATTCTATATCTATATCTTTATTATTAAAGATAAAGATCTCCTTAAAAGAATTATATAATACTTGAGAAATAAGGGAAGAAGGGGGAGATTCTAGGTACCTATGGGAGATTAATATAAGCAGAAGTACCGAGAACTCG
Organism: Diaporthe vexans; assembly: GCA_021188095.1. Taxonomy (NCBI): domain Eukaryota; kingdom Fungi; phylum Ascomycota; class Sordariomycetes; order Diaporthales; family Diaporthaceae; genus Diaporthe; species Diaporthe vexans. The sequence goes on from JAJLLZ010000017.1 coordinate 446,098, forward strand.
AATACTTCATATGTGGGCTCTGGGGGGAAGAGTCTGACGGCTGAGCAGATAGCAGACAGACAGACAGTTGAGAAGAAAATACAGTGTGGCCGAAGCCTCACAAGCTACAAAGCCTCCTCCCGAGATACGCCTGGCACCAATCGTCCTTGGGTCGCCACTGTGCGCCGTGGGTTTGATCATTTACGGTTGGGCATTTGAGAAACAGTTGCACTGGGCGTTGCCTATTGTCGGCTGCGTGGTTTTCTCCTGGGGAATGATGGCTTTTACTATGCCGGTGACAACGTACTTGATTGATGTGTTCTACACCGAAGCGGCTGGACCCGTTGGTGCATCTGCGGTCTTGAGGTGCTTGGTAGGGGGCCTGTTACCGCTATGCTCAAGCGATTTGTACGAGCGGCTCGGATTCGGCTGGGGAAACACGCTCCTGGCATTTGTTGCACTTGTGTTCACACCGTTCCCGTACGTGTTTTACAAACATGGGGACAAGCTGCGGAAGAGGTCGGTTAATGTTTGGCACCACCCTAAGTGCGAGAGTCTTCGGTAGGATAGTATGGTCTTTGAGATTACCTATTGGGTACATGTTTATACAAGTTGGTTCAGAGGGGTTCGTACAAGCTGATTCCGCAGAACAGCATCTCAGTAGATTATACTGGAGACTGATGTTTGTAGAAGTTGAGCATATAGACCGTTATGCCATGGTAGGTCACCGTGTGTGGTTCCTCGGCCAAACGAGCCATTCAGCAAACCGATCCTTGGATTTGAGACGCCTATCCACGTCGTCTAGGAGCTGTTTTGCCCATCCGTGAAGGAACCAGAATCGCCTGTCCCCGGTTCCTAGAATTACAGCGAAGTAGGCTAGGAGGAGCAGTGCATGGGGCTTGTGCTGTCGAATGTCGTTCATGACGGCTGGGGGGATATCATATGCCCACCAAAGCAGCAGTCCAAGTTCGACATCTGGACCATGGCTAGCTATTACCTTTGCCGATTTCTCCATGTTCGAGACGAGCCTCGTGTAGTCTTCGCGATTGGGTAGCATGTCCTCACTCTCGTAGAAGCTGACGAGCCGAGAGAACGCGGAGGAGGCGTCAGCGGGAAGCGCAGATTGCTCGAGAGTATCTACGCTACTATGCACGGTGTATCAGTCCAAGAACACCATCTTTTTATGCAAATCGAGCTTTTCTTCTCTGTGAATAATCTTGGGGCTTGTACGAACCACTCCACCGACTGGTCATCGCCCCACAGTCGGAAAATACTGTAGACAAGAGGAGCCAGATTTGTTCGGGCCATCCTGGGGGTGAAGTCTTTCAAAGCTGTCTTGAAGCCCTGCAACACGGAGCAAAACTCCCACGCGGTTCTAATAGGCTCGGTAATACAACCATTTTCAGACCGGGCGGCCAGGGAGCAGACGTGCACAACCACGATTGACGCGTAGCACAGCATGGCTTTCCAGTTGGAGTCTCCAATGTCGGATAATAAAGCCCTGAACCTCTCTAGACCCAGGGCATGGTGGGAAGCTGCCAGAGTGAGAAATTCTTGTCTGCTGGATGGGAAGAGGTAGGCCTTGTGAAGCGCGGCCAGAGAAAGAAGGCCGTGCATGACAAATGGGTGACGGTAACCTTCTTGAGGAAAGACCACACGCCAGACGTAGCGGAGGTCCTCACGGAAAGCTAGGCTATCACAGGTCGATACGCAGTAGTGGTGCATCAGTTCAAGGTCCCGTATTGGTTGAGTCGCCGCCCCGAGTAAGTCAAGGCGGGATCTGTTTTCTTCCCCATGAGCAAGGTTATCGGGTGGTGGAACGCTTGGGCTTGCATACCCTAGGGGAGTGGTGGACGCCAAATAATCGGTCCAGGAGTTTGGGTCCCGCGGCGAGTCAATGGTGCCGGGTGTTGACGTTGCGCCTCTCGATCCGGGACTGATGCCAGTCTCAAACAGCCCACCGGGACGGGCACGATTGGCAGGGTCAAAGCTGCAGAGAACTCCATATCGAGTGCAGTTCCAGCATATCGGGTGGACTTCGTCACACTATGTGAGGCAAGCAGGTCAGATGGAGTTGGTTTCGAAGAGAGAGGACAATAAGCGTATGTCTGGGATCCAGGAACTCTGGATTGGAGACTGTCTGACTCCGGGGCCATGTGAGGTGTACGTGCCTTGATTTTCCTCCGTTTACATTCTGCGCATCCGAGGCGGGACTTCTTGTGAGCGCGGCGAGTAGGCATCGCAAGCGATATGAAGGGAATGTTTCAGTGTAACTCGTCAAATCAGATGCTGTTGCGTCGAGCTGAGGCGATCGGCAACATAGAATTCGGCTCGTATGCCGTAAAGAATACGTCCGTTTATCAGTGGTTCGCCGGATGTGTCCGAGGTACGAGATGCGAGATACGAAACCGAATGCGCGTATTTTGCCGCTTGGCAGCTCTCGTCATTGGTTGATCTCGTCCTCGAAGTGGCCGTGCCTACGAAGGCCGCGCATTCCGCGCTCTCACTGCCCCGTCAATTTTGCTGCATAAGCAGCTAGCATAGCGGATGGAAATACGAGAGATCTTGTTCGAGCAGTGTCTTGGCCGATGCAGATTTTCATTGCCTTTTTCGTGAAAGACGTGAGAGAAACGGCCCTTTGTACAATGCGAGGAAATTGCTCGATGAGCTAGGACGGGCGGTGAGAGACACTGCGGCATTCACGCCAGGGAACTGCACTGTCCAGGTGTCAGAGCACATGTGAGTGGAATGATGTAGCCCATGTCTGAAAACTGAAAACTGAGTTAAGCTACGGACCACTAATCCGGCGTCCCTCCGAGCGCCCGGCCAAGGATTATCCTTGAACTTGTTGCATCCGTGTTCAATCCCTCCCGTCCATGTCTATCTATACTGTGTACGCTGGATATTTCCCACTCCTTGCCAGCACTGCATCAGTCAATCATAATTATTATGGCCATGTCTCTCAGATTCGAGATCTCGGGTAACAGGGACTCCTCACCGAAAGTGTCCACCATTTTGGTGCAAGATCCCGGCCCGAGACGAGAACTCTAGCCCAGGTCTACGCGAGAACACGCGCGCTAGATGCGGACGCCGACAAGTTCGAGTCCATTCTTTCCCGGGCTCTGACCGCGGAGCAGCAAGCCAAGCTCGGAGGGGTGGAACCAGTTCATCCAAACCAGAACGGTCACCATCAACAAGGCATCAAAGATGTAGAGAAACACCTCTGATCTCAGCAGGTACCCATCGTTGCCGTTCAGATATTCGACGACCCGGAAAATACTGCGGATCAGGATCAGACCACTCGTCACGTAGAGCGTCAGGAGGTATTTTTTCCAGCGCACTCCGGGATCCGAAGCTCTTGCTGTAGGCACAAGTGACATTCGCTTGTGGAAGACACCCGCGGCTACGACGAAGAAGCCGAAGAAGGCGAGCTGCACGAAGAGGCCGCCGATAATGACATTCTCTCCTGTCTTGAGGAGGCTTTCCCCGGCAGCCATCAAACCACCACCTAGGAACGGTCAGCATGCCAGTTACCGGACAATTGATTGCGACTCTATTTGATTCAGACATCAATGATCCACTCACCCGAGGACTGCATCAGCAACGAGACTACGTCGCCGGCCACAAAGATCTTGGTAATCCAGCGCCGCTTGATCAGGGAGTGCGAGTCTCCGTCTGTAAGCTGAATGATCCTTCCGAGGATCATGTAGATGGAGGCGGCCATGAACGCTGGTCCGATAAGAATAAGGACGTTCTGCGCGACGTAGGGCCCGAGACCCCAACAGCCTGCTTCTTCTGTTGCGTTGACTGCGCGAGCGATGTAACCAATGCACTCGCCTTTGTACCAGACAACCCAGTTAGAGCAGCTCATGATGGGTCGCAGAGGACGAGGCTTCGGCCAGTCTGGGACTTACACATGCCGCCAACAACCAATGCGGTGAGGTACCATGTCCGCGTGGTGTACAATTGAAAGGCGTGCAGTCCGCACGTGATGCCAAAGAGAATGCAGAAGATTACTGCCCCTGCTATTGATGGCTCGTATCGATAATACGACCAGGGGGCATCTTTGTAATTGGGAATGCAGCCATCCATCTTGAAACATTAAAGAGGTATACCGTCGTAAGGAAGCAATCAGAGAGCTAGCAACAGGATAGTGATTTTGGTAAAATAATGCGACACCGTTCAGGGTACTCAGCGACTATTGTCTATCGGGAATGCCATATTTATCAATGGTTTGCCTGATCTGCACGGCCTCAAACAGTCGCTCGCACATAATAGGCGACATCAACCTACAGGCCATACGAGTATACGGATTCGGGTTGGGCAGACTCTAGTTTGTGGCTGTGCTCTGCCTTATAACGACTACCACGTGGGAACTCGGGAGCGTGACAACTTGTCCTCCTGTCTTGAGCGGGTATAAAGATGCCTGTTAGCTTGCAGATCCGATCTCCGATAACGTTTCGCCGCACTACTGGACGCTGCGCTTGATACCATTGATGCTGGCGTCTGGGCAGAACCTTGTGGTCCCTTGACTCCACAAGAAGTTACCTTGCATGTCAGCAAAGCCTTCCCATGTCTGAAGCCTTGCCTGCTTGCCTAGGGCCACTTCCTGAGCTTCACGTACAGAAGGGACTTCAGAACCACATCATTGGACTGCTAGGGGGACGGCTGCCTTGATTCGCATGCTCTGGTAGGGTGGTCATGGACTTTGGACTTTTGTATTCTTTGAGTTCCTCTATTAAGCTGGAACAACAGTAAGTTCCCTAGTAGGGCAAGGCAATGTATCTTCAAGAATAAAAGTGGTCATATTCAGATGTCATCTTGCTAATAGGATAAGTTAGTAAGTCTGGTATCAGGGCCGCCCTTTGTGCTTCAACCACGCTGGTGAATGCTATATGTCTGCGGGCACGCATCAGACTGATTACGGGAAGTTATGAATGACTGTGCCTCTTGACAGCATGTTGTGATAAAGGGGCTTTGCGGGCGTATGAATTCCTTCTTCGTCCTCAAGAACCCAAGCGCCAGAGGTTTTCTCACGGGTTCTAAACACACCGGTCCATCTTTCTGTAAACATTTGAACTGTTCCTGACACTTGGCATCATGCACACACACGTGATTGTAAAGAGCAGCCCAGCTTCCGTGGCCAAGGTGGTACAGCTGCCCAATGTGATTCGGCATGCAGCGCCCCAGGCGATACTCAGAATCCATTTACAACAGTGGGAGAGATGGAAAAAGTGTTGAAAGGCATGCTTGGAGATTGGACCGCCACTGCAACCAGGGGCAGCCCGGCAAGGCTTCAGGGAAGGCAGCCGAAAACGGCATCCTCAGAAGTACCTAGGGCTGCTGGGGCTAGCCTTCTACCCATAAAATTACATTTGTGTAGGGACGTTTAGTCCGCTGTCGAATTGCGGTTTACCAGAGCAGACGTGTGAATCATGGAGACCTCGAATTTGTGAAGTGTACCTAAGTACCCATCTCCGACGTCACTTCTGATCCGCTGTGAAGTCACAGCTTTCATGCCGACGGTGCCGAGGCCCGCGCAAATTACATCAACACGGAGGCCAGAGGCATTCAGCAGCCCAAATAAGTACCCACGGACAGCCATGTATGTGTGTGCTCATTCAATTTATATCCAAGATACAGCAAAAGCAAATCTATTGCATTATTACTTGCGATCTCGTCGTCTTGTTCGGGATTTTGGAAGGTTCGATTCTAGATTCACAGACTGGGCTGACTCGAGTTCCACTTTCTTCCCAAGTTGATCCATCAAGCCAGTGTTCTGAGATCACCAGCGGACAACACCAAGAATATTGATCCAGGCCAGCGTCTTCTGGTCTCCTTCCACTGCGATCGCCCGCTTCAGAGCCCAGTATGGCTCCATCTAGCAACCCAGACGCAGTCACCCTCGAGCAGTCCGTGTACCAAGCCGGGCTGCACTCCACCAGACCGCCGTTCACCTTCCAGCCCTCAGAATGGGAGCCGCAAGCCAAGGAAGTGCTGTCTGCCAATTCCTGGGGTTACATCCACGGGAACTGCGGCGCCGGCACCACATACCGCAAGAACCTCGCAGCATTCGACCGCTGGTCCATCATGCCCAGGCGCATGGTGCCGAGCCGGCCAGACCCTGCAACAGGGGCCGAGGCTTTCTCAGACACCAGCGCCACGGTCTTGGGGCAGCACCTGCCGTTCCCTGTCGCCATCGCGCCTATTGGCGTGCAGAGGATATTTCATCCCGAGGGCGAAATAGCGGCCGCGCGGGCGAGTGACGCTGTCGGGGTGCCGTACACACTGAGCACGGCGTCGAGCACGAGTATCGAAGAGGTTGCACGTGCGATGGACACTCGGGACGGTGAATATGGGAGGAAGGGACAGGGCGAGAGTCAGGGCAAGACGCCACGATGGTACCAGCTATACTGGCCGTCACGCGAGCACGACGACATCACCATCTCGTTGCTGTCGCGCGCCAAGAAGGCCGGGTACACCGCACTCTTCGTAACGCTGGACACATACGTGCTAGGGTGGCGGCCGAGCGACATGGACAATGGCTACAACCCCTTCATCCACCCAGACCGCATCGGCGTCGAGATCGGCCTGACCGACCCGGTGTATCAGAAGAAGTTCAAGGAGCAGCACGGGTACGACATCGATGAGGCGCGGCGGAACGAGAGCGAGGCTAGGACGGGGCGGAACCTCGGCGAGGCCGCGCAGGAGTGGGCCAAGATCGTATTTCCGGGCCACTCGCATTCGTGGGAGGACATCGAGTTCTTGAAGAATCACTGGGATGGCCCGATCGTGCTCAAGGGTATCCAGAGCGTGGCGGATGCGCGCAAGTGTGTCGAGGTCGGCGTGCAGGGTATTGTGGTCAGCAATCATGGTGGACGGCAGCAAGACGGCGGCGTGAGTAGCTTGGGAATGCTGCCCCGGATCGTGGATGCTGTCGGCGACAAGCTCGATGTCTTCTTTGACAGTGGCATCCGGTGTGGTGCCGATATCATCAAGGCCTTGGCCCTCGGGGCCAAGTGTGTGCTCATCGGGAGGCCGTATGCCTACGGGTTGGCAATCGGGGGAGAGGAAGGCGTGAAACACGTTCTGCGTGCCATGTGTGGCGACTTGACGATGAACATGCACTTGGCAGGCTTGAGAGGCTTGGATGAGGTCAATAGGGACATGCTGATGAGAGAAGAGGAACTTTTCTAAGCAGCCTGGCAGCCACATTGAAATTCTATCTAAGTGTAAGCGATGTGCTCTCATTCATGGTCATTCTGACTCGAGCAGCCAGCAATGGCTCTCTGATACAAAGCTCATTGAAGGTGACTGCTGGCTCTCTTGATCCAATCTGAACTGACCTTCGGAAGGCGTCAGGGCCAGCAACGAGCCTTGCATTCGGGTCTCCTCCTGGTGGTATTCGGCCCGACATATAACAAGGGAGAAAGGTTATTACGGGGTAGAGATGTGATTGTCGTTCCTCAGCCTGGATTGGGCGTGCCTAGACACGAGGCATAGATAGTAACCCTAATTAGTACTGGAATATCGTCAGCCCGTGCACCTGGTCGAGGCGAGGCTGTTGTATCAATGTGCTTTATTTTGGCAGCTAAGAAGTGATCCCACTCAGCAATCAATAGGTGTGCTCGATGGCCAGTGATTAGAAGCGGAAGCGTTTGATCCGTCCCCGGAGAGCGCGAGTCGTCGTGCAACCCATTGTTCGCCTTCTTCAACTTGAGTTCTCCCCAATAAGACCCTGCCTCTTCCGTCCCCGGGTCATGTCTGTCATTCTCTAGTGAGTGAATGTGATGTTTCCGTCCAAATCGATTGTGGCCAATGAATGGTGTGTCTGAGCCACAGGCAATCTGGTAAAAATGGATGAATACATCTGCGAGTGACCCCGCCACGTCGATCGATGATTTTTGGTCGGCCAGGTGTGCATGGAACACCGCGCGCGGGAATGATTGTCAATGAACCAATAGGATATAGTAAAACTCTTGACGGATTCCGGTTCTGAAAATTGCGTTTCAACTGCCGGGATTTGGACCCAGCAGCATGCAGGTTGTGCCGAAAAGCCCGATGAACACTCAATCAGCTGGGGGCTGCGTGTCCAACCAGCTGTTGATGGCCGCATCCGCGTATATGAACAGCGGCAACTGACAGATTGTAGAAGAAGGTGTTGCAGATAAGGACTTCCTCGGCAGTCAAATCTTACAAGCACTTGAGGTCAAGTGTCCAGTGGACTGAGCAACAGGAAGAGATATAAACTCCAGGGTCTCCACAAATTTGTCCCACAGAAGTCCTCTGAGTGTGCCTCTCTTCCCTTTTCATTCCGATTCACACAACAGCAAGTCTTTGGTCCTATAGTCCTCGATAACTGCACTATCAGTAACATGTACTTGAAGGCTGTCGCGGCTCTGCTCGCCGTCCCAGGGGCCTTGTCAGCCCCTGCGGTCGAGGAACGTCAATACAATGCCGCCCTCATGCGGTTCGAATGCTCCAAGCTTACCATCGAGCGTCTCGACCCTCTGGTCCAGCCGGGCTCGGTGCCTTCTGCCCACGTCCACCAGATCGCCGGAGGCAACTCGTTCAACGCCTCAATGACACCGGGGACTTACGACCCGCCGACCTTGTCCACGTGCACATCCTGCACCTACGCCGATGACTTCTCCAACTACTGGACCGCGAGCTTGTACTTCCGTGCCCGCAACGGCACCTTCAAGCGGGTGCCTCAACTGACCAACCTCGGCCTGCGAGGCAAGAATGAGGGCTTGACGGTCTACTACAACTCTCCCTATGACGGCAAGACCAAGACCACTGCGTTCAAGCCTGTCAGTCACCGCGCTCAACTACAATCACGGCTACCAAGAAGCAAATGACTAATCAGACGTCTACAGGGCTTCCGTATGATCGTCGGAGACCCGGAGCTACGAAGCAGCCAGGGAGGCCAGAGGCAGCTGTGCCACCGCTGCGAGGCCAACATCGAGCAGAACCCCTTCGGAGGTGCGCCCTGCACAGGCTCAGACACCTTCGCGCTGCCGAGCGGCACCTGCGGCGGCGGCATTCGTGCCACCATCACGTTCCCAACGTACGTCCTCCCCTGGAGTTCCTCACCATAAATATTATCCTCTATGAGGCTATTCCCACTAACATGACCCACCCGTTACTAGTTGTTGGGATGGAAAGAATGTCGACAGCCCGGACCACAAGTCCCACGTCGCTTACCCCAGCAGCGGAACCTTCGAGTCCTCGGGCCCATGCCCGGCGACCCACCCGGTCAAGCTGCCCCAGGTGATGTACGAGGTCATGTGGGACACGCGGCAGTTCAACAACAAGGCTGACTGGCCCGCGGATGGGTCCCAGCCATTTGTCTACAGCATGGGTGACAAGTAGGTCTCTTCGGCTTTCAGCCTTGTTGTTCCTACTCGATGGATGAGTGCTGACGATGGGTGCAGGACTGGCTACTCTTGGCATGGCGACTACCTCTTCGGCTGGAAGGGGGATGCCCTGCAGCACGCGCTCGACATCAGGTGCAATGGAGATGCTTGTTCCGGTATGAAGACGCAGACAGCTGCACAGGCCAACCAGTGCATGCTCAAGTCGACAGTCAAGGAGGACGTTGAAGGATGTAAGCGTGGTCCCTCTACTAATACCATCCAAAATTCGCCTCAAATTGTGCCGTTGCTGACACCCCAATCAAGGGCTGACCGCGCTGCCCGGCGGCATGCCAATGAACTGATGTACCAAATAACCTCTCTTTTTTGTGGTGCATATCATGATGAGAGTTCTAGCAGGGTAACGGTCGTTTCAATCCCGTGACATATGGGAGTCTGCTCCATTCTTATCGGCCACCCTTCAATGAGGCCTCTGTTCAGGTCCTATTCAGGGGCACACACTTGATTGTCAGGCTGGTCGAGGAAAATGACAAAACATGGGGCTTTCTTTTCATCTGTACATAATCAACTTCAACAGTGCTGATATCATCCCGTTGCACGTCAAGTCCCTGTGATGCTTGGAACGAAGCCCCAAATACTTCTATTGCTCCTTCTCCACCAAGGATACCTACTAGGTACTAGGTACTTCACAGACTCGCTCAGCGTGGAAGGCACCAGTTGACCAAGCGTTGTCGCCTGCCCGCAGAAAAGTGTCCAGCAGCACACGAGGTCCGATCGTGCCTTCCAACCCAAGTCGCTGTTCGACCAAGCTGCCGAACCAGAGAGAATAACAAACCTGCAGGGCCCCAGCCAAAAACCATCGACCCATCATCCTCTCTCATCATCAGCTTACGGCTCGAACAACATCAACATTTGAACTTTTGGCTCAAGCAGCACTACACAATATTTGACAAGCCCAGCTACACGTCATCCTTCGGTCTCCCAAACTGCAAACATGAGCGGAACCTCGGCACCGGCCGACGACTCGAAGTTCCCCCTCGACGTTGCGGTTCGGCCGCATGAGCAGAATTTGTTCTTGTGCGACACCGGCTCGCACAACAGAACCGAGCACCAAGTCATTCGCATCCGCCTTCCCAGCTATCGTACCACCGCCGAGGTGAAGAGTGTGCTGGAAATTGAACAGCCCCATCCTGTAGCCCAGCTGACGGAAGAGGCCAAGCAAATCGACGATGCTCCAGCTAGCAGACACCTCCTCTACGTGGTCGTTGGGGTTCTTGTGCCGGTCGGAAAGGCTGCCCAAGCGAAGAGCATCGCAGATGGTCATTCCACCCAGTTGAGAACCATACAGGATTTCAACAAGGCCTCGCATGGCGCCTTGATCACACCCAAAGACACCACAATGCACACGGTGGTCCTCCCTGTTTGGCCGAGCGCCGATTACGACAACGAGGAAGCACAGATCGCCGCGAAAACCCAGTACTGTGTCCTCGCCAACATACAGAATGGCCTCTGCGAACCGATTAAAGTGCCGATTGGCGCGGACAATCACAACTTCTTCTATTATCCAGAATGGGTGTGGCCTGAGGTCGACGCCCCCATCCTCAAAGGATCCCAGCGCCCATATAAATGGAGTCGCCAGGTCAACCAGTGGTGCGCCGAAGAACGCGAGAGATATCGCGTCAAACATGGCCTGCAGCAGGGAGCAAATTAGCGCTTTCGGGTGGAGTAGCTACATAGCTAACTAGGTACAAACCAAGCGTCTCATCGTCTTATTCTGCTTGTTCTGCGTGCTCTGTATTGGGAATGGCTTTCGGGTGGAGCAGCTACCTAGCTATCTAGGTACAAATCAAGCGTCTCATCGTCTTATTCTGCTTGTTCTGCGTGCTCTGCATTGGGAATGGACTTGACGATTCTCGGCTTCCACGAGTGATTACGGGTATCCTCCAGTAGACTATTTCCTAGTAAGTTGTCCTTTAGGGGGGGCATTCTCTAGGATGTTATTCTCTAGGAGATTGTCCTCTGGTACGTTGTTCTCTAGGACACTGTCGTCGAGGACGTCAGCCTCTGATACGCTATTCAAGTTCTCTAAGCAGTTATTCTCTATGAGGCTATTCTCTAGGAGGCTATTCTCCAGGATGTTATCTCCAGGAGGTTCAAGTTGTCCTTTAGAAAGTGTTGCTCCAGGAACTGGTCCTACAGGGCTGTGGTTTACTATCCGTTTTGCGGATAAAATTCCAACCTCTTATCTTATAAAAGACTGTCTTGTGGAAGATTGTCCCTTGGATGTTTCTCCTGTTAGAGGCATACCCTACTAGAGACGTTTGTAGATGTAAGACAATCATTCCTACTTATTGAACTATAAGGCTGCCACCTAACTTAATGTTCCAAGGTCTCCGACTTGATTCCCAGGTTTCTTGTAGGTAAGATGTAAAGTGGTGAAATCTCATGTAGGTAGCTAGCTCGTGATGTTATCTAGAACACTACTCGCGGCGGTGTTCGATCATTTAGCATTTCAAGTCAGGGCTTGGGGCCTCGGGACTCTTTAGTGTTTCCAGAGTAGTTCAAGGCTCCTCACTGGTGATTCTAATCTCGTCCCGTTACCCACGACTACGCGTTCATCAGTCTCTTATGTTGCTGCATTGTTGGTATGATGGTGAGGTAGGTGGATGAAGCGATGTTCTGGCTTGATCATAAATAGATACATACCAGTGTATATGCTCAAAGTGATCCATAAAATAATCGGTGGTGCCAGACGCTAAATCCATGCTGTCACTGCGTAAACAAGAACGTCGTTCCACAGCATGAGCAGGCAGCACTCTTGCAGTGGCAGTGCATTTCAGCTCATGCACGTCAGCCGACTTTATTTCCCACCACTCCATTTGTAGAAGATGCAACTCTTCCCTACGGCCCATTCATTCATTCTTCTATCTGGACGAATAGATCTTCGAAGCAGACTTCGTCCTTGGTTACAAGACAATTTTCCGTTTGGTCCAATGTTCGAGTAATGCCGTCTCAACAATGAACATGGCTTCAGCGGTCTCCTTCTTTCCACACACTTCTCGGCTCAGCGTCGACGGTAGCTCAGATTCATTCACTCTTCACCATGAGTCTTCTCGAGAGCAGCTCCAGTATGCAAGAAACATTACGACATCAGCTGCATCGATGCCCGAGCCCTTCAACATCAAATCGTCGGGCACCACGAAAGCCCCAGTTAGTGTCAGGAGCTACCAAACACTTACCCCACGGTATCCTCGGTCTTCTCTCGACTCTCTTTGCATGGAAGATGGCCCTGGAGCGTCAGAGTCCAGCCGGTTACGACAAAGAAAGACCGTACTTCAGTTGTGGTGGAGCGAGCTGTCCTGCATGATCATCAGCGCCGCATCATTTGTCGCCATGATCGTTGTCCTCCATGCTTATGTTGACCAGCCCATGTCTCACTGGAATTTCGCGATCTCCCTGAATTCTATCATCGCCATCTTAGCCGCTGTCTTCAAAATCTCGCTGGTGGTTCCACTGACGGAGGGCTTGAGTCATCTCAAATGGGTTTGGTATACTACCAACAAGAAGCGACCCTTGTCCGATATTGAGCTATTTGACAGCGCGAGCCGTGATCCACTAGGATCCCTGCGGCTTGTATTCACGAAGCTTCTGGCTAGAGAAAGACCACTTGTTGCTATTCTTGGAGCCTCGGCTGTGGTTATTGCTTTCGCGCTGGAGCCATTTGCGCAGGCTACGGTCGGGCACTACAACTGCGATCGACCTAGTGCCAGCAACGGAGCATTTCCTGTGGCCCTGGTGCCTCGGTCTAATATTTACGACCCCGAAATCGCGACCATTCGTGCAGGTGATGTGGTCCTTGATGTCGACGCACAACTAGCCATCTACAAGGGCCTCCTTGATCCCCCGTCGAATAGTTCGCTCGGCATGACTGGCCAGGTGCAGTGCGCCACCGGTAATTGCACGTTTGCACAGGACGAGGATGGCGCTGCATTTTCGACGTTGGCTGTCTCGTACGCCTGTGCGGATATTTCAAACACTATCGTTCACACCAACACGACGAAAAAAGGAGTCCTGCAGGGGAGCATTTACTCGCTACCCAGCGGCGCGCAAGCCATAGTTTGGCACAAACCGAGAAGCGGGGTGCAGGCACTTCACATGGTGGAAGCCACCCCGAGTCCCCATGAGATGGTGGATGAGGGGTATTTAAATCTGATGACTCTGGAAGACTGGCCTCTCTTCACAATAGAGGCTGTCATGGTATCACCGAACAGAAATTGCTCTGTGGCAGCCAACGGCACCCAAGAGTGCGAAGACATCTCCAGGAACGACTGGGAGCATCCATCGGCATACTCATGCTCACTATACCCCAGCTTGAAAACATTTGGAGCAGATATCACTTTGGGCATTTATCGAGAACGAGAAGTCACCTCCCGCAACCTACAGAACTTGGGCGCCGTCGACAAGGAGGTCAGCTACGGTGCTCAAGTACCACGGTGGCAGATGGCAACAGACAGCTTCCTCCGTAATGGGACTTGGCACGGCTGCAATGCTACGGTCGAAAACACAACTGCAAATACCATCGAATTATACACCTCAAAGAACAAAACGGTACCTGAGTGTGTTCATAGCAAGCCAGGCGAATGTGACGACACAATTCCTACCATGTGGTACCCCCCAGAATGTGCCTGGCAGCTAAGTGAGAGCATGTATCGGCTGTTCCCGGAGTTATTGGGGCAGCTGCTGCATAACAAGACAGTTTTCAGCACAGATGACGATAATCCAGAATCTGCCGAGGGCGAGCCGTACCTGCGACGATTGTTCACCAGAGCTACAATTCCGAACGGCGAGGACCAGGGCGTGCAGATCTCGGCGATGGAGCATTTCATGGCTGGGATCGCGGCGTCCATGTCGGCTGTGATACGGACACGAGCTGACGGGACGGACGCAAAAGCTACCACTGCGGGCGGCCCCGTGGATCTGAACCGGTATGCTGTGGGCGAGACGTGGACCACAGAGATCTGTTACTCTGTTCAATGGGGCTGGCTGAGCTATCTAACGGCGTTGCTGCTTATGGAGATGGTTTTCTTTTGTGCAGTGGTGGTGAAGACTCGACTGTCCGGGTGGGATATGGATTGGAAGTCGTCACCGCTAGTGGCCTTCTTTCATCCTTTGCATACCGAGGATGCACGTAGATTCCAACATGACTCGACAAGAGGCGGCATGTTTGCTTCTGCAAGAAGGATCAATATCTCTCTCACCCCAGAAAAGGACAGGTGGACATTCTAAACTCGCAGCTGATGTAGTCAAAAGGCCGATAGCATCAACAATGTGCTTAACTCATCCCCCTCCACTGAGACCGCAAATGGTGATAACTAATGATTCCCGGCTCAAAGTAACTGGTATAAGTACACAGATACAAGTATTAATTAGTCTTGAGACAATATTTATTCATTCTATTGAGTGCAAGACCCAACTTTCCATCCTATTGGCTCCTTTTACAGCTGTCGCCAACCATACTCTCTTGCGGATCGTCCATTCAGGAGTGCCAAGTACTGCTTTGCCTTCTTCTCGATCCCCTTCGTATCCAGACCGAAGCGGTCGTAGTTGCTGCGGTTTGACGCAGAGTATCCATATGTGGTCATACCAATGCTGGCTGTGACGTATCTCGCCCAAGTAGTCGCTACATACTCTTCAACACTAACTATAGGCTTCCTTCCCGGTGGGAATACGAGGTTTTTATACTCATCGTCCTGGACCTCGAACAAGTCGAGACTGGGCGCGCTCACAACCCGAGTGGGTATCCCCTGTCGCTCGAGGGACTCGGCTGCCGCAACAGCATAGTGTAGATTAGTGCCACAGCTGACAAGTGTAAGGTGGTGGTCAGGGTGGTCCTGTATGATGTAAGCTCCTCGTTGGACTTGATTCCGGTCCGTGTTCGGAACTGGGCCTGTTGGGTCTCGAGCTATTGAGAGCATTGTTGGACGATTATCCGACGACAGCGCGATCGACCATGCCCCGATCAACTCTTCGGCGTCACAGGGACGGATATAGCAGAGGTTTGGCATGGCCCGGTAGAGAGAATCAACTTCGACCGGTTGATGTGTCGGCCCGTTCTGTCCCTCCTCTATCTAGGTGTTAATGTCGAGTCCTTGTGCAAGCTTCATGATTATTGGCGGTGTGGGGGGGGCTTACGAAAAGAGTCGTGGGTTGCGATATGAATGACTGGAAGGTCACTCAATGCTCCCATACGCACACCAGGTGCCGCCTGCGAGATGAGTATTCTCAGCGGAGCTATTTCGGCCAAAGAACGGTTGGGTTCAACACTTACGTAAAGATAGAACATGAAGAAAGTGGCCGTGATGGGAAGAAAAGTTCCAGGGCTGTAGGCTGCCATGCCGTTCGCTATGGAAGCCATGGCATGCTCTCTGATACCATTGCGCAGGTAGCGGCCTTTGTGTCCCGACTGAGGCAAGAAGACATCTTCCATGGAGTAGGATACCATGTTGGAGTTAATTAGGTCGGCGCCTCCGCCGCAAAGAGAGGGGACGGAAGCCCAAAGCTTTTCCAAAATACGACCATTCGTCTCTCTTGTTGCCTTCCCGGCGAAAGCTTTGCTGTCGATTGCTGATAGTAATGAGATCCCATCGTTGATGTCCTTTTTTAGTCTCCTCCCGAAGACAGCAGCCTCTTTGGGATACTGTTTTGAGTACTGAGACAGTCGGGCTTCCCATTCCTGCTGGAGGCGAATTCCGTGCTGTCGTCTCTCACGGAACAGAGCAAGTGCGTCAGGCGGGACGACGTGGGTGGATCCAGCAGCCAAGCCTGCAAGCTGCTTTGATCTGGCGATGCTTTCCTTGTCGAAGGCGCCATGGTGCGCTTTGTGGGTCCCAGCTGTGGATGTCCCTACGCCGATGACGGTCCTTATGTTGATGAATACCGGCTTCCCCTTGCATGTCTTGGCAAGCTTCAAAGCTGCCACAATCGTCTCGACATCGTTGTTGCCGTCCTGGACGTTTATCACTTCCCATCCCTGTGACTGCATCTTGGTGTTGATGTCTTCACTGTTGATCCAATCCAGTGGCCCGTCGCATGTTACGGCATTGTTATCGTAGATGAGAACAAGGTTGTCGAGCTGCAAATGGCCAGCAAGAGAAATAGCTGTCATGCATCAATAAGCTGTTCAGAGACTTATTATGAACTCTGGCAATGTGATACATACCTTCCAATGCGACTCCCTCCATTAGACATCCATCGCCTGTTGTGCACCATATTGTGGACTGAATAAGCTCGCAACCGGGCTTGTTGAAATTTGCTGCCAGATTCTTGGAGGCGATGGCCAGCCCAACAGCATTTGCAACACCTTGGCCCAGAGGTCCTGTCGTCACCTCAACAGCAGGAGCCTGGCGCTCTGGGTGGCCGTGGCACAAGGTGTGATACCCATTTTCCTTGGGGCTGCCGTAGCCCTTGAGCTCATCGATTGTCCAAGCATCGTATCCAACCAAGTAGTTCATCACGTAAAGGAACATGCTGGCGTGGCCTGCCGCACAAAAGGTCAGCTCGTTATGGGATTTGGAAAATCGGTGCAGTCAATACCATTGGATAGCACAAACCGATCTCGGTCAAACCACTCTGGATCGGCCGGATTGAAGCGCATAACGTACTTCCACAGAGCAACCCCGATCGCAGCCATTCCTAACGCTGAGCCGCCGTGGCCTCCACCATTTTGTGTGCACAAATCAAACACAAGATTGCGAACTGCCAGTACTGCGACTTCATCATCACGGGAGCGCTTCTCAAACCCGTCGCACCCGTTCGTAGCGGCTTCTGCGCCGAGCTTTACTTCCTTGGTCATCTTGATGATCTTTTGGAACTGTAAGTATCATAAAAGTCTGTACGCGGTCTCCTGGGCCGTTTGGCCTATGCTGGAGGAAAAGCGTTTTTATTGGGATATTCCGGACCTTGATATTCCATGTGATGTTCGTGACTTACACGGTTTCCACCACTTCCCCGGACTTGCTTGCAGGGATCGGCCCGGCTCAGGCGTTCGGGACTTGAATTCCGAGCAACCCAAAGTCGGATTTGCAGCCGCTCCGGGACCAAGCTCCCGGCCGATGGGTTCCAAAGGGAATCGTCGTTCTCCAATGCGGATTACGGTTGGCTATGGGGAGTATGTTGGGTTACGCGGTAGCTGATGTTAGTTTGAGAGATCTAGAGAAAAAGCCCAGTTGGGTCCGGTTCTCAGGTCGCCGGGACTCTGAGACCCGAGTGATTGCCCCCTTGCTTACGCTTCAACGTTGCTCCTGTCTTTGGCATCTGTCGACGATCTCCTTTCTCTACCACTCTGTTGAAAATGGGCAGCCGTTCACCCGAACACGACAACATCCCTTACTTGAACAGGTCTGTTCAAGACCTTTTCTCTTTGAAAGGTCGGGTCACTGTGATCACTGGTGGAGCACGAGGAATTGGATTAGCATGGGCATTTGCTTGTGCTGAGGCCGGGAGTCACATTGCGATCCTTGACCGTCTGGATGAGCCGCATGCGCACTTCTCAAAGCTTACCACGGATTTCGATGTCAAAGTTAAGCTATACTCGTATGGACCCTTCCTCCCATTTGTCTATCATTTTGAGTCACCGTATAGTCTGTATTTTCCGTGTGTACTTACCACTTGATAGGACCGATGTGACGAATTATTCCCTTCTCGAGCAAACCTTTGCAGAGGTCGTGAAGGATTTCGGTCGAATAGATGGCCTGTAATGACCCCATCCAAGACACCCCCTCCCCGAACTTCTATAATTCTAAATCTTGCATTTCGTAGGATCACCGCCGCCGGAATATGTCCAGACCAGCCATTCCTGGAACGGAAACCTGAAGACGTGGCCCGCTGCTTCAACATCAATTCAATCGGAACTTATTACACGGCTCAACTCGCCGCAAGGCAGATAGTGAAGCAGGATGAAGGCCTAGCCAAGCCCAGGGGCGGATCGATGGTCTTCATCGCATCCATCGCGGCACGGTGGGCAAGCAAGGATCAGTATATCAGCGACTATTGCGCAAGCAAAGGCGCCGTGGTTGCTCTGGCCTCACAACTCGGTTGCGAGCTGGCAGGTCGGGGCATTCGCGTCAACTCCATCTCCCCAGGGTGAGTCGCATACCAGTATCTTGCAAGCTGTGACGAGCCAAGGCTAACAGTGTTAGATACGTTGACACGGACATGACCCGGACCATTTCCGAAACAAGGCCTGGACTGCACGAGGTCTTCATGACGGAACCGCCAATGAAACGCATGGCTGATCGTGTGGATTTGAAGGGTGCCGCTGTGTTTCTGCTGAGCGACGCGAGTGCTTACATGACGTCCGCGGATTTACTGATCACGGGAGGAATGCATGCTGGCAGGCTCTGATACAATCAATCGTAATATAAGGGCTCTTTGGAAGTTACGGAATCTGTTTTGAAAATGATCACCAAGAATTTGATCTGAGAGGGAAATCTCATCTCGCTTCTTTGAATAGTTGAGGGCTCAATGGCGCCGTCCGTTGCATTACCTAGGTAGCGTCCAAGGATATTAGATTTTGGCAAAACATGATCAAACTTAAAGTGGCCTTTCCATTGTCTAGTGGCTCTAAGTGTCTGTTAAATCCGGGTGTCTCTGTCTTTTGGTAAATCGTAAATTGGTCAGACGACGATGCTATTCTAACGTGACCAGACGCGTGGTTGACGCTGCACGTCTCGAATACGGTCAGGTTTTCATGGGGCCTTAACCACATGCATGCTCAGACGGCGTGGGTGCGTCTAGTTACCTATTCTGGTGCAAGTAGAATCATTTGTCTCGAAGCGTGCTTGGTCTCTTCTCTATTTCGTATTTGTCAGCCTGTCTACCTGTGTCTCTTTGACGTTGCGGGCCACCTCCCAATGACGTCGCGATAGTTACGTTTGTTTTGACACATGTGCACTGGGCGCTGGCCGTGCTCAAGTTGCAAATAACGTCACACGTCGGAAACTAGAACCCGGCCATGCAAAATCATCGAAATACTTAAGGGCATAGATATCGTGTCACTCCACCAAAAAAAAGAATCATCTACACCAATCCACGGAACACGCTGTCTCACGAGAAGAACTGAAGGCATTATTTCCAATGGCGCATGCACTTATTATTGGAGCCTCCGGAATTTCCGGGTGGTCTCTTCTCAACCAGACCAGGACCTACCCCACCCCCACGACGTTCTCGCGCATTACTGGCACCACGAACCGTCCATTTCCCCTGGAGAAAGCCCACATTCCCCAAGATTCTCGGCTGCAGATCGCTTCTGGGATTGACTTCACGAAGCCGGTGGAGACGGTTGCCAAGACACTGAAAGAAAAGATAGCGGACATTGACTCGGTCTCCCACGTTTTCTTCACCGGTAGGCACTCTCACCGCTCTTGAGTTCTATCATATGCTAAGACTAGCCAAGCGTACATTCAGACAGGTGACCACGAGTCGCTCAAGGAGGTCAACACCAACCTTCTAGAAACTGCGATACGAGCCGTCGAGGAGGTTTCGCCGGCATTCAAGGTGGTAGTCTTGCAGACTGGCGGTAAAAGGTGAGCAAAGCTCAATTGAACTATCAGGAGATCACCTATGAACTGACTGATGCAGCTATGGTCTCGAGTTCCCCAAGGACGTCAAGATCGTGCCGCCCCTGAAGGAAAGCTATCCTCGCATTCCGGAACCATGGGCAAGCAAGATATTCTACTACACGCAGTACGACAAGCTGAAAGAAATGTCGAAAGGGAAGTCGTGGACATTCTCTGACATCCGCCCGGATGGAATTGTCGGCTTCACCCCGGCGAAAAACGCGATGAACATGGCCCAGGGTATGGCTGTCTACCTGACCATCTACCGTGAGGTCAAGGGCGCCGGTGCCCGCGTCCCGTTCCCGGGAAGTGCACATGGCTACAAGTCCACGCATCATGACACTTTCCAGGACATCTTGTCGAGGCTTGAGATCCACGTCGCCCTGAACCCCGACAAGTGTGGAGACGGTGGGGTCTTTAATGCAACGGACGGTAGGACGATAACCTGGGCGCAGGTCTGGCCGCGGCTGTGCGAGCATTTCGGGCTCATCGGAACTGGACCGGCCGAGGGCTCTGAGCCGATTGAAACCTTTGTCAAGAGTAATCGGTCAGTGTGGACGGAGTTGGCTAAGAAGCACAACCTCAAGGAATCAGTCATCGATGAGCAAGGATGGGGGCATCTCCAGTTCATGATGGTGGACTTTGATTTCGACCGAGAGTTTGACATGTCTCGGGCTCGTGAGGTCGGATTCCACGAGGAAATCGACACTGTCGAGGGATACCTGGTGGCCTGGAACCGCATGCGTGCAGCTAAGATCCTGCCTCCACTGTAGCTATCAGACCTGTAGAAATGATAACATCCATCATCTTGATTCGCTGAGGCTGAAGTGGAACTCTTCGGAAAACTGAATAACTAGTACATCATTGGCTATTTTTTGCGCTTAGGGTGTGACGGTATGAGAGGAACAGGAATACGTATTCCGGAATTAAACTAATAACGATTAGGCAGGGGACCGACGATGTGCTTTGCGCCCATTGAATCCCGTAGTTGAGGACAGCGTCATTCACAATATGAACATCCATTATCCGAGGTTTCAATACAGTGCACGGGAATCGTTACGACACTGCAGCGCCAGATCTGAAATAGTTGTTGATAGTGGTTCGATATGCAAGTGATAGAATTCTCTAGATACTTTCATTTCCGGCGGCCATTCTCGTCGAAGTAAATCTTGTGGCCAGAAGTAAGACTGTCTCTTAACGCAGTTGCGATTTCCACCGCTTTCACCGCGCCAGGCAGTGCAAAAGGCAGTTCCGTGTCATCAAGGCAGGCAGCAGTAAACTCGTTGGCCTCAGCGACGAACGCATGTTCGAAACGCCCATGATAATCAGTAGGCAGTTCTCGACGGATGCCTCCAACCTCGTGCATCTCTACCACTGACTCTGCCGGGTTGTTGTTGACCACTACCTTGCCCTTGGTGCCGATAATTTCCGACATGTCGTGCTGCCCGGCCGCCATGATGCGAGAAGTAAAGAGTTGAGCAATCTTGCCACCCCAGAACTCGATGATGGCGACGCCATTATCCACGTCTCCCATTTCTGCCAGTTCCGGATGGACAGCACACACTCCGCTTGCTGAAACGCTCTTCACGACCGAATCCTCCCCGAGGAACCACAGACACAGGTCTATGTCGTGGATGTTCAGGTCGAGGAAGACACCGCCACTTGCTCGGACATAGGGCAGGAAGAACCCGGTGGGGTTGAGCATATCACATGTTTGAGACCGGAAGACTATTGGCTGACCAATAGAGCCCGAATTCATTCTGGCCCAGGCCTTCCTGTAGGAATGGTCGAAGCGGCGTGAGAAGGCGCAGAGCACCTTGAGATGTGGCTTCTTAGCTGCTGCATCGACAACAGATTGAGACTATGATGTGGTTCAGTTGGTCAGCGGATAGAAGTGGCACACATGAGCGGGAGAATGAGCTTACAATTTCTGCACTAATGCTGAGTGGCTTTTCACAAAGGACATGCTTGTCTTGCTCAATAGCCTTGAGAGCCTGGTCTGCATGTGCTCCGGCAACGGTGGCGATTATGACTGCCTCCAGTCCATCGTGTTGCAAGAACTTATCGTAGTCGGCGTAAATGGTTGCACCATGTGGCTGCAGCTGCTCGTATCCCCATTCTGCCTCGCGTTCGTCGAAGGCCCAAGCAGCGACAATATCTGCTCGAAATGTGCGTTCCAAAAAGTTGGCAGCGTGCCGGCGGCCCATTCGGCCAAGACCAACTATGCCAACTCGTAGCTTCCTTGGAGTCATGATAATGGGAAGTGATCGTGCTCAGCCTGGGGACGATGAGCTGCTCAGCTGAAGACAATACCAGGGGTTGAGCAGAGTGTATGAAACCTTGTTTTAACAAGGGCATCGTAACCTCTCAGGAATTCAGCTTTCGGGAAATATATCCCGTGCCCGTGGCACACTTTCAATGTCCAGCATGAGTCCAAACAGTGGCGCCCGGTGACTAGGATACCCACTGTTTCCAAGAACTTACCCCAGATTCGTTGTTGCCCGAAGTTGACAGCATGGGGTTTTGCCCCAGATTCCCCCCTGTTTTCCCCGCAATATTGAATTCGGTGTCTTGGTGGTCATGAAAGACGATTTCCTGATAGCCGTGCGGCAATTGTAGCCTCTCCCTACATCGTAGCCCTGAGTGAATTGATATGAAAAAGCTTTCTTTCCCCCACGGTTTTTTCCATGGTAGACATTTCAGGCGTACTCCAATCTCTTTATTCCTAATCTTCACTCGTCACATTTTTCCAATTACCGCTTGTATAATAGCCCCATATTGCACAGCCTTGTCATCTGTCTTCTCTCTCATCGAAAAGAGCAAGATGTGGCTTCAGGATGTCCAAGGCAGAGCATTGACCTGGTGGATAACATTTGCGGCAGGCACCGGCTTTGCACTCTTTGGATATGACCAGGGAGTGTTTGGCGCCGTCCTCACAAATGAGTCTTTCGTCAAGACATTCAACAATCCAAGTCCGAGCCTTCAGGGACATATAACTGCCACGTATGACCTCGGCTGTTTCGCAGGTGCTATCTTCACCATGTGGCAGGGGAACAAATATGGCAACCGGCGAATCATTCTGATGGGCTCTCTGATCTTGGTCGTTGGTGCCATTCTCCAGACAGCAGCATACCACGTTCCTCAAATGATCATTGGGAGGTTTATCGCTGGCATCGGAAATGGTATGAACACGGCATCAATCCCTGTCTGGCAATCCGAAACAGTACCGGCAAAACACAGAGGCCATGTCATGGTACTGCAGCTGGCTGTGAACCAAGTCGGCAACGTCACTTCCCAGTGGATCAACTACGGAATGACTTTCATCGCGTCGAACAGCGTGGCCTGGAGGTTTCCCCTCGCTTTCCAGATGTTCTTTGCATTTTTGACAATTATCTTCGTTCCTTTCCTCCCTGACTCGCCGCGGTGGCTGGTTCTGAAGAATCGGAACGAAGAAGCTCTTGAGGTTATTCGGCGTCTCGGTGGTGCGCGCCGCTCCGAGGAGGAAAGCCGTGAGAGATGTACAGCTATTCAACAGAATGTCGAACATGAGATGAGTATGGGGAAAATCACCATCACGAGCCTCTTGAAGCGCGATAGACTACACACCACCCGTCGAATCCTGCTCGGAGCCGGGACACAGTTCATGCAACAGTGGTGCGGTATCAACGCCATCCTCTACTACCTCCCTGTCGTGTTCGCATCATTGGGACTAGACCGCAACCTTTCAATCATCTTGTCGTGCTGCAACGCGATGAACCTGATGATATCAACTTGTGTCGGGGCCCTGTACGTTGAACGTGCTGGGCGCAAGAAAATGATGTTCTGGGGAGCTATTGGACAGTCTTTGTGCTACGCTTTCGTTGCCATTGGTCTCGCCCTTGGAGGCAAACAATGGGAAGCTGTGGCTGTCACTTTTGTTTTCGGCTTCATGACAGCTTTTGGACTGTCATGGATCGCAGTCCCTTGGATGTATCCGGCCGAAATCAACACGCAGCGCATGCGGATCGCCGGCGCAGGTATCGCCACAGCTACGAACTGGATCACCAATTACGCCGTGGTCCTCATCACGCCGATTGGGATCGCCAATATCGGCTGGAGGTACTACATTCTTTACGCCGTACTTAATGCCTCCTTCGTTCCAATTGTCCAGCTGTTCTACGTTGAAACCGCCGGCAAAAGCTTGGAGGACATTGACCGATTGTTTGAGGGAGACTCAACGGAAATGGGCGAGTCCAACAGCAGCAGCGGATACGAAGAGGACAAAGATCTTTCCGTTGCACATGTTGACGAGGCACGAGGCTGAGGCAATGGCTTCGTTTATCAGAAGTGGGGCATGAGGAGGAGTGATCACTTGGCGTGAATTTGGAATATGGGTTGCATCTCAGGCTGTCTTCATTTTTGCGGCTGTTTTCTCCTTCGCGGTATTTTTTCCCTCATCCAGGAGACCTTTAGGGCTGCGTCGATAAGCAAATCGCCAATGCACTTGTTTTCACCTCCCATCTGTGTAGATAATTGTGAGGAACTTTCTGTCCTGCAGCGATCCGATACCTGCATGAAAACACGGCAGACTGAACGTCACTGAGACGAGCGTCTGCATCAAGGATATCGCTAGCATGGTGATAGTGCTGACTGCATGCGTGAGGGAAATTCTTTAACAGACCTTGGGGCCCACTTCCCCATGACTGGCGTCGAGCTAATGTACGTGTATGAGCCCCTTGGCAAGTAGTACTTGTGGATCTTGGCTAGGCTGGGAGACTGACAGACTGTGCGTCTGCTCGGATTTCAAATTCCGGACGCCACCGGTCAGCCGTACAGCCTGGGCCGCATCTCCCATCCGCCCCAGCTCGGATATCGTGAAAACATCAACCACTCTAGCAGACCAACCAGCCAGCCAGCCATCTTCCCCGCATCCTGCTGCGGCCGATCGGGTAGTCACGCGTCCCACGCCCCCCAGTTTCACATCTGCTGCCCTGGGAATTCTCCGTGACTAAATCGGTGAGTGAAGCGGATCCCTGTCTAGGCGTAGTCGTTGCAGACACGACGACGGCACCGCGGCAGACACGTTTTTGGATGACAGCTGCTACATCAACACATTTTCGGCGAAACGAGACGTCTCAAGACCCATGGTCTGAGCTATGCTATCCCGGTTGTCCTGTAGAAGCTTACAATTACGTGTTACGCAGCAAGTTCGTCGATTCAAGGCGGCAAGCAGGTCTGTCCTCCTGGACTGCAGAATCTGGCGACCAAGACGTAACTGCTGCATGTCCTGTCGACCCCGCAAGGCTTCTAGAATTTGTAATCATACTCTCGTCCTGTGTTTTATGGCCCTTGCGTTCTTTATCCCATTGTTGTTGTGTTTCACAGAAGGCCCAATCATTGACATCTAGGTTGAGTCTTGGTCAAGACAAACAAAAATGTCAGACAGCAGCAGAAGCCACGCTCCTACGAAGGCCCGTCGTCATATAACCACTGCATGCCATTACTGTCGCGAGGACAAGATCAAGGTACCGTCCGGCCCCCATTCAGATAGCCCTGGGCATTCTGCGCGGCAGTAGCCTTCTTGCAACACCAACTGACCCCTTCTTGCTGGCAGTGTGATGGGGCCGTCCCGGAATGTCGGCAATGTGCCGTCAAGGGGCGTAAATGCACATACGCAGGTGTAGATCGGAGGAAGTAAGCATCCCCGTACCACCTCAGCCCTGCTCACCTTAGATATCGCTCCCCCTTGTTAGACACCCTAGATACACACCCCCCAGCTGGCCGCCACAACCTTACTAACTGGACAAGACTCTCGCTTCGCAAGGCTGTCGAGACCTTCTCGCAGCGTGTGAGACAGCTTGAGTTCTTTATTCAGACCCAAGGTATCGCTGTCCCTCCGGCGGACCCAGACAGCCAGGCCACACTGGATCAACTATCCAGCTTGTATGCACCAGAACCACGCGAGATCGATGCTGGGGACAGGAAGGAGACTTCCCAAGCTCCCCTTCCCAAGTCACAGACGACTCCGGATGTCGACCCAGTGGATTCATTTGCTCCCACGGTGGAAGATGCCGTAAATCCTCAGGCGCCGGGGGTCCTCGATCTTCTACATATCGGCACTTGCCAGCAAAATAATCTGCATGCACCCGAGGCAAACAACGGGGAGCCCTTTGTCCTCGACACTCCAGACTTTTCAATGTCAAATCTACCTTTCAACCAGCTATTTGACGTTGACTGGGTCTGGAATCACTCAATGGTCGACTATCTGGAGAACAATAATGATCTTGACGGCTTTCAACCACCGGAACAGCCATTTAATGCTCCCGTTTTTGAGTCAGATCCTAGGTCCAGTCCGTCAGACCCCTCCCCTCCAACACTACTCGACGACGAGGAATCAACCGACGATGAAGACCAGTCCGTGGTCACAAATGAGCTTTCGCATCGCTTAGGGTCGCTACTAATGACGGATAACGGGGAGCGCCACTTCTACGGTGCGACATCCAATCTGAACTTAGCAAGAGGTGGAAATGTGCCAGTTCTATACGCAGATCGCTCTGACAAGGGCGACAAGGCGCAAGCCCGCTTGGACGCTGCTGGAATTGACAGGGAGGTCACACGTGATATTGAAGATCATCTCGTCCATCTTTTCTTCGCCTGGCACAATTCAAGCTTAAACATTGTTGACCAAACGATGTTTAACAAGGCTCGTCACGACTATGACCAAGGGAAACAGAACACCTTGTTCTACTCACCTTTCCTCCTGGATGCAATGTGCGATCAATGGGCGTCCCTATCGATATGGAAAGAAAGCTGACTGAAGTCCAGGTGCGCTGTGGGCGCAACCTTCGAAGTTCACAAACACCCGAGCCTGCCTCTTCCACTTCCAGAATTCTTCGCCAACCGCGCCACCACTCTCCTCGACATAGAGCTGGAGCATCCACGAATTTCCACCGTACAGGCTCTTACAATACTGAGTACTCATGAGGCGGCATGCACACGAGACACCCAGGGCTGGCTTTTCAGCGGTTAGAAATTGCTTTCCATTGTCGCATCCCTCAGTCTAGCAAGGAGACTTCTCGATCGCTGACAATCGTATGACTCTCAAGGGATGGCCATGCGGCTCGCGATTGACTTTGGCCTACATGTCAGCACCAAAGCCTACGTCGACGCTGGGACGATGTCCGTCGAGGAGGCCAGAGGTCGGAGTGTAGCCTTTTGGGGCGCCTTCGCAACAGACCAGTTAGTTCTCTTTAGCCCGAAGAGTCGTTGACACATCATAACTCACAATCCCTCTAAGCATGTGGGGTCTATACCTCGGAAGACCGCTGCACAATATCTCTCAGGCTATCACGGTTGAGACACCGGTGGCCTTCTCATCCCACCGATATGAACCCCTGCCATCATGCTTTCCAAACCGCACCGATGGCCTTCACTTTGCAACCTTAGATCAGCAGGAACGTTTCGTCGAGCAGTGGGTCCAGCTTCCGAGGATCATGTCCCCTCTCGAAAACTGTCTGTAAGTCTGATCACTTGGGACTTCAACCCGTTCCGACGTTAACCTGTATAGATATTTCCAAGCGGACGCATCCAAGCACGATTTAGTCAAGCTAGGAGAGCGCACTTTGTTGGACCTTCTCTCCTGGAGGCAAAAACTTCCCCAGGAGTTCGAAGTAGATCTGGATGCTCCTGTCCCGGCTCGATGTGCACCGCACGTCCTTATCTTGCAGTGAGATCACAGCCCACCCAACTCCACGATTGGAATGATTCCTGACCAAAGCTACTGTAGCATGCTCTATGAATACCTAGTCATACTACTACACCGTCCCTTTGTTGCTAAACGCTACATCCAACCACGCCCATTGATCGGCAAGGGCCCAGAGCATGCCCGCCAAATGTGTGTAAACTCAGCATCCCGCGTAGCAATTCTCCTGTCCCGGTACGAAGCGCAGCACTCCCTCCGCAAGGTCAGCATTCTCGTGGTACAAATCACATTTAGTGCCGCCCTCGTCCTAGTCTACGCCACTGTATCCGAGAGAGACATCGAGCATCACCGCCGGTTGACCGGCCATCTAGAGATGTGCTGTCGTACGCTAGCTGAGCTCGGGAACGTATTCAACAATGCAAGCCGCACTCTCGATGTTCTCTTACACGTCAAGAGGACATGGCAGGCTCGCCTCGTTGCGGCGTCGGCAGGCTCCAAGCGTCGGGCGTCCTCTAAGGCTGGGTCACCACCCAAACGCCGCACAATGTCTGACGTGACCCGCGCCTGATGCGTTTCCTCAGCGTGGTCTGGACTTGGGATCGTTGTAAAGTTTCGGCTGTCAGATGGCAACAATTCTGACAGTGTGGCTGGGATGACGAATACACCATTCGAATGACTTGTGATCGCCGAGCTTCAATTCTGCACCACTACTTTAACTACCAACGCCCCAGAATCATCACTTGTCCGCCCGGCCATGGAGAATGCCTCCGGGACACTTGGCAGGCCCTTGAAAGAATGAGTCACAAGGGTCCTGAGATCCGGCACCGATGCCTCCTGAATCGACTTCTCCATGATCTCCAGTCCACGGGGGTAACAATTGGCATATCTCCACACCCCGATGAGGTCTACCTCACGCAACGCCGCAGCCGACATTGGAAGTGTCTGAATTGGCGTGCCCATTC
Organism: Diaporthe vexans; assembly: GCA_021188095.1. Classification (NCBI taxonomy): domain Eukaryota; kingdom Fungi; phylum Ascomycota; class Sordariomycetes; order Diaporthales; family Diaporthaceae; genus Diaporthe; species Diaporthe vexans. Next base: position 474,713 of record JAJLLZ010000017.1, read on the forward strand.
CGACCAGCAGCGCTTTGCCGCCGCCTCGTGTCGCCTGTGATGTCATATTAGTGGGCATGTCTAGAGGTGGATTTCCTGACGAAGCATGTGCTCTCGCTGGTTGGCTTACATAAATGGCCGTTCTCACACAGCCTTCCACACCAGTGCACTCAAAGGTCCTCGCGAACTTCTCCCCATTATTCTTGTCCACCATAGCGGCGGCATCTTCTCGAGCGTATGACAGACCGCTCTCGATGCTATCTGCCCTCCTGGGAGCCAGCTCCACCGTCTCGTCTGCGAATCCATTCCGCAGAGCGAAGGCGAGGCGGTTCGAGGCGATATCAGCCATGACGACTCGGCCGTATCCCGATGACTTGGCCACGGCTGCACAGAGGAGACCGACTGCACCAGCTCCGATCACGAGGCACTTCGCCCCTGGCTTTGCAGCCGCCTTTCGGACAGAGTGGATGGCCACCGATAAGGGTTCCAGCAAGGCCCCGTCGGTATAGGATAGCGCGTCAGGTAGCCTTGAAAAGTTCCCAGACATTCAGCCTCGCCTTGGCAAGTATGACCGCAGGGAGAAAGAAACAGGGATGCGACTTACTTATGGACCCACTTCGCCGGGTGGTTGAACCTCTCGCGGAGGGAGCCCTGGTAGTGCGGGAAAGCGGTTGCGCTGCTGCGGAATCGCATCTTCTCGCACACGTTGTAGTCTCCGTCCTTGCACACCTCGCACTTGTCGCACGGCACTCCTGCCTCGACTGCCACTCTGTCTCCTACCTTAAGCCCATACTTTGACTCAACGTCAGAGCCGACGGCGACCACCAGGCCGGCAGTCTCGTGGCCCTGCGAAAGTGGCTCTTTGATCTGGATGTCTCCGTTGCGGAAGTGTGTGTAATAATGAAGATCAGAGCCGCACAGCGTCGTCGCCTTCATGGCAATTTGTACTTGCTCAGCTTCTGGCGCACCGATTGGCTCGGATATCTGATAAGTGAGAAAGGAAAGTGACAATCAGCAGGAGTAGCATCTTCAATCTGGACAATCTTGTTTACGAACCAGGCGCAAGTCCTTTGGCCCGTAAAGGACCTGGGCCTGAATTTTGTCAGGCAATGTTGCTGCCACACTTCCCATCTCGTGTGTGTGTGTGTGTGTGTGTGTGTGTGTGTGCAGAGAAGGTGTTCTTTGCCGGCCGGATCTGCTCGTTCGCCAGTCTTCGGGCTCAAACGCAAGTGAAGTACATTTTCCTGTTTCGATGTGTAATCGACGGGAGCCACTTCTCGCCTCGCGTGATATGCATCCTTCGTGAGACCAGACTAGCATATACAATTCCAGTGGTGCGTGTCGGTTCGGTTTTCAGAATCCGACGGCACCACAAACGTCTCACCACACACGGAGATAACTTCCGGGTTCTCCGAGGGGAATGACTTCATCACAATTCCGCGCGACGTGGAGCAAGGGAAGTAATTCCGACGAGATGATGCGTGATACCACTCGCATCAGGGCTCAGTGATCCCGTAGGAATCTACTGAGCTGTGTTCTGAAATAACTTCATTGCCGAACACAACTCTCTTCGCCCTACCTGCAGACGGCACCGTCTCATTCATGCCAATTCTCCGTCCTTTATTGATCGTCACAATACCGGAGCAAAAATGGTTCTCGACGCTATTATCATCGGCGCAGGGCCTTCGGGCATCGCCATGGCGCATAAGCTGAAGTACGAGCTGGGCTTCGAGGACTTCACGATATACGACAAGCTGGACGGTGTTGGGGGAACATGGAGGTCAAACACATACCCTGGCTGGTAAGTTTTGACGCAAGTGTCTGAGCTGCAGACTGCTATACCGTGCTGAAATTCGCTGACCACCTCAAAGTGGATGCGACGTCCACTCTCAGCTCTACTCCTTCAGCTTCAACCTCAACCCGAACTGGTCCAAGGAGCTTGCTGAGCAGGAGGAAATCCTGCAATATATCGAAGACACCGTTGACAAGTTCCATCTGAGACCGTACATTAACACATCCGTCGAGTGCGTGGGTGCCACCTGGGACTCCAAGGCCGCAAAATGGAGCGTGCATCTCAAAGACCTCAAGACTGGAATCACGTTCACTCGACGATCCACTGTGTTCGTTAGTGCTGTTGGCGGAATCTCATTCCCACGAGATGTGAGTGTCGAACAAGCTTCAGGTATTCCAGAGTCCACTCAACTGATCGCGAAAATGTAGGTGCATTTCGAAGGTCAGGAAGATTTCAGAGGCCCAATTTTCCACACTGCGCGATGGCGCCACGACGTGGATTACACGGGCAAGCGCGTGGTAAGTTTTAGGCATAAACGCCGATTTCCTTTCTGTTCTCCTGTATACTGACTCGGCTCTACCCAGGCTGTAATCGGAAACGGGTGTAGCGCTGTCCAAGTCATCCCCTCTCTTGCCAAGCGCGCCGCCTCAGTCAAACAATATGCCCGAAGCCCTCAATGGTATCACGAGCGACCGAATCACCGATTCAATGCGTTAGAGAAGGCGGCATTCCGCTATGTTCCTTTCCTGATGCAACTGCTGCGATGGAACATCTTCTGGTCAATTGACAGGCAATCCTATGCCTACCGAGGCACAGACGCGGGCATAAAGCAGCGGCTCAAGGAGGAGCAACACGCAAAGGAGTATATCTATACAAAAGCTCCGCAGAAATACCACGATATATTGGTGCCTGACTTCGAGTTGGGATGCAAGAGAAAGATCGCTGACCCTGACTATTTGGAATCGCTCCATCGCCCAAACATCGAGCTCATCCCTGAGGGCTTGCAGAAGATCACGGCGGACGGCATCGTGTCCTCCTCTGGGAGGGTAGACGAATATGATATCATCGTCATGGCCACAGGTTTCAAGGTCTCCCAATTCCTCACCCCAATGCACATCATCGGCGCGGACGGCAACTCGCTCGACCAACAGTGGAGGGAATGCCGTGGAGCCCAGGCGTATCTGGGCACATTTGTGCACAACTTCCCCAATCTTGCTATCCTGTAAGTCACAACACCTCATCAACCTGCCGGCACCAACTGACCATTCCTGTTCTCAGGTTCGGCCCCAACGTCTTCCCAGCCAACAACTCCGCGCTCTACGCCTGCGAGACCCAGGTAGCCTATGCCGCCAAGGCGTTGTTCGAGCCCCTATTGGATGGCCGTGCCTCCGTCATCGAGGTGAAGGAGGCAGTCGAGAATCGCACCACGAATGAGATCCAGCAAAAGCTGCGAGGCAGCGTCTTCTCTGGAAATTGTTCAAACTGGTACATTGGCGAATTCGGCCGGAACGCTGCCTCATGGCCCGGTTTGGCCATTGAGTATCAATTGGCCACGCTCTTCCCTGACTGGAGTGCATTCAGCGTGACGGGTGGTAGCAAGGTTTGGTTCGTCAACTACCTGAAAAGATGGATCCTGCGCCACAAGACCACATGCGTTGCAGGTGTTGCTGTGGCCTTAGCGTTAAGTGGAAATGTGACGCACCTCGCGTTGGGCAAGGATTTGATGAGGCGAATTACGAGGACTGCTAAGGGAGTTCTGTAAACGAATGGGCACCTTCACCAATTTCTTTAGCAATGGAAAAAAACTTGTCCCTCGTGCTACCTCTCTTTTCAGTTCAACATCACCCTTCTTGAAAGCGCCGTTCGAGCGCCTGGCTATAATGATTCAACTTTTGGCTTGGAGGAAACTTTGCACGTAAGTATTAGAACCGCTCAAGGTTAAGTGGTAATTTCGGCCTCTTCGGGGTTGAGGTCTCAACGTTACCTTCCAATGTTACCTTGCTTTGCTGCAGGCGGCATGTAGCATGGCTTTTTTGTTCCAATTCAATCACGATCGTGAGCCATTCAAGTTCATGTTTCTTCTTCTTTTTTTTTATGCGTTTCCCCCAAGTTGGGCAATTATTCGGTGGTCTGCAAACTCGTAATCTCCGAAATTGCTTCAAGCAAGAATGAAGCCATCGCTTCCCAAACGAGTAACTTGTCGCGACTAGGGTCGTGTTTGAATGATATTGAGCTTATCGTCTCGCCATATGGCTGGCCCCCTTGCTCGAGCTAACGATGTCTCAATGCTACGTCAGAACTGTTCGCTCACCCTTTAGAGTTTCATTTCCTCGCAAGGGGCAGTATCTCCCCGTGCCGCTAGGGAGCACATCATTCGCGACCTCAGAAAAGGGGCTTCCTCCACAACCTATTTGCGATACCCGTTCTGAGTAGAACACATTCTTGAGCCTCACAGAGCTTGTGGAGTCATACTCATTTGATCTGTACATTTGCCATCTTTAGGATACGTATCATGACCAGGTACTATTGTAACTTGTGCGGACTCGCCATACAGCGTGGACGCCGCTCGCGAGGCAAGCCCTGGTTGAGTGAATTCAGAGCAGGTAGGTCCTGCCCAGCTATGTCCTGTTACGGGATATCCACTCACAATCGTAACAGTGATATCTTCTTTGGAAAGAGAAGCACACGACTTGGGATTCATGCAGATCTACAAACCAACCACTTCGATAAGAGATGTGACGCTGTCAGGCGTGGGGTTGTCTGCCCGTGACATGGGTCCCAACTTCACATTCGACGCGCCCCGTGACTCGAATGCCCGTTGGAACGACGCCGGCTACAATGACGCCCAGCGACAACAATTTGGCGTCGCATCCCGGTTCAGAAACGGCTGCCATGGTGTTCTGTTCCATGATAGCTGCTGGTCTGTGTTGGAAAGAGCATTCCACCCGGAACCTGTGCCCTTGGACCGACTTTACGATTTATGTTTGTCGATGCCCGAAGTCCCCCATGAACACCTTATCAACTGGGGACACGACTACGGGGGACTTCTTCAAATGAACGGGCCTAGCTGCCCTTGGGATGCCATTGAGCATCCAGGAATCTATGAAATCAATGAGCCTTACGAACCTGAAGACGAGCGCAATGCCGATGGTTCCCATGGTGACGAATCGGCTGAGCCGGACTTTCGCACATTAGCACTAACATGTGACCCCTATAACTCGGACAAAATCCGCATGATTGTCCAAGAACGGCCACAGAGACCACCGGAGAGAATTGTGGCCGGCTCGTCGTCAGTTTCCACGACCGACAGCTTTTCTCGGCTGCCCTCAGAGATTCGCTTAGAAATTGCGAGTTACTTGCCCACCTCAGCCTTTCTCAATGCGCGCCTGGTGTTGCGTGGCCTCTGGAACATATTCGACAATCAACTGTTCTGGGCCACGAGGTTCTCCGAGCCAGGAGAGCGATCCTGGGTCTTCGAATCCACTGAGCCGAGGGACTCTTCACTGGACTGGAGATTCCTATTCAAGGTGACTTCTGATCGGCGCGTGGCTCAGTCTGGTGGGATTCAAAACAGACAGCGCGTATGGAATCTGGCGCTGCGCCTTAAGAATAGTCTTTCGCTGCGCCCTTTAGTTCCGCTCCCGCCGGTAGAACTGGCCGAGTCTGAAATTGTCAAGGCTGAATGGATAGAGGCGGGAGCTGACAAGTCATTCCCGGACGCTGATCGACCACACCAGAATTTCAGTCGCGGCTGCACAGTTCGAAGAAGACAAAACATACTACTTGAGCCTTGGAGGACCCTGAAAAGCATCGCGCTTTCATTCGTCAATTTGGCCGAGGACAGCTATCTGTCGGGACTCAGATTTCACTTTCAGGACGGGCAAGATTTACAGATTGGTTATCGAGCCCACACCGAGCAGCTTTTCAGATCCGATTCGGGGATTTTGACTGGACTCAGGCTTGCAATCTCACCTAGGGGGATACAAGGTATTCAGTTTGTTACCTATGGCATTAGTTGTTCACAATGGTACGGGCGATCGGACAGACTGCCTCACACGAATCGTTTGGTGTCATGGGAACCCCTAACTTCGTTAGACTTCGCATTAGATGTGAGCATTTCTTCCTTACCGCACTTATTTGTTGACGCACTAACAGGCTCATCATAGGCGTGTAAGATTGTCGGCATCACCGCCAGCAGAGGCCTGAGAGTTCCCGGAACTACGATCTCAGAGGTTCCTGAGCACCAGGAACGGGACAAACTGAAGCAAGGCGGGCTCTGGTTTCCGAAAATACCGCCACTATCTGTCGACTTGAACCAACGCTCATTTCCAGAAGCGCTGCGGTATACCAGCAAATATCAACCTCTTCTTTGGTGTCGCTTTGGTGGCCCCAAGGGAATCTACTTGAGGCATCTTATTGCACTGAAGTTTCACTTCCATGACAAACTGTTCAGAATCGACTTCAAATACGACAGCCCACGTGTCCCCCAAAGCTGTTGCTCCCTTGGTTGCCATAAATGTAGCAAGCGCGCATGTGGTCGCGGCCACTTGTTTAGCATCGATGGCCCAGGCGGTGAGCTGATAACGTCCATCACTGTCACGCATTTGAAACATGAGAATGAAGTCTCAGACGACGATGACCTATTTTTAGGAGACTACCCTAGGTACCATCGCGATGACTCAGTGGTAGACGTCGAGGTAACTTTCCAGCTATGAACCATCACAGGTCCTTTTGGGCTGCCAGTTACTGATTTTATCCTTCACTACGACAGATAGAAACGAACCGAGGCCGTTCTTTCCGGCTGAACAACGAAGAAAGCCTCCAAAACTTAGTCAGATACACCGGCACTACAATCTCAAGAAGTCTCAACGTCACCGGAAAGACTATAATCACAGGGCTATACGCCCGTCAGGTATGGCCGACGGACCGGCCGACGTGCATCAACCGTCCTTGGCTGACTGTTTATGCATCTTTAGTCTCACAAAGTCAAGTCTGACTTCACCACGTTAGGCGTCATCAGTGAGTCGCCGTGAGACCGTGGACGCTTTGAGCCGCTCTCACCCGCATCACTACGGAATTCTCGGCTCGCAGCCATGCTGCAATTATGTAACGACACCGTTGGAAACCCGGAGGATCATTCATGAGGCATCGCTACTGGTCGATTTATTTGTTATGTTGGTTCAATAAATGCACATTATCACGTCTCGGGCAGTGTGTAACAAGAGATACCGCTGTGGCGTAGAGATTGCCTGATAACCACAGGCAATTCGCCCGGTTCTTATCACGCGCCCATTCCTGTATGCAGGATGCGTCACAACGGTGATACCCCGCGGCCGTCCACTCCTCCAAGCCACTGGCCCCCGCCGGGCAACAGTTGGCGGCTGATAACACTCCTAGCGTGAACCTAGATTGGTTTGGCTGACCTCACTACACCATCTCGCGAAGCCTGTAGGCTCAGTAAAGCCAAGACACGCGCACACACACTCTCTCGTTCCGTCTGACAGCTTACTACACCCTCTCGCAAAGCCAAATCCAGCCATGTCGAAGGCCTTCCCCATCATCCAAACGGTGCCCGTTGCCAAAGGCACCCCGGGATACGAGGCACTCCGTGACCGAATTGTGCAGGAACAATTCGCAGACAAGGTCCCGAAGGAACTTCGGCTGCCAGCGGACTTGATCCAAAACCCGCCCAGAAATGTGACCAATATTCCCCGTGACTGCGGGTTGCTGACCCCCGACGAATTGGGAATCACAGAGGGCTACGATGCGACCGCACTCGCCCAGGCCATCAGGGACCGCAAGCTCACGGCAGTGGCTGTTGCCACCGCCTTCGCCAAGCGGGCCGTCATCGCCCATCAGCTTACGTGCTGCTTGACAGAATGGTTCATGGATGAGGCGATTGTGCAGGCCCAGAAGCTCGACGACCACCTCGCCACGACGGGCAGGACCGTCGGCCCGCTCCACGGCGTGCCGATCTCCATCAAAGAGCACGTCCAGATGGCCGGCCACTGGTCCGCTGATGGTTACATCGCCAGCCGGCAGATTGACGAGGAGGACAGCCATCTCGTGGCCATCCTGCGCCGGCTAGGAGCGGTGTTCTACTGCAAGACGAACCAGCCCCAGCACATCATGCACTTGGAGACTGTGAGCCCATACGGGCGCACCCTCAACCCCCACAACATTGACCTGTCTGCAGGTGGCTCGAGTGGTGGTGAGGGTGCGTTGATAGCGCTCCGGGGTTCCGTGCTGGGGGTTGGCTCGGACATTGGGGGCAGCATACGAGGCCCTGCTGGGTTCTGTGGCATATACGGCTTCAAGCCGACCAGCCACTATCTGCCCAACCTGGGGATGCTGCACAGTGGGAACCCGGCCGAGTTGACTATTCTCGCGACCTGTGGGCCGATGGGGGTTTCGCTGCGGGACCTGGACATGTTCATGTCACTCGTTGTCGGCGAGAAGCCGTGGTTGCGAGAGCCGAGCCTTGTTCCCCTACCGTGGACCGGTCTCAGCACTCCCGTACCTTCTCCTCCAGTCTTGAAGGTTGGCATAATGATGCACGATGGTGTCATACAGCCGCAGCCACCTGTGCTTCGCGCACTGGAATGGGCGAAGGATAAGCTGAGTAGTGATCCCTCCATCGAGATGAAGACGTTCACCCCTTACCGAGTCGCGGATGCTATAAGGAACATCCGCAGAGCCTACACACCGGATGGCGGCGCCGCGATCAAGGCCGGTCTGGAGAAGACGGGGGAGCCAATGGAGGGCCTGACAAAGTGGACAATCCAGGACGCCGAGGGCCCGCCATACACGTTCGACCAGATGTTCGACATGCGCGTTGAGCGGGACAAGTTCCGCTGCGAGTTTGCGAGCCACTGGACGCAACAGGATGTCGACGTGGTGCTCTGTCCCGTTTTCGTTGGTCCGGCCAGCGCCCACGACACCGCCCTATACTGGAACTACACCGCGTTTTGGAACTATGTCGACTGTCCCGGCGTGGTGGTGCCTACGCCGGTGAGAGCATTGGCAAAGGGAAATGAGCAGTATGCCGCCGGATGGCCGCTGAGCAAAGAAGACGAACACGTCCGTGAACTGTGGGCTGCAGGCGATTTCGAGGGGGCGCCCGTTAATTTGCAGATTGTTGCGCGAAAGTATCATGACAACAACCTCTTTGCGGCCGTGAAGGAGATTGAGAAGGTTTTTACGCGCAAAACTATTTATTATTCATGAGAATGCATGCTCGATCCAGACATGATTCAACTAGTTCACATATCCGACGTCATTGCTCTCACAATTATTCCACTTTTTCATCCCAGACCTGGACATGATTGTCGTGCCACGCGGAGGCTTGAACGCCATGCAGCTGAGACCTTGCAATTTTGGGCTGTGGGAAGCCACACGAGGGTATGGAGGATGCCACGCACGGACTTCAGCCCTCAATAAAATGAGGCTCTAATTTTCCAACGCCCTGGGCCCGAGATGTACTCGGGGACTTTCAAGTTCTTGGTGACGCAGGAGCTAACTGCTTATGGGGGCCGAATCCGTCCCGACGGGTCCTCAAGTCTCGCTTGTTTGTGCTACTGTGATCAAAAACAGACATGACATGAGCAACACCCATTATTAGCGATCGGCTTACCCCTTCCGTCCCGCAACGGCCGAATCGATGCCCAAATGTCACACCGGTGGCAGTAAGAAGGTGACTGGGTTTTGTGGCAGCGGGAGGGCGGGTGTGGGCGTAAGCAGACGCCCCATTCCGAGGTTCAGATACCCACCCTCTCCGTCAGAAGCAGTAATCACATGGGGGCTGTGCAGGGTTCGGGCTGCCTAAACCCCCAGATTTGTCTAGAGGAACAATTGAACACCGCCTGAAATCCTCCCGCTTGGTAGTATATTTGGGGGCCGGCAACGCGAACCGTGATGAGTGCAAGGCCTCTAGTTTCCTGGAGGATCACCAACCGCAGCACCTAGTCGTCGTGCGGGAAGCGAGGGGACCGCCCGATTGGAGAGTGAGCGGAGTGAACCGCCATGATGTAGGATCGTGGGACTCACCACGAGCCCCCCATAGCACCAACCCTGAGCATCGCACCCACACCAGTTCGCAGGCAGAAGCCACGTTTCTGATCATACGAGTATATATATGTGGGATGCCCACACGTTGTTTCAAATGATATTTTCAAGTCACTGTACTATCACAAGCTCTCCCGGTGCTTCTCAGTGCCATACTATATCCAGTCAATCGACTATCACGACCCAATTGCCCCTCGATATTAGTCGACATGGGCAGCTGCGAGCCTTTTCCAGTAACCACCAACATGGTTTCAGAACCTGCACCGAAGGGAAACGAACTGGTCTCGATCATTCGACCACTCATATCCAACTTCCTTGAGACGATAGACTACGATCCCCCTTCCAAACCAGACAGGACTGCCCTGCGTGCAGCCATGACCGATTATGCGGCTGCTTCCGGGGTCCCTTACAACCAAGACAGGCACTCCCGGCAATGTTTCGAGACGGGCCTGTCCGTCGCAATAGTGAGCACCCCAATTCTTACACTCCATCCCACCCAGTCGGGCCTGCAGCCCTGTAGGGCTGCAGTGGGCACCGCATGACTGCGCACCCAGGCGGGAGACAAAGTCGGGACCTGTCAGCTGACGCGCCATTCCTTGTTTCTTTTTCCAATCAGGACATGTACCCGTCCCACCCCCCAGATGTTCAGCTCCACATTGGGATCTTCACGTGGCTTGGATTCCTCATCGACGATACGAACCGGCGCATAGCCTCGGACCTAACGCACTTCCAAGCCCGCTTCTACACCGGCCAGCCACAACCCTCGCTATTATTGGAGCATTTCGCCAGGACCCTGCGCAACACATACCAATATTACGACCCCGTGATAGCAAACACGATAGTCCTCTCCGCGCTGGCGTTCGTCAACGCGAACCTGCTCGAGACGCGCCGCGAGTTTCAGGACCTCGTTCCCTCGCAGGCTGCTGCGAGCTGGCCTTACTACTTCCGCAACACCGAGGGCCTCCCCGACACCTACTCCGGCTTCATCTTCCCAAAGGCGCTGTACCCCGATATCGGATGCTTCCTGCAAGCTATTCCGGACATGGGAAGGTTCATCAATTTGACGAATGACATATTATCGTACGTTTCAGTGTTATTAGCACAGCGAAGCCGACCAAATGCTGACCACAGACAGGTTTTACAAAGAGGAGGTCGCTGGCGAGACCAAGAACTATGTGAACAGCAAGGCAAAGAGCGAGAACAAGACCGCCATGGCGGTCATGAAGGAGATTGTCGCCGACACCGAGAAGAGATACCTGAGCGTCACGAGTTTGCTCGCTACCAAGGAGCACTATGGCCGAGCATGGAATGAGTATGTCATGGGCTATGTGGCCATGCATCTCATGAATGACCGGTACATGTTTGCCGATATTGGCCTGAACGAGAGGTTCATGCACAAATGAACGACGGCAGATGAGATGGCTGCATCCGGAGTTCTGGGGTGCATTTCTCATCCATTCTCACCCGACACTGTCACAGACGTCTGAGAGCAGCGGGCCTGCTTGGCCACGCTGAGAATGTTGTAAGCTTTTCATATGCATCGGAAAACCTTCCTTGTCATAATAGCGGCAGTCTTTCGACGGGATTCCACTTGCTATAAGCGGGCGTATGGGTGTTGGGATCAAGATTATATCCACATGTCTTACCTACCTAGATATCATTCCTCACGGAAGTCATTAGTCACTGTAAATATTCTGTACAATGTATTGTAAATATTACAACCTCGGCGTACCGATGCATCAAGTGTTGATCGACATTTTCTTTGCGAGGGAAGGGTCTGTGGCCGAGGTCGAGCGGTTGGCCGTCTTGGACGACAAAGTTCGGTATGAAAGCTCGGCATGGAGCTCAACGTGGCCGACACGAGCTTGCACACCGAGACCGAGCACCGAGAATCGGTTTCACCGCTGAAAGCCACACGCACATCTGCACCGAGGCTCCACACTAGAGCGGCTGCATCGCATGGCTCAGTTAGACCAGAGAAGAGAGCGGAAGCAAGGCTACTCTAATGGTGCGAGTGACGGCTACAAGTGGTAATTAGAAGAAATGAAATTACAAAGTAATAGAAGAAGGAGGTTGGAAACCATTCTATTGTGTAGTATATCATCCACGTTCTAGCTGCACTTACCCGTCTACATACATATGTACTCTATCCGTGGTCTTCGATCTTCACGCTTGTTTCACAGCTGCTGTTTATCAAAGTAGCGAAAACCTTCCAAAAGTTACCACCGTGTGTCGAAACGGACATAATCTGTCCAAGGATGCCCCTTGCTGGCGCGTTAGGCGTTTGGCTCGGAAACAGGGTACAAGTCTCTTTCCTCGGACAATGGGATTCAGGAAGTTCGGTGCTCACACTTTGCTCTGTATTCGTCACATGGGATTGACATCCATTACTCAATCCTTCACCAACTTGAACACGCCATCCGGGTTGTGCGTCTCCGGCTTGGAGACGACAGTGAGCTGCAACCGAGAACAAGAGCCCCTTACTCCACGCGCCTACGGTGAGGACCATGCCATCCGGCTCGCCTCTTCCCGACATGACCTGGACCCACAAACTGCGCTAGCCATGAGGCGCGAAGACCTGGTAGCAATGGCATTAGAAATCGAATCGACATCTGGATGCAAGCGTCTTGATTGGCCAATTCGAGTCTCCCGCTCCACTCCTTAGGTCGTTCGTGAAAAGTCTCTGTAGTATATGAATCAAAGCCTCGGGACTGCCCGACCTGCTTGACAGAGTGCAGCATGATATGAGGAGAAACTGGTGAAAGTGCATTCCGCCCAGCATGCATGCCCCAAGACAGCATGACCCGGCGTCTCCAGTCGCAGGTAAGCTTCGACAGCCCTCGCAACTCTTACATCAAGAAGCTAACGTGTCACTACCAGAGGTGCAAGCCTTCGATGACGAAGAAACATACGCCGAAACATATCCCGAAGGAGGCAAAGAGGCATGGCTTGTCGTCGCGGGCGCGTGGTGCGCCATGATCCCGTCCATGGGCGTCCTCAACACCCTGGCTGTCCTGCAGGCCTGGGTCTCGGAGCATGAGCTGGAGGGGATGTCGGAGTCAACCATTGGCTGGGTCTTCAGCACGTACGCGTTCTTCTTGTACTTCTGTGGGGCTCAAGTCGGTATGTTCATCCCCAGATACCCACCGCCACGGCTACTCGAACACAGACTGACTTGTGGTGTCCAGGGCCTATATTCGACGCGCACGACATTAGGCTCCTCGTGGTGCCAGGGTGTGTGGGAATGGTGGCTTCCGTAATGATACTAAGTGTGTGCAAAGGTACGCATGTTTCTCAAAAGCCCTTGGGGGTGATCCTGCTTCTCCGGACTACCAAAGCTGATGTGGCCCAGAATACTACCAGTTCTTACTCACCTTCGGAGTCCTCGGAGGCATGTCAGCCTCCCTCCTCTTCAACCCCAGCATCGCCGCCGTGGGCCACTGGTTCTCCAAAAGACGCGCGTTGGCAACAGGGGTAGCATGCACCGCAGGCGGCGTCGGCGGCGTCGTCTTCCCCCTCATCATGGTCTTCATGGCGCCGCGGGTGGGCTTCGCCTGGGCGATCAGGACCGTTGGTTTCCTCTGCGCCGCGGCGTCCGTCGGCGCCTGTCTCTTGCTCAAGAAGCGCCTCCCACCCAACAAGAAGGCCGGCGCCGCCATTGACCTCAAGGCCCTCGGAGATCCCAAGTTCGGCATGACCGCCCTCGCAGTCTTCCTGATCGAGTTTGCTGTCTTCATCCCCTATACGTACATCTGTTCGTACGCTCTCCACGAGGGCATCGATCTGCAGACGTCGCTGCTGCTTAATGCTCTCGTCAACGCGGGTGCCATTCCTGGCCGCGCACTACCAGGCTATCTTGCAGACCGGTTTGGCCCAATGAACGTCATGTGTATCACCGCGGGTGTGTGCGCCACGTTTATCTACGCACTGTGGCTGACCGCCGGTGGTAGCAAGGCCGCCACCGTCGCATTTGCCATCCTGTTCGGATTCTGGTCGGGCGCCGGTATCAGCCTGACGCCTGTCTGTATTGGCCAGGCCTGCAGAACCGAGGACTACGGCAAGAGGAACGGAACGGCGTTCTTCCTTGCCAGCTTTGGCACACTTGTGGGTGTGCCCCTGGCCGGAGCTATTGTGCAGTGGTGTGATGGTGCTTATTACGGCTTGATTGTCTTTGCTGGAGGCTTGTATTTCTTGTCTTTATGCGCCTTCTTCATTGCCAGAGGTCTGTGTGCTGGTTGGAGTCTGAAAATATTATTCTAAATGGCATCTGTTGTCAGTCGCAAGACCAATAAGCATCAACATATAGACATAGAATTAGGAAGCGTATTTTAACAGCATGTCTCCATTCAATTCCTAGGATTTGATAGATTGAGGCGTGGCAGATTCTTGTAGTTGACGATGACTGAAATAATAACCTGGAAATTGCATGATTGCTCGGATGAGCATAATCCCATTGCAACGCATATGAAGGGTCTGAGAAATGCGTCAACTGCTGGTGACTACGCATATTCTGAAGCGGCACACATCAGGAGCACTCCGGCCTCGCACCAATATACAGGTTGAAGTTCATCCAACGGCATGATGTATTACTTTGTTGTGCTGGGTCAATTTAAACTCATCTCATGCAAAAGATATACAACATCTATCAATACCCGGCATACTAGGAAACTACGCAGGACCATCAACCTGGAGTTCATCCGCGCCCAGCTGTCCCAAAGCCTCCCGCCGAGTAGGCGCACTTGGGTCGAAATATGGCTTCTCAGCCAGTGCAGTCACACGAGTTCCGTGTCGTGGGTGCTTGCCAGCGTAGTCCCAGCTTGCGTTGTGAATCGTGACTCTAAGATAATGTGTCAGCTTCGACCCATGCATATGATTCCCACAAGCGTGGTGGAGAGAAAGTGTAAATACCTGTTGTCCCAGATGGCACTAGTGTTGGGTGTCCACTTGAACCGCACTTGGATATCCACGTTCTTCTCATACACATCGAAGAGGTAGTTCAGGATCACATCACTCTCAGCTTTGTCGAGGCCAACGATGCGGCGCGTCATCGCCCTGTTGACGAACAGCGACTTCCAGCCCGTTGCCGGGTGAACCCTCACCAAGGGGTGGACCCGTTCAATGTGCTTAGGTCCTTCCTCGGGATGGTTCCGGTCGAGGTATGGGTGTGCCGAGACGTAGATGGCCTGCTTGCCATCGATGATCTTGCGGAAATTGGGACTGAGCTTCTCGTAGGCCGAGTATCCGCTGGCCCAGAGGGTGTCGCCGCCGACGGGAGGGGCGGAGTCGATGTGCAGATGTGTGTAGCCGGCTGGCTGCAGCTCATGGACCAGGTCTGTATGCCAGCGGGACGCACCTCCCGGGTTCCTGAAGTTGGCGGCCCTTTCTCTTCAGCTTCAGGAGAAAAAGTTTTCCTATTTTTTCAGAAGCTTTTACCTATTCCTACAGTTTCTTCTACCCAATATATAGGTAAGCTACTTTTAAAAGGAGACCTTACTATTTTTAGCCCTATCTTATACCTAATTTTCTACCTATCTACCCTACCTAAGCCTATATAAAAGAGTTAACTATATATAATTACTATTAATAATAATACCTACTATTATTAGTTATTATAGAAGAGGATATAGAAGGCTAAAAGGATTATCTTAAATACTATAATAGCCTAGAACTTCTTAGTAGATATAATAATATTACTATTATTCCTAGTACTAACCTTATTATTAAGCTTTAAGTTAGTATACTAGATAACTTAAGGCTAGATATAGTCCCTCTAAACTTAAGAAAAGATATACTAGTTATATATAAGTTATTTAAGAATACTATTATATACTTAGAGTATATTAAGTAAGTACTATATAACCTCTATATTACTATTTAGATATATAAGCTATAAAGTAAGTTCCTTACTAATAGAGTTAGGTTTATAGTAGTCTAAGATAGTAATACTAAGCTATAATAGCTAGCCTTATTAGACTAAGATATCTAAGTTTTAGAACTACTAGATATTAGTATAGTAGTTTACTATTATTATTATTAATAGGGTAAGTAATTTTTATATTTAGGGAGGAGGATATATTCTATATTAGTCTTTAGTAGGATATTAGGTTAACTACTAGTTACTATTACTTTAAAATATTATAAGTTATATAAGGGTTAAAAGGTATAAGGGATATCTCCTCCTTATTATATAACTTAGATACTACTATCTTTTTATATAAGCTCTAGTCTAGCCTAGGTTAAAAATAAGGTAAAAGTAAATATAATAATAGAATAAAGCCTTCTCCTTTATAGTAAGTTATCTAATAAGATAAGACCTATACTTCTAAGATTCTTAAATATATTAAGGAAAGTAGAATTATTATCCTTAATAGATAAAGTTATTAATATTAACTATTAGAAGAATAAGTAGTAAGATAAGGATATTATAAGAATAAAATCTTTATACTAAATTAGTAACTTTCTAAGATATCTCTAAAATATAGTTTTATTTCTAATCTATAAAAGTAGTCTTAATATTTAAAACCTCTATATCTAATAATAAGTAACCTTAATAATAGTACTTTTTAAAACCTAACTTATACCTATAATATACTTATTAAAAGTACTAATACTTAAGTATTATACTTTAACTATTAATTATATAATACCTATCTACTAACTATTAAAGAAACTACTAGCTAATATACTAGATCCTTCTAAGTATATTAATATATAGTAGCTCTCCTCTTTCTTATAGAATATTATTATACTTATAGTCTAAGAGCTTATTACCTATACCTTTATCTACTTAGATAGCTTAATAATAGAATTATATAAGGAGTATAGATTTATAAGCTAGAAGTATACTATAGTATTAACTCTATTTAGAGCCTCCTTCTATATCTAGTAAGACTTATAAAGGCTACTTAGAAGGTTATATAATACTTATAGCTAGTAGTTTACTATAACTAATACTCTTACTCTTTCTTAGGTAGTAGTAGTAACCCTATTAAATATAGGTAAAGCTAACTTAAAGTAGAGCTAGTTATTAATAATATAAGCTTAGAGTAGGAGAGTATTACCCTTTAACCTATTCTAAGACCCTAGGGATACTAGAAGGGATATAAGTAAAAGAGGTAATATATTTATACTAATAATAAATAAGTTAGTTACTAGTATAAGAGTAGTAATAACCTTATAAAGTATAGTAGAGGTATTACTTAGCTTCTATAGTATATTAATAAACCTTAAGTTTAGCCTAGGTAGTATCCCTCTTAACCCTATATAGGCCTAAAAAACTATAGTAGTATTATTATTAGCTTTAAAAAAGTTATTAAGGGTAAAACTAGTAGTATTAGGGATAAGAAGGATCTACTTAGCTATAATTAAGAGCTATATTATAACCTAATATATCTAGAGTAACTCTAGGTAGAGGCTAGTAAGGGTATAAGCTACCTTAAGGTATATAGTAGATATCTAATCTACTAGTTTAATAATAAGCTAGTAGAGGAGGTAAATTATATCTTAATAGTAGTATCTAAGGTAGCTTATAAGAGACTTATCTAGGCTATCTATATATAACTACTTAATTAAGTTATAAAGGATAGTAGTAGTATAACCTATCTTATTAAAGAACTTATATATAATACTAATATAGTTACTTATATAGTTATTAAGCTATATATTTAGTAGGAGTAGGCTTACCTTACTACCTAGGAATAGCTTATATATCTTAATAATACTTATAAGCTTTATAGTAATATTAAAGATAGTATAGATAGGTTCTAGCTTAGATATTACTATTTAAGAGTATATTAGAGTATAATATCTAAACGGGGTAGCTATAATCTTATTTCTAAAAGTATAGTAGATAAAGAGTAGTATAATAATAAGGGAAATAAAGATATAGGTTATTATAGTAATACCTTAGAGTAGTATATAATCTAACTAAGTAGCTATTTAAATACTAAGACTATTATAATCTAGAATAATAGCCTTATTATTATTAGGTATAACTAGGTTATTAGTAATTATAACTAATAACTAGCTATCTAAAAGGGTGGCTAAAGAGGTAGTTAGTAACTTATCTAGAAGGGTAGTTAAAGAGGTAGCTAATAACTTATCTAGAAGGGTACCTAGAGATAAGTAATTAATAGGGCTTAATATTATTAGAACTAAATAAGGGAGATATATATAGAATAGAGTAGTAGCTTAGATTATATAACTAGCCTTAGAACTAAGGCTAGTATAGAGAGTATAGAATAAAAGAAAAGGACTAATACCTACTAGATATATAGTAGAATAAAGCCTATCTTTAAGTAAATCTAAAAGGCTTAGACCTAATACTACCTAGTAAGATTAGCTAGCTAGACTAAATAGTAAGCTTATAAATAGCTCTTAGCCTTAAAGAAAACTAGTAAAATATCTTTTAGAGTATACTAGCCTATCTCCTAGACTTATAAAGAGTAAGGTAGCTATTAGCTATAAGGCTAGTATCTATACTACTTATCACTCTAGACTAATTAGTAGGCTAAGCTAAATAAAAAGATATCCCTACCTCCTAATTACCCTCCTCACTAAGATTACCTAGTAGAGACCTAAACTATTAGAAACCAAGTACTTAGATACAGCTATATATAAGTCTTATTAAAGACTAAAGAAAGCTAAATAATAATATATAGTATAGAAGATAATATTATATATATAAATACTTATAATATAGTTTTTAGTAATAGCTTAGATATTAGCTACCCTACTATATATTATTATATATAGAAAAGATAAGCTACCTCTAGACTAAAAGCCCTACTATATAGGCTAGACTTAAAGTAGTAGTTACTACTACCCTTATTATACTATAAATATATAAGAAATAGTATATAAATATAAATATAAACATAAATACTAGTAGCCTACCTTAGTAATAAGTAACTTAGAAGAAGTAGAACTAAGCAAAATAGGTACTTAATACTATTATCACTACTACTAATATAACTAATTAGACCTCTACTATACCTTCTAGCCTTAAGAGAACTAGCTATAGCTTAACTAACTAGATAGCCCCTTTATTATCTCTTATACTAACTATAGTATATCCTACCCTTATACTTATATTATACTATAATACTATATTTAACTTCTATATAGCTAGTAGTAGCTAAAGAGGTATTTAATATAAAGATTAATAAGCTCTATAATAAGTACCTCCTTACCTTAAAAAGAGCTACTAGTATTATAATCTATATATATAAACCCTAGCTTAAAGCTAAAATCCTACTATTCTAGGCTAGGGTCCCTAAGTACCTATATAATAAGCTTTAAGAAAAGATTATCTACCTAAATAGCCTCTATATTAACTACCTATATACCTAAGTATTCTAAAAGCTAATCTTTAATACTTTTATATATTAGGAAACTATTAAATAGATAATCTAAAGGATATAAAATAAAATTAAGGGAAAGGTAAGTAGGTATAAACCTAGAACCTATAAAATACTACTAACTAGCTATAGAATATAAGTAGAGCTAATAATAGTATAAAGTAGAATAAGTAACCTATAAGTAATTTATACTATATATTATAGGGATAAAAAGATACTAGCTATATTAATCCTAAATATAGTTATACTATTATAAATAATCTTATAGTACTAACTATTAATATATTATATTATTATAAAATTATAAATACCTAAGTAGCTACTAATAGACTAAGAGCTAATTATCCCCTACCCCTCTTTTCTTTTAAATATAATAAACTAAACTTATAAAATAGATTATACTTTTTCTACTACTAGTAAAATAAACTAAACTTATAAAATAAATTATATTTCTTCTACTATTAGTAATATAAAAACATCTATACCCCCTAGTTATTTAATAGTTTAATCTAATAGTTAGACTAAAGTTAGCTAGTATTACACTTAATATATATTAATAGAAATAAACTATATAAGCCTTCTTTACTAAAAAACTAATTTAAGTAATACTAAGCTAAGGGAGGAATATAACTATAAGTATATAAGCTAATTAAAATTAATTAATTAAATAAGTATAGAAATTAACTTATAAACCTATATTATAATAAGTAATACTAGCTTCCTATAGTACTACTAGCTTTAACTAATATAAAGTATAAGTTAAATAATAATAAATCCTATTTACCTTAGTCCCCTCCTTAAAGAACCCTCTTTATAAACCCTACTTAAGAATAACCCTTACTAAGCTAATCTAGCAGCCCTATATTCTAATAAGTAACTACTATTAATTCAGATACTCACTTAACTATACACTATAGGGAAATTAAAATATAGTTAAGTACTAATACTAGGGGTAGGATTAGATAAAGGTTATAAGTACTTAGAAAATATATAAGTAGGAGAAAGTGTAGGCACTAGTAGTCTTAGTAAAGTATAGTTAAATTTACCTCTAAAACTAATTAAAACCTTATAGAGACACCTAGAACCCCCCCCCCCTTAAAATATCACCTTCCTAATAAGTAGCTTATAACCTAATAAGATTAGGGTACTAGACTATAATAGCTAAGGCTATAAACCCTAAGACTCTATATTAGCTTATAAAAATATAAGCCCTAATACTTATATTATCTTTAATACTATTAGTAAGCTTACTAGTAGTAGTAACCCCCTTACTAGCTAGTACTTCTACTACTCTCCTATAAAGGAGTATATAGTAGTATAGTACTTTATATTACCCTTCTCTTTATAAACCTATATAATATAAATCTAAAGGCTAATAATACTATTAAATAACCTTTTAATAGATATATAAAATAAGTAGTATAAGTTAAGCTTTAATAGTCTTCTAGGGCCTCTACTAGTAATAATACTATTTATTTA
The DNA here is from genome assembly GCA_021188095.1 of Diaporthe vexans. Classification (NCBI taxonomy): domain Eukaryota; kingdom Fungi; phylum Ascomycota; class Sordariomycetes; order Diaporthales; family Diaporthaceae; genus Diaporthe; species Diaporthe vexans. Next base: position 495,386 of record JAJLLZ010000017.1, read on the forward strand.
GATATTAAAGGCTATATATAAGAGTAGTAGGTATATCTTAAAGATAGAGAACTAGTACTACTATAGGTATTACTTATATAGTTTCTTAGTACTATAGTAGAATATAGAGTATTAGATCTAGATAGCCTTAAAGATTATTAAAATAGCTAGCTATAATATATAAAGTAGAGTATATAAAGAGTAGCCTTAAGGGATACCCTAATTATTCCTCCTTATCTACTATACCTTATCTAGGTAGACTATATATATTTAGTTAATAAATATTAGCTTATATTAAAGGTAGTTAAAGTTTCTAGGTATAGATATTAAAGTATAAGCTAGGAGAAAAGAAAATAGATAAACTTATATATAAAAAGTATAATAATATAGATAGCTTCTATCCTTACTTATATATTAGCCTATACTAGAAAAAAAAAAGAAGAGAGAAAGTTTAAGAGTTTAAAATAATAATAATACCTTACTAAAGCTACTAGTAAGATATAACCCTATACTATATAATTATAAAGATAGAGTTATAATTATCTATTTTAAAAGCTACTAAATTAGAGAAAAGGTAAGTATAGCTATAGCTTAAATAAAATATTACTATTATAATTCTTTATTAGGTAAATAAGAAGAAAGAGAGTCTTACTATATATTAAAATAGTTTAGACTTAAGAAAGTTATCTAAATTAATACCTCTCTTTAAATTACCCTAGTTATTAAACTATACTACTATATAAGTAAAAGTTATCTAATAGTTATTAACTTTAAACTTTAAATAGTCTATCTTTAAAGTCTTATACTTTTTAAAACTAGCCTATACTAAGACCTATACTAGATTTTATATCTTTTACTTAGTTAGAATAAAAATATATAATATCTTATACCTAATTTCTATACCCTAGTAATATATAAGCTAGCTAATACTCTTATCCACCCTTACCTTAATCCTACTTAAAAGCTAGCTAAGAGTATACTATTATAATAAGCTAGAATAGAACTATTTAACTAGGTACTAAAGTATAAAGCTATAGTAGACTACCCTACTAAACTTAAACCCCTTATCCCTACTTATAAAAAGAGTACTATTATCCTTATTATTAATAAATAGCTACTACTTTCACTTAGATATACTACTAATAGTACTATTATTAGTAGCTACTATACTAGTAATATTTAAAGAATAAATTATAATTAACTTTATATAGTAAGCTATTAAGTCTATAGTAACCTTCTACTTATAGGTAGTTATAGCTAGGTTAATATAATTATATATAAATAGACTAGCTAGTACCTTATAATATAACTTATCCTACTCCTTATAAAGGTTACTCTTACTATCTAAGACTATATATATAAACCTAAACTATATAAATATATTAGCCTAGTACTATATATATAAGTACTACTATAGGTTACTAGCCTTACTAAATACTTTATTATAGATACTATTATCTTATAGCTACTCTTTATAGTAAAATTAGCCCTTAAGTTACTTAGTTATTATTATATCTTATTATTATAGGTTAGTACTTAGTAGTAAGCTACCTCTTTATTATACTATCTATATTCTAGCGATACCTTTTAAAGTATAACCCTATATACTACTTAAGCCTCACAATATAATAAAGATGCCGGTGCAGTGAATGCTCTTGTTTAGTAACTATACTAGTAGGGTTTTAAAATAGTATCTATAACCTACTAAGTAATAAAGGTATTATTATAGATAAAGGTATTATAACTAGTAAAGACTTTAACTTTAAAAGAATAAGTCCTCTTACTTAGTACTTAAAATAAGCTTTTTCCTATAAGAGGAAACTATAGCTAATATACCTAATAATTATAATAAGGGAAAGTAATAACTAAATTACTTTAATATTATATATTAAGCTAACTATTAAGATACTCCTTATTTTCTTTTTCTTTTTCTTCTTTTTCTCTTTAATCTTATTACTAGACTTTAACTTTATACTATAGTCTAGTAATACTAAGGGTAAGATATATCTCTATCTTAAGGAAGATTATTTAGAAGTAAGGGAGTCTTTAAATAGTTAGTCTTTAGATTCTAAACCTTATTTAAGCTTATACTTTAGTATAAAGACTAGCTTATATAGATACTCCCCTCCTCTCCTTTAATAAAAACCTTAGTATAAGCTTTTTATTTTACTTATAAATATTCTATTAATTATTAATATTAATCCCTTTATTACCTTAAAGGAAGAAATATTTTAAGTAAGAAAAAAATATCTTATTAGTATAAAAGGTTTTAAAGAGTATCTTATCTTTTAGAGAGTTACTTTAAGTAATTTTATATACTACTAAACTCTAGTTAGAAGGGAAAAAGTAGTAGTAAATAGCTAAACTAAGGCTATAATATAGTTATTACTTTAATATCTATCTTTCTATTCTTACCTTATTAGTAGCTATCTTATTAAACCTATCCTAGATACTATTAAGCTCTTTTATCCTTATAATAATATCCTAGGTAGCCTATATTAGTTTCTTTTTATAACTCTCTTTTATATAGTATAGCTACTTTTATAGTAAAGTCGATATTATATCTACCTTTACTATTTTAGTAGTTAGTAGCTAAGTCCTCCTCTATAGTATCTACTACTCCTCCTTAGCCTTAGTAGCCTAGTCTAGGGTATTCTTTATATTATTCTATATATAGTCTAGCTCCTCCTCCTAAGTACTATTAGTATTAGTAGCCTACTTAAGGAGCTTACTATACTATAGTATAAACTAGTTAGCCTTATCTACCTAAATCTTTAGTATCCTATACCTTAAGCTCATATCCTCTACCTAGCACTACTAGGCCTAGGCCTCCCTTTAGGTAAGACTAAGCTAGTCCCTAATGCATCAATTCTTATTAATAGTATCCCTTTAACACTAGTTAGTATCCTTAGCCTTATAAGCTATCCTCCATCTATTATTAAGCTAAGAAGGTATAATAATAAAGCAGTTATCTAATATTTAGTCCTAGCTAAGAGTTAGTATACTCTTTAGTAAGTATACTATAATCACTAGACTAACCTAGGTAACATTAATACTATACTCTATACTTAATAGGGATAAGGCTATACTAGCTAGTATATTAGAAACCTACTAGCCCTCCTCCCTTCCCTTAAATATTAGACCTAAGCTATCCCTCTTATAAGTACTAGGATCCTATACTATAGTACTATATATATAAAACTAATAGATACTAAGGTGTATAATATACTATTACTTAGCCTCCTTATCCCTAGTAGGGTCTACCCTCCTAGACTCCTAAGAAATACTAAGGTATATAATATACTAATACCTAACCTTTTTATCCCTAGTATATACTAATATAAAGATACTAAGCTATACTATAAAATCATCTTAGCCCTTACCTATAGTATCTAATAATATACTTATAATAAAGCTTATATTAGATCTTAAAAGATAAGGTCTTATATATTTACTAGCTAAGTAGGTAGTATAGATATACATATCTATACATAGAGTGAAATAGTATATTATAGGCTAATACTAATAGGTCCTTTACCTTTTAACTAAATAACCTTATCACCTAGCTACTAGCTAGCTAAGGTATATATAAATATACTCCTAATAAGAGTTATAGCAATAGTTATATATTACTATACTCCACCTATATACTACTTTATAATATATATACATTATAAAAGATAAAGTATATAAAGGTAAGATAGGTATAATAGGTACATTATATCTTTTATAAGATATCACGCTAAACTACTATTTTAGGTAGCTAAAGTAAATATAATACCTTTAAATATATAGAAATATAATATATATAACTTAGCTAATATAATATATAGAAGAGAGTATAAGCTTTTATATAGAGAGAAGGCCCTCTAACTATAGAAGTATAAATCTATACCTTTAAACTAAACTATCTTAAGAGAAGCTTAATCCTACCCTTAGTATACTAGATTAATAAGCCTATATAAGATTAATAAAATAAAAGAAAAAATAAAGAAAGAGACTAGTAGTTATAAAATAGTAGAGATACTAGACTACCCTTAACTCCTATCCTACTAATCTCTTAACTAGATATAAGTATATATAGAACTTAGCTTAGTAAGGATTAAACAGCCCTAGGAGCTCTTTAATAGTACCTATATCTACTATAATATACTTAGGGCTCTAGGAGAAGCCTATATAAACCCTATTAAAGTTACTCCTAACTATTCTTACCCTTATATTTACCCTACTTAAATAGTATATAAAGCTCTATAGTTACTCTTACCTAAACTATTTCCTCTTCTCTATCTCCTAGTTAGTTAAATAATATATATTAAAAGTTATAAAGCTAAGGTCTAAAAGCTCTAATAACTTATACTAGCTATAACTACCTCTATTAAGGTTAGTAGTATAGAATCTTTTATTAACTAGATAGACCTTATTATAAGTAGGTTTAAGATCTCCTATCTATATATCCTTATACTACTTTAGTAGCTCTAAGTATATATATATTATAAAAGAGAGTATCTTAGCTATAACCTTAGCCTTATACTATATAATAATAACTAGGTAAATAGGGTATAACTATATATTAAGATAGTTATATAGAATATAGTCTAGATAATAAAGTATTAGCTACTTTATATCTTTAAAGTATTATACCTTATCTAGTATACTATATAACCTTACTTTAAGTACTTTTAAGTCCTAAGCTATAAGGGTTTTATAGTAAGTAAACCCTTTATCTATCTATAAGATACTACTAGATAAGTTAGTTATATAGCCTACTATCCCCCTTAACTCCTTACCTATAATTATATTAGCTACTAGACTAGTATATATAACCTTATACTTATAATAGTCTAACTATATTAGTATATTAGAGAATATTATTATTCCTCTATTATATTAGAACTTTAGTAGGATAATATATAACCCTAGTATAGTAGTAGTAACTATTCTACTTATATTAGGGTAAATCTAATATAGAGAGAAGACTAAGAGCTTAAAGAAGATTATAAATACCTAAATAAACCTAATAATTATACTATTATAGTTTAAAGGTAGTAAAGAGATAAGAGAACTATCTTTAGGAGGGCTACTAGGGGGGCTACTATTAAAGGGACTACTACTAGAAGGGCTACTACTAGAAAGACTACTATAAGGATAACCTAGAAGACTATTATAAGGATAACCTAGAAGACTACTATAAGGATAACCTGGAAGACTACTAGTAGGAGGACCTTCTCTAGGAGGACTACTTCTAGGAGGACTATTAGTAAGAGGACTATCTCTAAAAGGACTAGTAGTAGGAGGACCATTAGTAAGAGGACTACCTCTAAGAGGACTACCTCTAGGAGGACTAGTAGTAGGAGGACTATCTCTAGGAGGACTAGTAGTAGGAGGACTAGTAATAGGAGGACTATCTTGATAAGGATTATTTTAAAGAAGGAGAGTAGTGCTTATAAACTAGGGCAGCTATATATTTAGTAGGTAGATACTAAAATCACCCCTTACTAATCTCGTAAATCCTAATATTAGAAACTCTAGGATAGTATATAGTAAGTAGGGTAGAGGTACTAGTTAGACTTTAGGTAGGGGTCTAAGGAAGATATAGGAGATATATTATAAGAGACTATATTATAAGATTATATAAATAACTTATAATAGTATATCTAGTTTACCCTAGAATAATATTTAGTATTTTTAGTAGAGGAGAAATTAAATAAGATAATAGAATAAGTACTACTATAATAAAAGGCTAGCTAAAAAGAGTTAAAGGAAAAGTACTACTATATATATATATATAGAAAATAGAGGCTTTAGTAATATTAAAAGATAGCTACTATTATATCTATCTAAAAGAGAGCCTTAGTAATATTAAAGAATAGCTACTACTATATCTATCTAGAAGAGAGAGAGGCCTTAGTAATATTAAAGGATAGCTATTATTATATCTATCTAGGAGAGAGAGAGACTTTAATAATATTAAAGGATAGTTACTACTATATTTATCTAGGAGAGAGAGGCTTAAAGAGAATAAAGGGATAGGTATTATTATATATATTAGGAGTATAAAGCTTAGAGGAAGTAAAAGGATAGGTAGTACTACTATATATATCTAAAAGAAAGAGGCTTAGAGTAAGTAAAAAGATAAGTTTTACTATATATACTAAGGGTAAAGGGTTTAAAGGAAGTAAATAGATAGTTAATACTATATAAGCCTAGTAGAGAGAGGCTTAGAGGAATAAAGAATAACTCCTTCTTATTTATATTTACTACTATCCCTAGTATATAACTAATAAGTTAGATATAATAGAGAAGGGGTAAAGAAGTTATATATAAGTATAACTTATTAGAGTTAATAAGTTTAAAGTAATAATATATAGGTTCCTTAGTTAGTAGTAAGGATAGTAATACTACTCTAAGTACCTCTCCTTAGGTAGGTTTATAGATAGCTAGTTAGAGATAATACCTAGTTAACCTATATATCCTCTCTTATAATTCTATAAGAATTAGAAGCTATAACCTAGAGCTTAATATATACTCCTAGTTATAAAAACTAGCTCTAAGTACTAAGTATTATCTAAGATCCTATACTAAGAGATAGATAAGTTTACTATTATTATTTTAGTTATTATTAGGTTATTTACCTTATTCTTTAGCTAGAGGAAATTTAGGGATATAAGGTATTTAAAGCCCTAACTAGTAACCCTTATAGCTATCCTACTAATACTTATTATAACTAAACCTATAATTATTATTAGCTATAAGACTATATAGTATATCTAGGAGGTATACTTAATTTATAAGTAATAGTTTATTACTAAGAAGAATACCTATACTACTTACTTTAATTTATTTATAATCCTAGAGACTAATAAAATATTATTCTATAATAATACTAAGTTCTTTACTATAGTTATTAGGCTATTAATATAAGACTACTCTATATAAGTCCTTATTCTACTTTACTATACTAAATACTAACTAGTCTACTACTAGGATTAGTAAGGAGAAGATATATATAATAATAAGTACTTAGGAATATCTAAGTAATTTTAAAAGATATAATACCTATACTATAGTCCTTATACTACTTACTACTAAATAGAAGTATAATCTTAAGCTAAACTATATAGCCTAGCTTATAAATAGTATATTAGATAGAGTACTACTACTAAAACTTAGTACTATATTAGATATCTATAAGTAGTAATATACTAAGCTATAAGGCTATTATAGCTAGTAAGGAGGGTTAGCTTAATATAGTAGCTTAGAGATAAAGCTATCTAGAGTTAGAATTACTTACTTTAAGGGGGGTCTATTAATCTATTATTTCTATAGCTTATAATAATATTACTAGCTAATAGGATAAGCTTATATATAAATTCTAGGTATCTTTTTTACTATACTAGTATATAAACTAAAAACTAAGCTCTTTTTACTAATATATTAATTTACTATTCTATAGTATACCTACTCTATAGCTATTACTTATAATACTACTATTTATATAAAGCTCTTACTAGGAACTATTAAAATAGTTAACCCTATACTTTATATAGAGTTAAGTAATATACTAAGGCTATAAGTACAGTACTAAGAAACCTAGCTCCTCTAGGTCTATACCTATTAACCCTACCTAATAAGTACCTAATTTAATAATATATTATTAGGAAACTAGGGCTCTACTTCCCCTTTAACTAGTATACCCTCTAACTAGTTATATCTTACCTTATTAACTATTTAACCTTTATTATTATATTAATATTAGGTTATAACTTTATTATAGTATCTAAATTAGAGATAAGGTAGATTCTTTTATAGTCTTAATAGTATTATTAAAGTAGATATTAGTTAGATAATAGATTATCTACCTACTAAACTTATAAAACTAAAAGGTTATTAGTAGTAAGCCTTTAGGGCTTATAGGCTTATTAGAACTAAAACCTATTAGTTACTAGAACTAACTAGGGATAGGTTAAATAATTTAGAGTATAATATTATATATTCCTCCTAGTAGCTTATTTTAAGAGAATAAGTACTCCTCTAGATATATACCCCTCCCTCTTATAGTAGTCTAAAGTTAGATCTTAGAGTAGACTCTACTAAGAGGGTAGTACTTAAGGATATCTAAGTAAACTTAGTATCTTCTTAAGTATAGTACTATAATTATAGATCTAGTCTAATTAGACTAAGTATATAAAGAGTAGTATACCCTTAGCTATTTATAGCTTAATCTATAATAGTTTTAAAGTATTATTTAAACCCTCCTTAAAACCTTAAATAGCTTATAACTAGTAGTTTAAAACTATATAATACTAATAGTAAAGCCTTTAAAATTAGATTCTAATAAATATATATAGTTAGTAGTATTATACTTATCTTATAGCTATAGAAGTACTAAGGGTACTTATATAAAGGCTAGCTATATCTATTTTAACTAATATTAATATAAAGTTACTAGTATACCTAGTCCCTAATAACCTATACTATTATACTACTTATATATCTTATTATACTACTACCTCTATACTATCTTAGCTATATATATACTATTACCTTAAACTAATACTAGCTACCTCCTCTACCCCCCTACTCCCTTATATTATTCTATATTCTTAGGTTATAAAAGTAATTAGAAAACTAGTTATCCTATAAGATTAGTACCTATCTTATATAGTTAGGGTAGAGCTATATAGCTTACTTTTATAGATATATTCTATAGTATATAGTATTAATTATAGTTACTACCTTAATATAAATACCTATTATTATTACTAGCCTTTAAAGCTATTTATATATAAGGTAGATAGTAGTTATTATACTTTATAGCTAGCTTATAGGTATTATTATTACTAAAGTCTACTAGTCTATTTAGATTATTATTACTTAGTATAGATAGGTAATATTATAGTCTACTATTTACTACTACTTTATAGAGAGGTAATACCTTTAGTACTTTAGAGAGTATAATATTATATATATTACTACTATACTTAAAGATATAAAGAGTAATAATTATTTATAGTCTATTATTATTTATAGCTATAAGGAAGCTATACTCCTTAAAGTACTACTAGATATAATTAAGAATAATATTAATCTTTCTCCTATCCTAGTTACTCTACCTCTATAAATCTATCTTAATAAGCTAGTAAGCCTACTTTATACTATCCTTATTAATATAAATAAAGATATTACTATTATAATAAAAATCCTAAAGCTTATACTATAATAATACCTTAATCTTCCCCTAAATAACCTCCTTAAAGCTAAAGTACCTACAGCCTATAATAGTTACTAGAGTTATAATATCCTTACTATAGTTCTATAAATAAAACTTCTAAATAATAAGGAACTAAAATATAGTATAGTTATAGGAATTATACTAGGGAATCTATTTACCTAAAGATATAAAAAAATACTAAATCTAAATACCCTTAATAACCTTATAGCCTAAATTAGTAACTAATAATATTAAAAAGTACTTCCCTAAAAAGATAATAAAGAAGGGTAGAATATAGAATACTCTCCTACCTTACTTATAATATTATAGTACTTAGGTATTATAGGCTACTTATTATACTAGTAAATAATTAGAAAAGTAAAGTTTAAGTATCTAGTAAGTATTATAAAGATAGTAGCTCCTTATATAAAGCTATCTATTTATATACTTAAGTACTAGTATAGCTAGCTAGCCCCACTATTAAACCCCTCCATCTTATCCCTAGTAAAACTATAGTATACCTACTATATACTACTACTATATATAAGAGTCCTCATATAATAAAACAGCTATAATCAGCACTTTATTATCCTACTAGCAGACCCAGCCTAGCCTCACCCCTAGCCAGAGCAACATTACACACATTAGAGTCAATATTATATATATATAAAAGTCATAGATTAGCCCTATTATTAATTAGATCTAATACCTATACCTATAACTACTATATATATACTATATATATATAAGTAGGGAGGTGGTAGTAGCTACTATAGCTATATTATAGGGTATAGGGTTATTAGCCTTATTAATAAGTACTTACCCTATAAGGTATAACTAGGATTATAGCTAGAACTTATATAAGAAAGTATATTAACTATTTTACTTCTAAACTATTATACTAAGGTAGCTTAAAAGGTATAGGTATATCTACCCTCCTTTATATTAGTCCTAGTTATATTAGCCTCTAGTTATAATAGTAATATACTAACCTACTATTAGAAATATCTACTTATTAATTAGAGGTTCTTATCTCTTAGTTATTATATTTAAGTTATTAATAAAATATAGTATTAAGCTAAAACTAATAGATATTATCTTTATTTAAACTATAGGATAGATATTACTAGAACTATTATAATAGAGCCTTACTATTATAGGGTTATCTAAGTAAGACTACCCTTAAACTACCTCTCTTCTTACTATAAGTACTATACCTACTAGTAAGAATAACTATCTTATTAGACTTTATTTTTTATATCTAGCCCTAGTATAAATATATATATAGTAGAGGGGCTTATAGTAAGGTTTATAAGTCTAACTATACTTATTATAGAGATATAATTAGCCTTTAGAGGAGTTATTACCCTTATCTAGGGATATAAGAGTTACTACTAATATTAAAGATTAGTTATAAAGATTAAAGATAAGCTATAAAGAATACTACTATATACTATATTAGCTCTTATCCTAGGACCTAACTAGTTAGGAAGCTAGCCTTAGCTATAGGGTAAGCTTAGAGTAGTAGTACTAAAATAATATATATCTTATTATATATAGTTATTCTAAGCTATTATTATTAGTAAGCTTATATTAAGCTATTACCTAGCTATAAGTACTATATATAAGGTTAGTAGCTTAAGATAAGTATAGCTTAAGATAGGTAGGCTTAAGATAAGGGTAGCTTAGGATAAGGGTAGCTTAGGATAAGGGTAGCTTAGGATAAGGGTAGCTTAGGATAAGGGTAGCTTAAGATAAGGGTAGCTTAAGATAAGGGATAGCTTAAAAGATATAGTATAATAGTTCTTATAGATATTAAACTACTTAGGTATAACTACTTCTCTTTAACTTATAAGCTTTCTTATTAGCTATAGCATCCTACCCCTATATTAATATTTAACTAAGATTTTATTAAAAAGGATAAATTAGAGGAAGGGTAGGTTCCTTTATAGCTTTAGTAAAGTATAGTCCTCTTAACTCTATAAGGGTTAAGGAGTAGCTAAGGCTATATAATAAAATATAACTCTTTTTATACTATACTATAGAGCTAATACTATATTAGCTTACTTAGACTATTAACCTTATAAGGATAGGTTAGCTTTAGACTTACTTAATATTCTTAGTTTATTAGCTTTATAATATACTAATAGAATAGAGTTATTATATAGACTTTATATTAGAATAGGGGTATTATAGGGTAAATATTAAATTAGAAGATTAGGACTTTATATTAGATTAGGGGTATTATAGAGTAAATATTAAATTAGAAGATTAGGACTTCATATCTAAACAAGAATATTATAGGAACAGGTTATATTAAAATTCTTACAATCCTTACTTATTATATATCTATATTTTATAAGTTTAAGCTACTCTCTTAGATATTAAATAAAGTAGTTCTACCTTATTATATAGCTTATCTTTATTCTTTATCCCTAGATATTATTCCTTAGAACCCTAATCTTTATTATATACTATATTATATATTAAAATACTTTTAGGGATTATAATAGAGCTTTATAAAGGTTTTAGATAACTCTATTATATATAACTAGGTATAGGTTATCTTAGTAGTAGTCTTTAAAATAGTAATAGATAGTATAGAATAATAGTTTTAATATATAAGTAGCTAGACTAAGATAACCTAGTAATACTTCTAGCTATTATCCTTAGTAATAGTAGTAGTAGTAGTAAGCTTAGCCCTAAGTATATCCCTAGTATATATTATAAAGCTTACTAGCTCCTTAAGGGCTAGGGTTAGTATAGTATAGGGTAAGTAGGTAAACCTAATAGTAATATTATAAGGGTTATTATAGTTAGCTATATTACTAGTAAGGATAGTAGTTACTTAGCTATAAAAGTACTTAATAAGTATACTAAGTTTATAGATACTAAACTTAATATTAAGAAGCTCCTATTATATTAGGGTTAGCTTCTCTTATATATTATATTTTTAGCTTACTTTAGTATAGAGAAATATAATATATATATAGGGAGATAATACTCTTAAGGGTAAGTAGTTACTTAGTATCTTTAATAACCTTAAAACCTTTAATATCTTTAATATCCCTAATATCTTTATAGCTCTTAATATTCTTAATAGATACTAGCTCTATTTATAGTAATAGTATAACTAAGGTTATATAGTATTAGTTATAACCCTAGAGAATAGGGTATAAGCCTAATAGGTTTAAGTAATACTAGTAAATATAGATAGGTTAAGCTATGTACCTAGTAGGTCTATATTTTAAGACCCTAGGGGGGTAGCTCTTCCTAGGAGTATAAGGTAAGGAGACTATATACTTATAGCTTAGTTTAAAAATAGTATTTAGGGGAGATAAGATATAGATATATAAAGTTAAAAGATATAAAAGTATTTAAGGGTATAAAGTAGTTTATAGAGTATAAACTTCTTACTAGTAGAATAGATTAGAGAAGGAATTAGATAGAACCTAAAGAGGAGTAAGACTTAGATAGATTTATTAGAGAAAAAAGCTAAAGGGGAAGCCTTCTAAGCTATATAGCTTAGATTATAAGCCTACTATATAAAAGCTTAGGTATTATTACCCTTCTTAATAGAGGGTAAGTAAGTAGCTAGCTACTTAGTTAGCTACCCTAGGTAATAAATAGGAAGCCAAGATACTAAGAGGCTCTTATATATTAGTAGGTCTTTATCTCTAGGGTTCTATTACTTATATTTAAATACTACTTATTAATCTTATTTAGCCTTACTAGGTTAGTCCTACTTAGTTTTATTATTAAATCTCTATTAGTTATCTCCCTTTACTTTAAATATCTAACTAGTATAACTAACTATCTTTTATTATATTAAGTTAGTTACTTAGTTAGTTAATTAGTAGTTAGTTAGCTATCTAGTTAGTTAGTTAGTTAGTTAGCTAGTTACCTTACTCTACCCCTACCTCTATTAACTATCCCTTACTAGCTATTATAAGCTACTTATTATTAAAAAGAAGCTATTTACTAGCTATCTTTGGGGTACTACTAATAAGCTTAAATATTACCTAGCTATATATACCTTCTTACTTATTAACTACTACAACTATATAGTAGGCTACACTACCTAAAGTAGGCTACTATATATAACTAGAGTAATGTAAATATAAGTAATACTACCCCCCTCCTCTATCTATCTACTTATAAAGCTTACTAATATAAAGTATAGTATTTTAAACTATCTATAGTATACTAATAGAATAGATTAAGGTAGATATTAATACTAGTAATAATTTCCTTATCCTATTCTACTATATAAAGCTAATAGTAATCCTAGTTACTATATAGAACTTTAGTATATACCTAGATAATATTATATAAAACCTAGAGTACTTAGTAAATATTACTACCTTTATAATATAGAGTAAAATATTATATTATACTTATATAGATAATAAGCCTAGTATAAAACTACTTACTCTCCTAGTATACTTAGTTAGTTATTATAATAGTTAACTTTACCTACCTTTATAATACTATTATCTATTATAATAAAAGCTACTTTTAAAATAAGAAGACCTTCTATACTAAATATATTAGCTAACTACTATTAAATAATAGTTTAAAGCTAAAAGCTACTCTATTAAGAACTATTACTTTATAAACCCTACTAACTAGCTAATAATATTTATATTATTTAACCTTAATAGAATAAAGTAACTCTTTATAGTAAACTAAGGTATATTACCTAACTTAACCTAACTATAAGTACTAGTTATTATTACTTTTTTAACCCTAGTAATAAACCTTTTAAGTAACTATATTTATTAGTATATCTCTAACCTTATTAAGTACCTTAATAAAGTATATAGTAATAGTAATAATATTATTATTAAAAAAACTATTAAAACCTTTTACTACTTTATTTTTAGATAAAGTAGTTATTACTAAACTAAGTCTAACTATAGCTTTAAATCACCTTATAAAACTACTTAAAATACTTTTTATTTAGCTACTTAAAAGCTATATTATATTCTTCTATCCTTAATCTTACTAGTACTTAAGAAATAATACTTAGGCTACTAAACCTATAGTCTAAAGGTATAAGAGAACTTATCCCCCCCTAGTTACTATAACTATCTACCTATATAGATATACCTCCTAGCTTAAACCTAAATTAGAGTAGTAAGGAAGTACCTTTATAGTAAAAAGAGGGAGCTTAAGTAGATAGAGTAAGAAGCTAAGCCTAGGTAGTACTCCTTATACCTAGCTTATCCTTAATAGCCTTTAAAGGGTTAAAAACCCTAGCTAGATAAATAAAAGATCTATAGCTTAAAAGTATAAATATATTAATTTTCCCTTAACCCTATACTTATCTAGGTTATATTAAGTCTACTATTAGAACTTAGCCTATAATAGGAAAATAGTTAGAAGGTCTATATAGTCCTAGCCCGCTTATAAGCCCACTAGTAGCCTAGGTTATTTAAACCCCCTTATCCTTAAGGTACATCCTACTATATTATCTTAGTATATATATAATAGGGCTTAGTAGGTAAACTAAAAAGTAATAAACCCCAATTATTAGAATAGATAAATAATAGTATTCTAGCTTACTTTAGCACTATAGTCTAGCTAGTAATTTTATTTATTAGTTATATCATAGTTTTAGCTTTAGTTTTAGACTGCTATAGGAAATTTAAAATATTACTATTTTTTTTTTTTTTTATTTCTTAGGGGCTCTAGGGAGATACCTCAGCTAGGGTTTAGGTACCTCTATAGTAAGGGTAATAGTATTAGGGTAGTAGATTTAGAGAGGAAGTAAGGAATTAGACTATAATAAGAAAGGGTATAATAAGGATATAGAAGGGGTTATAGTTAATACTTACTTATATTAGGTCTTACTTAGTAATACTATACTATATAGTAGTAACTAAGCTATTATAGTTAATTAAAGCCTACCTTTTAACCTTACCTTACTACTTACTACTATCCTTACTAGGCTAAAATAACTACTTATAATAATATTTACTAGATTAATAAATACTTATTATTATATATAATATAGCTAACTTTACTTACTTACTTTATAAGGTCTCTTTATTTATTAATCTAGTAATAGTAGACCTAGGAGTTATTAATAAGGTACTATAATCTAGAGCTAATTATAGGCTATTAGGCTATATAGATTAGATAAGTAATATAGTATAGTAGACTAGGGTAGCTACTTAGAATAAGCTAAGTTATAGTTATATTATAGATTAAGGATAGTATACCTAGTTTATTTAATATCTTATTAACTAACTATATATATAAGTTAAGTTATAAGTAAGGATTTATATAAAAGGGTTATATCTCCTAATAGTATAAATCCTAGCCCCTCTTTCCTTCTCTCCTCTATAATAGGGTAGCTCTTTAGATATATATATCCTAGGAATTATTATAGGTAATATAATAGAAGTTATAGTAGATCTTACTAGTTATTAAGGTTAGACTATACTATAAGAGTACTTACTTAGTAGTATAGCTAACTTATAGCTAGGAAGTACTATACTACCTATAAGGTAAAGGTAGAAACTCTTATAAGCTCTACTAAAGCTAGTACTAAGGTATAGCTTAGCTGCTTTAAGTAATAAGTAGGTAGGCTCTATAAATAAGTAACTCTTATATTCTTTAATAATATATCTTTAAAGGTAGTAGAGGGTTATAAGCTTACTACTAGGGTTTAGAGAGATAGTAAGTTTAGTTTAAAAACTTAAGACTAAGCCCCTTTATAGTACCTAATTACTAAACTAAGAGTTCTTTACTAGTATAAGTATAACCTCTAATATAATATTTAAAGAAAGGTTAAAGCTTAACTACTAATTAAGAACTTAGCTCTTAAAATAAGATTTAAATATTAAGGCTAAACTAGCCCTTAAAGTAAAACCTAGTTATATTATAAAACCTTATAGATATATATATCCTTATATTATAAGTAATCAGCCCTTAGATCTTAATATAATACTAGTAAATAGTATTAGATAATAGTATAACCTTTATTATAATCCTATAGACTAGTATAGTTAAGAGGAATCTTATAACTCCTTTATCTCTCTAAGCTTTAATACTTTTAATAATAGTATAATACTAGTAGATAATAGAGTAGCTCTTAAATATTATACCCTAGGCTAATAGATAGTAGGTAACTAGTAAACTACCCTATACTAGAGCCTTATACTCTTACTACTTATAAGCTATATCCTACTTAAAGTAATATAATAGCTACCTAATAATACTACCTATAGCTTAGCTACTATAAAGATAGTTATACTAGCTATCTAACTTAATATTAATATAGTCCTTAATACCTATAACCCCCTCTTATATACTAATATACTATTTTTACCTAGGCTATACTATAATAGAGATAATATAATAAGTAATACTAAGTTATAAGTCCTACTTATAATAGTAAGTAAGGTTAGCTTAGTATATAAGAGGCTCTTATACTATAGCTATAACTATTAACTAGGCTTAGAGACTATCTATTAAAGACTAATATAAGACCTTATATCTATTATTAAGGACTACTAAAGGGTAGTAAAGTCCTTTACTAGCTTATATATAAAGGGCCTATAGCTCTCCTATACTAAAGTACTATTATTAAGGCTACTCTAAAGCCTTAATAATATAGAGATAGTATTAAGATAGCTTAATATTCTAATAAAGGATAATAGGGTACTCTATCTTACTACTATAATAGCTAGTAAAGGTAATAATAGCTAGGTAAAGGTAATAACTATACTATTAAGGGGTTATATTAATAGTTAGAAGGATTTAAAGAGGTTAACTAATAGTAAGATATAGTAAATATTACTATTACTATATAAGTAGTATATAAGTATTATTACTAATATTAAGCTATTATCTAGTAATAGTATATATAAGTAAGCTAAGCTTTTACTACTAGTAAGGTAGATAGAGTAGCTAGTTTTTACCTTTAATAATATCCTAGATACTCTAAATATTACTAATAATATACTACTAGGCTTTACCTAGTAACTTAACTATATACTATATAGCTACTTTAAGGTAGATAAGGTTATAGGTAAGGCTATAATAAGGATAAGGTTTAAACTACCTCTACTTAATATAATCTCCTAGTTAATTATAGTATACCTAGGGTAGATATATAAGGATATATATATACTTTAGTAGGGTTAGGCTATACTATAGTATCTTATAAATAAGCTACCTAGGGTATATAGCCTAAGCTTAGGCTTTAAGTAAGGATATAATATTTATACTACTTATACCTTAGTAGGTTCTTAATACTTATAGGCTATAAGGATTACCTAGTAGCTATTACTAGTAAGAATATACCTTATCTATCTACTCTTATTATTATATAGCTAAAAAGCTAGTAACCTTCTATCTTTAATCTACTAGTTAACTAGGTTATCTAAGTCTATAGCCTTCTAGTACTAGTTTAATATCTTAGTCCTATAATAATATACTACTCTAATATATAAGACTAAGGTAGACTTTTATATAATCTAGTATATTATAAACCTCTAGTTACCTTACTTTTAGACTACTAAGGCTTATATAAGGTAAGGGTATTTAGTATAATAGTATTATAATTATTTATTAAGTATTTAATATAACTATATATCTAATATATTTAGATATATTAATAGGGATATATAGTTTAAAAGTATGTTAGATAATATTAAAGGTAAGGATTCTCTTAGAATTTTAAGTTAGGATATTAATACTAGAATACTAAGGTATAGGGCTAGCTATATTAATAGAATAAATATAGTACCCTACTAGCTACTAAGGTACTAATATATATACCTTATTACCTAGATACTAATCTATTATAAATATTTATACCTAAGCTAACTAGTATAATATTTACTATATATAATATACCCTCTTATATAAACTTATATACTTACTACTAGTATATTACTAGATTAGTTATAAGTTAGCTAGGGTTTAGGATCTAGACTATAGGTAAATAATATTAAATATCTAGTCTAGCCTAGAATATACTAAGTATAATTTATTAATTTAAAGACCTTATAGTATTTATATAGTATATAGTAGGAGTAAACCCTTACTACTAATATAGAAGTATATATTCACTCCTAGTTTATTATTTAAGTATAGACTATACTTAAGGGCTCTAATTATATTTACTCCTAGTTTACTATTTAAGTATAGACTATACTTAAGGGCCTTAATTAGCTCTCCTTCTTAACTAGGGTCTATTATATACACTATATAGTCTACTAAAGGCACTAAGGGTTACCTATAGCTACTAGTATAATATATAATCTAACTTATAAGCTTAGCTAGCCTCTAAGTATAGACTATACTTAGAGATATTAGTTAGCTAATAATAAGCTTAGATTACCTACTAATAGATAATAGTATCCTATATATAAGACCTTACTACCTATATTTCTTAACCTAACTAGGGTAGGTAAGCTAGACCTATTATAACCTATATATTACCTATTTATTACTATTTATAAATAGTAGAGAACCTATATACTACTATAGAAACTATAAAGACTTAGTACTAACTAAGTCTATTACTTATCTTAAGCTATATAGTAATAAGATAAGAGTATAAATAGCCCTATATAGTTATAGAAGTATAAGCTAATATATACTAATAGCTACTCTATACCTCTAAGGGCTATAGTCTATATCCTATATCTTTTTATACTTATATCTCTAATATTAACTAGTTATATATCCTAGTAGGTATATTATAAAGAATAATATATAAGGGCTTAAGCTTTATATAAGAGGAAATAATACTATACTATAAGCTTATAGTATTAGAGGGCTCTTATAGGTTTAAGTTTAGACTATTAGTATAGTACCCCTACCTTAGCTCTATATATATTACTAATATAACCTTATACTAGATAGGTATACTACTTAGTAGTAGTAAACTTTAGGGTTATAGTAATAAGGCTTATATTAGCTAAGGTTTTATAGGACTTTAAGAAGCTTATAGAAGGCTTCTTTAATAAGCTTACTAGTTCTAACTACTTTAGTATATTTATAAAGATAATAAGCTCTAAGGATAGTAAGCCCTTTAACCTAGTAATCTAGAACTAACTTATAGAGTAGTATAGTAGGATAGGCCTAGTATTTATTATTAATAAGGCTATAATAGTAGTGAGATATAGTAAGGTATTTATATATAAGAAGCTAGAGTATAAGTAATATACTCTCTTTATTATTATCTTTAGTAAGGGCTTTTAAATATTTAGCTAAGTACTCTATACTAGTAGTATAAGCCTTAGTAGGATCCTTAGTAATAGCTTAGCTAAGTACTTATATAATACTTTTAACTCTTAAGTCTTCTATTTATAAATAATTTAACTAGTTATAGCTAAGGATATTCTTAGTATACTATATAAGATTATATATAATAACCTTCTAGTATAGGCTAGGAAAATAAGTAAGGTAATATATAAGATACTCTATATACTAGCTAAAAACATAGGTAATATATAGGTATAAAACCTATATAAGTATAATAGCTAATAATATATATTAACTACTAGTAATATTAGTATAATAATCTATATTATACTAGAGCTAACCTATATAATTAGTATTATACTTACTAGTATAAGTAAAACTTATATATAACTTCTACTATTCTATATAATGTTATAATATATAAGTATAAGTTATATAAGCTCTTTAGTCTAAAGTTAGTAATATTTTATAAGTCTAGCTATAGTAATTAGTATATATACTATGTATATTTTTAATAATAAAGCTTTAGGTTAGAGAGGTTAGGTTACTAGAGTAATATAAGGGAGAGAGGGTAGTTAAAGTAAGAGTAACCTTAATATAAGCTTTTATAATAACTTTAGTATACCTATATAATATACTATATCCTTATTTATTAGTAGTGTTACTAGATAGCCTAAAGATAGGATATAAAGAAAGTGTTTAGACTATAACTAAGGAGGAAAAAGAGTATAATAGGATAATTAGGTTTAGAGTCTTAATATATAAGAGAGGAATATCTAAGACTCCTAATAGATAACCTTAGTAATAGTAATACTATAGATAAGGCTAAAGTAGATATAATAGGTAAATAAGGATATTTTTAGTTAGTAGTTATTAATTATTAGTTATTGGAGGATATCTAAGAGTTAAGGTAAAGGGTAGTTTAGTTAGTCTAACTATAAGGTTAATATTAGATAGCTTAAGTTAGATAGCTAATTAAAGACTATAAGTTTAAACTTAATATAATAATTATAAAACTAAATTAGCTACTAATCTAACTAAGAGAGAGCTAAACCCTTACCTTTTAGATAAAAAATAAAACTAGATAAGCCTTATTAATCTTAGTAGTATAGCTATAATAATAATATATAAGCTACTATAGTAGGTACCTTTTAGCCTATAAAGAGATATAATAGCTACTACTTTAAGCTAAATACCTAGCCTTATAAAAATACTATTAATATTACTAGCCTAATACTATTAAGAAAGAATAAAGATAAGGCTCTTATTAATCTTAATACCCCTTACCTAGTTTTAACTCTAATTTATTATTAAGTATTATACTTAGCTATACCTAAAGATATATAATTTAATCTTATAAGTTAAAATAACTTATTAATAAAATTTAAAAAATACTAAATACTAGATTATTTCTAAAACTAAAAAGCTTTAGTATTAGAATTAAGCTAGTAGACCTATATACCCTACTTATCTTATTAACCTAAATAGTTATCTTACCTTACTATACTAGACTATACTAAACTATAGCTTACTACTAGCTCTATTAATCTTTAGATAATTATAACTTTAAATTAATAATCCCTTAATACTACCTTAATAATACTAACCTCCCCTTAAAGGCCTAAACCTTAATACTAGATTTATTAACTATAAGCCTCTTATTAAAATAGTCTTAATATCTAATAATAATATATATACTAAATATAAGAATTACTAGCTTTAATATTATATATAGGGTAATTTAATAAAGATAGAGGGAGAGAGAGTAAGGTTATAAATAACTTTAAAGTAATATAAAAGACTTAGACTAATAAGATAAGTATATAGATACCCTATTAAATTTAGGAATATACCTATCTATACTATTTATATACTATATATAAATATAAGTATAGTATACCTTATAACCTATATATAATAGGAAATACTATAACTATAGTAAAAGATTATAAAATAAATATCTTAAATATATAGGCTATTAGTTTTATATATAGACTACTAAAGAGGCTTAAATAGAGATATTATATCCTAAACCTATAATAGATATATAATTAAAAGTATATAAAACTAGGTAAAGTACCTATATAGTAGTCTTATAATACCTACTTACCCTCTAACCCCTTAGTCCTAAGGCTTTTAATATATATTTTAGAATATATATACTATTATATAGTATAAATATACCTATTACTAATACTATAGGCTACTACTAATTACGTATTATATAGTATTAGCCTAACCTCACCCTAGGAGATAGGTATAAAATAATATAATATCTAGTAGGAGTAAGGTAGCATATAGAAAACACTAGTATACACCGTATATACTCATAGGTAACCCCTAGGGTTAGCCTAGATAACTAATTTAAATATAGGTCTAAGTTAAGGTTATTTATATATATTACCCTAAGATAGCCTAATTATATATAAGAAGTTTAATAATATAGTAATAAAGAGATCGGCCTTACCTTTTAGGGTAGTAATATATTAACTACTAAGCCTAGTAATAGTCCCACCTACTACACTATAAGAGATCTAGGCCTAATATTAATCACACTTCTATCTAGTAATAACTTAGAATAACCTAGTTAATAACCTATATAATAAAAGCTATTATAGCAGTAGCCTCAACTAGAAGTATAATATCCTTTACCCTATTAAGAATCCCCCTCTTTTATAGGTAGTTAATAGATATAAGTATAATATCTAATCTACCCTACTACTTTTATATATAGATTAAGTAGGTACTCTTTCTTTATAGGGAGCCTAAGTATATCTTAACCTAATACCTATATTAGGGAGCTAATAGTATCCTAGTATAATACTTATACTTATCTGAGTCCTTAGTAGATAAGACTATCTAGTATATATAGCTTACTAGTATTATCTAGCTTACCTTATTAGTAAGTATTAATATCTAAGCTTTTTAGAGTATTAGTAGTATAATAAAATCTAATAATCTCCTTAGGGCTAGACTTATATATAAATAGTATAACTAATTTAGAGAATACTAAGTTTACCTCTAGCTATCTCCTTCCTTATAGTTCTACTACCCTTACTATATTAAATAATTATAAAATATAAAGTAGTAAGTTAATAACTTAGTAACTAAGATATATATTAGGTTAATACTATCTATCTTACTTCCTAATAATATAACTTATAAATAATATATATACTTACTAAATAAAACTCTATCTATATATAATTTAGTATAAAATAGTCTTTCTATTACTATTATAAATATCTTAACCTTACCCTCTTTTATAAAAATAGAAACCTTCTCTTCTTTCCTTCTACTTAACTTTATCTTTCTAATTTATTTATATAAAAATTACTACTTATATCTATATTAATATAAGAATATATTAGAAAGAATATCTCTTCTTTATTCTTTACCTAGCTAACCTATCTTCTATAGTTTATCTATATAATAATAAGTACTTCTATTTAAGTATAATAAGAGTATATTAGAAGATATTCTATCTATTACTCTTTCTTATCCTCTTTATCTATTATTAAAGCTAACCTTATATAAATAATACTTCTTTCTATATTATTATAATATATCCTTTCTTTAATTTCCTACTTAGATAAGAGCTTATTTCTCTTTCTTACTTTTATTATACTTACTTATCTACTTATTTACTTACTTACTCCCTCTCTCTCCTCTCTCTCTCTCTCTCTCTCTCTCTCTCTCTCTCTCTCTCTCTCTCTCTCTCTTTCTCTCTATATATATATATATCTATCTATCTATCTCTCTCTCTATATATCTATCTATCTCTCTCTATCTCTCTCTCTCTATATATCTATCTATCTCTCTCTATCTCTCTCTCTCTCTATATCTATCTGTCTGTTTCTCTCTCTCTGTGTCTATATGTCTGTCTGTCTCTCTCTCTCTCTCTCTCTCTCTCTCTCTCTCTCTCTCTCTCTCTCTCTCTCTCTCTCTCTCTCTGTATATATGTATCTGTCTATCTATCTCTCTCTCTATATATCTGTCTATTTCTCTCTATCTCTCTCTCTCTATATATCTATCTATCTCTCTTTATCTCTCTCTCTCTCTATATCTATCTATCTATTTCTCTCTCTCTCTCTCTCTATATCTATTTATCTATCTATCTCTTTCTCTCTTAATAAGATTCCTTATCCTCTTACCTAAATTAAAGAGTATCTCTTCTAAGATATAATCTTACCTTAGCCCTAGTAATATATTATTAATTCTAATATAAACCCCTATCTATTACCTAGAAGAAAAGCTCTTCTTTTAATATAAAACCTCTTAAATCTTATTAAAAAAGAGTAGTCTTTATTTAATAATATTCTCTAATAATATTTATTAATAATAATAGTCTACTATAACTAGAAGAATTTATTATTAATAGAGATATATAATATAAACTAAAATACCTTTAGAGATACTAGCTTAAAAGGCTAAAAAAGCTTAGTAATAATAAATAGCTATTTATTATAAAGTAGTTATAAAGCTTACTAAAAAGGTTAGATAATAAATTAAAGGGTTTATTTAAGTTAAAATTATAGTATATTATAAAGTTTAAGATAAAAGCTATATTTTAAACTAAATATAATACTATAAAACCTATAAGATTATATTAATAAAATAACTAATAAGAGCTTCTATATACTCTATATTTAGTATATCTTTTATAAGGTTACTCTTTACTAAACTTATATAAGTAGTTTATTAAAATAATAAAGAGCTACTATCCTTATAAAGTAGAATTATATATTAACTAGGTTTAGAGAGCTAGTAGATAAATAGTAATAAGAGAAGAACTCTAAACTAAGGGAACTTATCTAGACCTTTATTTTAATAAATATATTTAATAATATTAATAATAATATTCTTAGTAAAAATATTACTAGTAATAATCTTATTAATAACCTTACTAGTAAAAACTATAACTATACTTATATAAATTAAAGTTAATAGTTTAGTTTTAATAAGATAGATAACTATACTAATAATAAATACTATCTTTCTAATAAAGACTAACTCTTTAATAAGAATTATATTAATAATAAGTACTAAATTTCTAATAAAGACTATATTAATAATAAGTACTAACCTTCTAATAAAGATTAACCTTCTAATAAAGACTATACTAATAATAAGGACTAACCTTCCTATAAAAATAATACTTCTATCTCTATACCTTATACTAAGCTACCTATTAAACCCTCTTTATTTAAAGCTAAGCTAAGTAGTAATAAAGCTAATATATATAGTAAGTAGCTTAACTTTAATATAAATAGTAAAGCTATTAGTATCTTTAAAGCTAATAAGTTATCTAAGTTAGCCTAATAAATAGACTTACTCTATAGTATTAATACTAACCTCTTTATTAGTAAAAAGAATAATAAATATATAGTAGTAATTAAACTATTTAACTACTATTTAAATCCTTTTAACTACTTACTAATATTAATATAGTAATATATAGTAGAAAAGCTTATTAGAATTAGTTATCTTAAGACTAAGTAAGTTATAGATAAGTTATACCTAGGTACTAGATAGCTATACTATAATACCCTTATTACTCTTAGCTTAAACTATATAAACTTAGACTATATAGTATTATTATATAATCTATATATTAACTTATATAGATATAGGTAAATAAGTACTAATAGCCTTATCTATAATATTCTCTTAAGCTTCTTTAGTTATAATAATATTTATATCCTATACTTTAAACTCTAGGTTAATATAAGTATTAATATAAGTATATATTAAGATAACTATTTCCTATAGGAAGGGAGGGAATACTAATACTATATTATACTAGTTAATATTAATACTAACTACTTTATTATTATAATTAGTAACTACTAAGAGAATAGGATATACTTTTTTAATAGTAGGTACTAGGATAATAATACTAAGGATAAAGTCCTATACTATATTAAAGAGTATTATAAAGCCTTTCTTAGGCTAATTAAAGTATTAGAGATTAAGCTATAATATAGCTATATACTAAGCTAGCCTAAGGGTAATAATATCTTATATAAGCTAATTATACTTAAGGTAATATAATATATCTTCTATAAGCTAGGTAGAGACCTAGTTATAGCTAAGAGCTAAGACTTCTAGCTTACTATTACTATTACTAGTACTATTAATAAGGGTATATAGTTTAGTAAGAGTAGTAAGGAGTTTATTAGGGTACTACTATAGGTATAGCTTCTCTAGATTAAGAAAAGCTTAGTAACAGGTCTAAGTATATCTTTATTAGTAGGCTACTTAGTAGTAATAAGCCTAGTAGTAGTAAGCCCTATAGTATAGCCTAGCTATATATCTATATAAAGGGTATTAGGCTTAAATATATAAATCTACTAACCTCTAAGAGTAAGTTCTTTAAAGTATTCCCTAAGGATATAGTTAATTACTAGATAGAGAAGTATTAGATAAGTCCTTATTTTACTAATAAAGAGCTTATATAGAAGGGTTTTATAACTACTAAGGAGAATATTAAGTATTATAAGGACTTCTCTTATATATATAAGGAGAAATTTAAATAGTATAGTATTCTATCCCTTATATAGGATAATAGGTATACTAACCTCCCTACCTACTATATATTAGATAACCTTACTAGTATACCCTTAGCTAATTATAGCCCCTACTTTATATTAGTTAATACTAACCTTTAATATATTATCTATAAAAATAAAGTAAAGCTAAAGCTTACCTACTATATAACTAATAACCTTATAGCTATCCCTATATATATTAATTAGTTAAAAGGGAGCTAATTTATAAACTAGGACCTTACTACTAAAGCCCTCCTACTATAATAGCTTTATAACCTAAATACTCTTTAGTTATAATAGAAATAAGAGGTATAGTTTATACTTAACTATCTTAATAACCTTATTATAGCTTAGTAGGTTAATATATATTATAGTAGTAACTATAAGTTTAAGAAGTACTATAAGGTATAGAAGAAGTAAGGGAAGGATAACCTAGAGGTATCTATCTACTTCTAGGCCTAGCTAAAAGTAAATAATATATATATAAAGAACCTAGTTTATAAGTAGATAAGCTAAGAATAAGTCCTCTAATATATAGGGGTCTTTTTCTTACTTAACCTTAAGGGTTACCTTAGAACTATAGCTAAGATATTTTTAAGAGGAGAGAG